>CM045735.1:36734748-36824748 GCA_024760905.1 Plotosus lineatus
TCGTGGCCGCCACCGTGGCGCTGTTCGACCGCGTGGTTTGATTCGTCCGCCGAAAACTAGTTCGTCAGCAGAGACAATATGCTCGCGAATTTAATGTTCTTGAGGCGAAAAGTTCGTGAGCTTAAGCGTTCGTCAGCGGAGGTTTTACTGTATTTGCTATTATTTTATAATGTTATATTTATAATAATTGATTTAGGGGTGTTTTATGAGATACAGTAATGGTATTTATGGATGTATAGTACAGTATGAGCGTCATACGTCACTGGAACAACTTATGTTCACTTTCAACTTACATTCGGCCGTCCGGAACCAATTAAAAACGAAAGTCAGGGAGCATCTGTAGTTTTGATGGAGGGTTTTGGGTTGTTTTTTGTTTTGTTTTGTTTGTTTGTTTTTCTTTTAAATTTATTGTTTATTTATTTTTAATTGGCCTTGTTTGTGGCATTTCCCTTAACTTTTCCCATTATTCTTCATTAATTTCCTTATTTTTTAATTCAATGAATATTTTTTAAAAAACCGCAGTGCATTGAAGCCGCATGAATTGAAGCGCGAAGGGATCACTGTATGTATATTCTGGTAATCAGAGCCAATAATATGTACGTTTCATTGTCTCCAAAAGAAAGTTTAACCATGCCCAGTGTGTTGACGTCACATCTGCGGGAAACTGCTGATCCACGCAGTTCAGCACTCCCGCTCATTAGTATTTAATGTACTACATACACACAAATGATGCTGTAAGGATGACCAACACCGGTACACTTTAATTGTTAGTTGACAATATCTACAATATCCAGTATACAATATATCCACTATACAGAGGTTATATCAAGTCAGAGTTTGCTCAGAGTTTGCTCTGCTACCCAGTAGAACCTGCAGTATGGTTGGTCTCCTCCACCAACTTTGAGATGGTGAGGAGGATTGCGCAGCACCCAGCAATACCTGTCAAAGGGTCGATGAGCTTCAAGCAATACCCACCAAGCTTTCATAATCTCATTGTACAGCAAGTGAGCGTACTGGCTCAGTTGTGGCAGACATTGTAGCAGTAATTTACAATATATTTCATTATCATATACCGTATTTTCCAGACTCACACTTTTTTTCCATACTTTGGCTGAAGGTGTGACTAATACTCCAGAGTGACTTAATTGTGAAATTATTACATACTGTTCGTCATCATAAACATCATTTTGCATGATTGTTATTTTTACACTCACAACTACAAGACGTCATTCTAGGCTTGGGTACCAGTACCTGTTCATCCACCACTGAAGAAATGTCCCCAAAAAGAAAATCCTATTCTGTGAATTACAAGCTGCAAGTAGTGAAATATGCAGCAGAAAATGGTAATCAAGCAGCAGAAACAAAGTTTGGAGTGAACGAGAAACGTGTGAGGGACTGGAGAAAAGCGGAGGTTATTATTACTGCAATGAAGGAAACAAAAAAGCTAATCACAGGCTAAAAGCTAGATGGCCACAGCTAGAGGAACGAGCTTGCACATGGGTGGTTGAGCAAAGTGCCGCAGGGAGAGGCTTGTTAACAGTGCAGTTGCGTCTCCATGTCCAGCACGTGAAATTATTTCATATAATTCTAACAAGAGGACAGAAAGGTGGAGATTATTATTATTACTGCAATGAAGAAAACAAAAAAAAAGCTAATCACTAAAAAGCTAAAAGCTAATTGTGGGCAAAAAGCCAATCACGGGCTAAAAGCTGATCGCAGGCTAAAAGCTAAATGGCCACATCTAGAAGAACAAGCTCGCACATGGGGGTTTGAGCAACGTGCTGCATGGAGAAGCTTGTCAACAGTGCAGTTGCATCTCCACGTCCAGGTAGCTGTTAAGGAGATGAATATTAATGAGTTTGCTTGAAGACTTTCTTGGTGTTCCGCTTCATGCAGCACAAGCGCCTCTCTATCAGAGCGAGCACACAACGTCACATAAAGTGCCAGCAGAATTCCAAGCTAAGGTAGACAGTTTCCATGAGTTTGCGACTTATAGTCCAGTGCGACTTATATATTTTTTCTTCTTTATAATGTATTTTTTGGCCAGCGCGACTTGTACTCCGGAACGACGTATAGTCCGGAAAATATGGTAATCCCTCACTCATTTGCCAAACCTCTTAATCCAGCAAGGGTTGCTAAGCAGGTGGAGTGGCTAGAGCCTATGCTAGCTGATACTGAGTGAAATCCAGGCACACACACACACACATACACACACACACACACACACACACACACACACACACACACACACACACACACACACAGGAGCGCGCACGCACGGACACATGTATGCACGCACGCACGAACGCACGCACGCACGCACGCACGCATGCACACACACATACACACACATACACACACACATCTAAGGGCAGTTTGGAAAAGCCAATGAGCTTAATGTAGCATGTCTTTGGACTGTGGGAGGAGACCAGACCACTCGGAGGAAACCCACACAAGCATGCAAACGCTTGCAAACTCCACACAAATACGCCTGAGGCTGGGACTTGAACCCAGGACCCTTTTTTCTGTAAATCAAATGGCATTATCTCTGCACCTTTACAGTGAAATATCTGTAATTCCAATGTTCTAACTAATGAATGTACTGTAATTACTCTATAATAATATTAAAGGAAAAATACTATTTGGTAATTATGTGCTTATACTATATATCTTAATACACCATAAATTTCATAACGATCACATGAAACTATAAAAATAAAACTCAAGGAGAACATTTGATCTTTCTGTATAGTCAGTGTTGATTGACAGCTCAGAGTATCTTTGTTTATTGCATCTTATACAAAGTCCAAGCTTTTTATTGGTATATAATCGAGGTTTATCGAATCACCCTTTTATTCTGACCCTGAGGAAAGCGAACATTTATTCATAGTTTGTGTGTGTGTGTGTGTGTGTGTGTGTGTGTGTGTGTGTGTGTGTGTGTGTGTGTGTGAGAGAGAGAGAGAGAGAGAGAGAGAGAGAGAGAGAGAGAGAGAGAGAAAGAGCACGCGCACTGTCCAAAGCACCTCACAATCCACTGTTGTTTCGTTTTTAGGAAATCCAATTTCTGTTCTAACCAAGTGGAGCTTTCCGCTCCATTGGAGTGTGCAGACATGGCCAGTCACCTACAGTGTAATTAAAACCAAACAAACCCCATCAATCAGCTGACATTAGTGCAGAAAACACACTCATGCACCCACCCACTCCGAGGTAAAATCAAGTTTGGAGAGTGAGCGGTGAGTGGCATGATTAGAGCTGCAGATTGAGGTGCAGGAGACCCTCAGGGAGCCAAGCTGCTGTACAAAGCAAAATGCCGGCCTCACACAGGCAGGCAGGCACACACACACACACACACACACACACACACACACACACACACACACACACACACACACACACAGTATACAGTATGTATATATACACACAAATACATATGCACGCCACCCCACATGTCTCTCATTCTAATTTAAATGTCACCTTCTTTAGTATTCTGAGTGTTAAAGCAATATTCGCTTCACTATGGAAATGAGACATGACATGAATGCGATTAACATACTTCTGTCTCAGCCATGTTCAAGTTCAGTGTTCTACAACTCACTTTATAATTTATCCATTAAGATCTCAGAAGAATTTCCATATTATTAAAGAGTTTTATACTATTAAAAGACTCATTTTGATTTTAAAAATGAATGTATGTATTTTTTCCTTTAATTTGAAACTACTTTGTTTAAGCAAAGTACTGTGGAATCAATTCTATAATAGCAACACTGACAGAAATGTGGGATGTACAGAACAACACAGTGTCGGTAAATACACGGAGAACCTGTAGACTCCAGAAAGAAATGCCTGAGCCCAGTTGTGAGTTGGACGTGCAAACCTGGGGGCAGCTATTGCTGAGAAGCGGGTTTGGGCCCTAAATGTCGCTGACTCAGGAAGAAGAATGGGTGGTAGTGGGGGGAATGAGAGGCACCTTCTCATTGTCCACCTCCAGAGTTGAAGTACCATTGAACAAGACATCTAACCCCCAACTGCTCTCCGGGTGCCTCCATTGTGTGGCAGCCCACTGTGCTGAGCATGTGTGCGCTCACTGTTTAGGTTTGTGTGTGTGCGTGTGTGTGTGTGTGTGTGTGTGTGTGTGTGTGTGTGTGTGTGTGTGCGTGTGTGTGTGTGTGCACGCGCGCGCACTCAATTTGGTTGTGTTTTATGCAGAGGCAAAAAATGTTCTTTTATGGAATTAATGCAGTATATTGATACCTCCACCATCCTACGTGTGATCTGAACCAGAATTCATTTTAATGCCTTTGTAGAAACATGCACTGTCACTTGATAAGACATATCCAATCCCGTATTTACTGAGAGCTGACGTCATGAAGAATTAAAGGGCAGTACAGTAATAGGGTGGCCGTAATATTAGGATTTTATTTTCATATTTATTCATTTTTGTCAGGTGTTGTTCATTTATCTGTACAATTTGCAATCAGGCCAATTTTTTTTTTTTTTTCAAATTAATAATGAATTAATTTTATACCATATTTATATACATCCATTCATTTACTGAACCGCTTAGTCCTAATTAGGGAGGCTGGTGTACATGTCAGCCGACCCTGTGCAAGGGCAGAGTACACCCTGGACATCTCCTCAGGCCATCACAGGCCAGAAGCAAGTTGACGCCTATGCATCTCCTCTTGATGAAAGTTAGCAATGGTTTTTTTACATGAACTTCTCACCACAGACAGTGAGAGACATGGAGAGTGAGAGACATGGAGAGACCTTTGATAACCCAGTTAGCTGCACTGGGGAGGGAAGTGACAGCCCGGTGATAGTGGGGTTAGAACCCCAGATTGTGTGATCGGTAATCCAGCACATTACCACTGGACCACCACTGCCCATTTATTATTTATAACAATTCATTTGTTTTGATACCAGGTATATATATATATATATATACAGAGAGAGAGAGAGAGACAGGCAGACTCACACACACACACACACACACACACACACATACACAGAGCTTTGTGCACATGAAATGTGCTTGTGTTGGGTGTGTTTTTCTTTGAAGTGTCATTGCTACTTAGGCTCAGATGTTGTCTCATTGAGATTGCCGTGCCTCCACCCCAGGGTCAGCCTTCTATGTTTGAAGTGACAAATTGGCCGTCAACATTCAACTCATATGCCCCTCTCGCTCTCTATCTCTCTTTCTCTCTGCAAATCTCATGCACTCTCCCATCTCCTTTCTATACGAGTTACTGCATCATCCTCATCTCTATGGCACATATACTACAGTAAACATCCACAAAACAGGGATTTGAGTTACATGCCCTCCTTTGTGTTTCTGCCTGCATGAACAGCATGTTTTCTTCAGGCCAAAGCAACAGTGCTCACATCACAGATGATGCAAGACCTGCGTTGTAAATGTAGCATGTCACCGGTCTCAGTATTCAACAGCTTGGGAGTATGTGTGCTAGCTGGAGAATTTTGTCCCATTCTCAATGGATGATTTTAGTGTTCCAGTCTCACTGCTACACCCTAACGAGTGCACCTCTCTCTCTCTCTCTCTATCTCTCTCTCTCTCTCTCTCTCTCTCTCGCTTTCTCTCTCTCTCTCGCTCTCTCTCTCTCTGGGGCCAGAGTGAAATCGCAACTCTGACAGCCCTCTCTAATGACCCGTGAGTGCCCGTTTCTGCTCACTGACATTTAAGGTGGCAGCACACACGCCAAGCAGCAGGGAGAGGGGGCGTTCCTGCCTCTGGCAGATATCATTCTAAATAAATTACTACAATATGCAACCCCATCCGTATCTTGGTCTCTCTGCATCTTATAAGTTCAAATCAGAGGAAAATCGATACTAGTGGATCATTTTCTGTTCAGGAATATTTGGTTGTGCACCACACATGTAAATAAATGAACCAACAAATTTAATTAATAAATGGAAATGTTGGGCTGAAGCTACAGTCTTAAAGCTCACTGGTAACAAATAGAAATAAAAAAAACAAAACAAACAAACAAACAAAAAAAAACAGAAGTTGCAGAGTTTGAACCTCTGTCAAGCCCAACAATCCCCTGTATGAATTAAAATATTTATATCTCACAATATTTAGGAATACTTTCAAAAATTCCTGAATCAATACATTTGATCCTGTATCATTTACAAATTTAATGTTTCGTGTTCAAAGTGTTACCCCATGTAAGAATTTAATGAAAAATCCACCCACATATCAAAAAGTACACAACACCTCCTACTGGTCCTGCTGTAATATCACAGTTCCAAAAAAAGAAAAAAAAAAAAAAACAAACAAACAAAAAAAAAAAATAGAATGTTTAAAAAAAAAATCCATGGTTTCAGAATTTGATTTGGATTATCTCCAAACTCTAATGGAATCTCCCTTGTCCAAAGCCCAATCTCTGGTCAAAATTTCAAGAAAATCTTCCCTTGATTTTCACTGAAACCAGCTAACAAACAAAAACGCGAACTGAGAGTTACCTTTTTTGGTGGTGGTGGTGGTGGTGGTGGTGGGGGGGTGTGTGATTAAGAAATCCAGTTATAAATATTGACTTGTAAATCCTTTTTGTGTCAAGCCTGTCTTTACTTAAAATAACTACGAGCACCCCAGATTTCCACAATTCCTTTCTTAGCTTTTGTTCTGCCGGGCTAAGCAAGGCTTTCCAAAGTCCTACTTTTTTTGAGCTCATCTTGTGTAGAATGTTTTCCGTTTGGACGTGAAATAAGCATGTCGCTATTCTCATGCTCATTAAATCCAACCCTGTGATTTAGTTGAACACAACATATAAATACATATAAATGTTTTTTGTTTTTGTTTTTTAATTTAGTGATGAACTTATCTTTTGACTTTGTTTGTTGTTGTGTTTTACCTCAGTTATGTTTTGACCATAACTTGACCAGACCTCGAGCACAGGGAGCATTAAAGTTAGTTTACTTTTTGTCTGTTAAACAGGAAAAAAAAAGAACTGGATTAGCATGCCAGATGTTCTGCCAGCACCCAAGAGATTATAACTTCTACTGACTTGGGAGATTGTGATCACTTACGAACCAAAATGTTACCATCAAGTATAATGTGTGCTTTAAATATCGTCAGTCACTCACTTGCCAAACTGCTTAATGCTATTAGGGTCACATTGAGGCTGAAACCGATCTCAGTGGCACTCTGTGATGGCGGGGCACACCCTGAACAGCTTGCCAGACCATCGTAAACAAACACATGCAATCACTCTAAACAAGGAACAATTTGGAACATGCAAACTTAAGACAGAAAAACTCAATAGTAGAGCTCCTTAGACCTTCGTGCAACAAGGCAGATGTGCTAATCACTATGCCACTGTGGCGCCTTTAAATATGCACAAGGAGTTAATCCTATAGACACATAAATTCAATTTCTAAACATATCCATAATGTTTATTTTCCCCTCAGGTTTTTTTTTTTAAATCTTATTTCTTGGATTCTTACAGCAAATCACCTTTTTACTCTGAATATTTTATGATATTTTCACGATGATGATGATGCTAGCACTGAAATAGATATTGCTAATGCTAAAACTGGGCCAGGCCTGGTCTTAAAGTCTTATTTCCTACTTATTTAAACAAGGGACGAAGATGATCAATGGAGCGAGGTATTGTACACTGGGAATTGATGGCTATCGCTTAGCACAAACAATTAGCGCATGCTATTATTGACTTGTCTTATTTTAATGTATAATTTGTTATTGTACACAACATCTCTCCCTGGAGCTGTTTGGCTCTTCGTGGTGTCACTTCGGCATCGGAGTACCACTTCAGTGGCTTGTTTATGTAGAAAACAGAAGGGTTATATCACTGACAAACAGCAGATAAATGATGACAAAATGGGATATGTAAAATATATGGGGAACACAAACTCCCGTCAAGATGGAGGAGGTGGTTTAGTTTGACATACAGTAATAATCTGCAAGTTCAGCTGATGCTTCTGAAAATATTTATTTAAAAAAATTGCAAGCCTCTTGGGTGTTTGTTTTATTTTTATCTTTGTCAAAAATTAATTAAAGCTTCATTCATTCATTTTCTGAACTGCTTAATTCTAATTAGGGTCGCTGGGAGGCTGGCATCCATCTCAGCTGAATCTAGGTGAGGGCAGAGTACACCCTGGATGACTCGTCAGTCTATGCACAGGGCCAACACTTACACAACCATTCATACGCACACTCACACCGAGAGGTTTGGAACAGTCAGTTAACCTACTGTGCATGTTTTGGAGTTTGGGAGGAAACCAGAGTACCCAGAGGAAACCCATGCAAGCACGTGGAGAACATGTAAACTCCACAGAGAAACGTCCGAACTGGTAATTGAACCCAGGGCCTTCCGGCTGTAAGGAGACATTCTAACCATTACACCATCAGTTAAAGAATTTTATTTTTTAATGACGACTCTTACTACTACTACTACGACATCTACTACTACTACATCTACTACTACTACTACTACTACTACTACTACTACATCTACTACTACTACTACTACGACTACTACTACTACTACTACTACATCTACTACTACTACTACTACTACTACTACTACTACTACTACTACTACTACATCTACTACTACTACTACTACTACTACTACTACTACTACATCTACTACTACTACTACTACATCTACTACTACTACTACTACTACTACTACTACTACTACTACTACATCTACTACTACTACATCTACTACATCTACTACTACTACATCTACTAATAAGATACATCCAATACATTCATCATCACATCCATCACTACCACTACTACTACTACTACTACTATCACTACATCTACCACTACTACATCCACCATCACCACTACTACTACTACTACTACATCTACTACTACTACATCTACCACTACTACATCTACTACTACTACTACTACATCTACTAGTACTACATCTACTACTACTACTACTACTACTACTACTACATCTACCACTACTACATCTACTACTACTACTACTACATCTACTACTACTACTACTACTACTACATCTACTACTACTACTACTACTACATCTACTACTACTACTACCACCACTACTACCACTACTACTACATCTACTCATCACCACATCTACTCACATTCACTACTACCACATCTACTCATCACCACTCACTACCACTACTACTACTACCACATCTACCACCACCACATCCACTACATCTACTACCACTACATTCATCTACTACCACTACTACCCACTACTACTCACTAATACTACATCTACCACTACTAATACCACTACTATCACTACTACTACTGTCACTACTACTACTGGCAGACCATCACTACTACCACATCCACTATCACTACCACCACTACTACTACTACTACTACATCCACTACATCTACCATCACTACCACATACACTACTACTACTACTACCATTACTACATCACTACTACTACATTACCATCACTACCATCACTACTACTACTAATACCACATCTACCACTTACCAACATCTACCACTTACCACTACTATCATCATCACTACTACTACTACATCTACATCTACTACTCACTACTACTACATCTACCACTACCACTACTACTACATCTACTAATACTACTACCACTACTACTACTACTACATCCATCAATACTACCACATTCACTACATCTACTACTACTACATCTACTCACTACCACTACTACTACCACTACTACATTCACTATTTACTACATCCACTACTACTACTACTACTACTACTACTACATTCACCACCAATTACATCTACTACTATCTACTACTACTACTACCACTACATCTACTACCACTACTACCACCACTACTACCACTACTACCACATCCACTACTACCACATCTACCACATCCACTACTACTACATCTACTACCACCACTACTACTACTACTACTACTACTACTACTACTACTACATGACCACCACTCATACATCTACTACTACTACTACTACTACTACATCTACTATCACTACTACTACTACCACTACTAAGACCACTACCATCTACTACTACTACTACTACTACTACTACTACTACCACAACATTCACTCACTACTACCACATCTACTACTACATCTACTACTACCACTACTACTACTACTACATTCAATCACTACTACTACTACTACTACTACTACTACATCTACTAATACTACTACTACCACTACCACATCTATCACTACTACTACTCACTACTACTACCACTACATCTACTACCACTACTACTACTACTACTACTACTACATTCCACTCACTACTACTACTACTACCACCACATTCACCACTACTACTACCACATTCACTACCACTACTACTACATCTACTACCACTACACCAACCATTACCACTACCACTACCACATCTACCACTAATACACATTCACAAGATTCATCATCATCACTACTACTACTACTACATCTACTACTACTACTATCATTCACTCACTAATCACTACTACCACTACTACTACTATCATCTACATCCACCACTACCACATCCACTACTACTAATATCACTACTACTACTACTACTACATTCATCCATCACTACTACTACATCTACTACTACTACTACCACTACTACTACTACTACTACTACTACATCTACTACTACTACATCTACTACTACTACTACTACAACATCTACTACTACTACTACATCTACTACTACATCTACTACTACTACTACAACATCTACTACTACTACTAGTACTACTACTACTACTACTACTACTACTACTAATAATAATAATAATAATAATAGTAAATAATAATATTGCAAGGTTAAACAAGCTGAACAATATTCTCCGGCAAGAACATAGTGTATAATTGTTAACGATGTCCCTGTTCATTGGTTGATGTTACAATATCTCCTCCGACTTCTCACAGCTTAACAAAAAGAGTTTTAATAATATAATGAATTATTCACCTGCAATACATTAGTCTATTGTCTTGTAATTGCTTATTGATATTCTAAACAAGAGACGGTACTTTGTGGCTTAGTGCTCTGGTCTACCCTGCTGCTGTGGGACATTAACTGTAAACTTCATTATACCTCAGACCAAACTGATTTTCGCTAGATTGCGGAATGATTGCATGAGCTCTGTGGCGTGCTGGAGCTGCTTTATTGCCTGTGCGTCTCCCAGGCAGAATTTGGCTACGCAAACATGATGAAGGATGAGAGCATTAAGATGCTTGAGCTAAGAGTGTGCATGGCTCTGTGGTCACAGTCATCAACAGCCTTCTCAGGAGGTTTTCTTTCTCGCTTTCAAACACACACACAAAGCAGAGAGCAGTTTTCGAGAAAAACGTAACACTGATTTCTCATGCTCCACCCCTTCCTGCAGTATTAATTGTAAAACAAAGGAACTAATACACACAATTTAAATAAGCTGAACCTCATATTTCACATAATAGATTTTCTCAAACGAGCAGCTCACTTAAGACTTCTACTAGATTTAGAACTTTTGATATGGCCGTTCCTTCAGATTCTTTGTTTAAAAAATAAAGAAAGAAAACAGTTGTGGGTTTAAATCACTGTCATGAGATTCAGTTCACGGACAGATTTGCATCCCTTTAGAATTTAATCATATGATCAAAATGCATTTTTTCACAAATGATGGCAAGCTGTCCTGGTCCAGAGGCAGCAAAACAGGCCCAAACAGCAAAACAGGCCCCGATACAACTATCACCATGTTTCACAGACGAGATGAGGTTAGACTTCAATGTTTCCATGTCCTAATTAAAAGCTTTATTTTTGTTTTATCTGTCCACAAATTGTCCCATGTTTTATTATCCACATCAGTTGACAAAATAATGTATGGTATACTTAACTGTATATAAACAGTACATTTTTATTTCAGGGCATTTTCTTTCTGCAATGCTGCCACACACCTTATTGTTTAACTTTAAATTCATTATCCGGAGATGCATACAATTTCTTACTGGACATAAATCTATTGAAAATATATAACCTAATTTTTTGATGCATTAAAGAAAAACAAAATAAAGAGTCTTCAACTAAGACTAAAATGAATGAATGTCTCACTAATTGAAGCCTATTATTTTAAATTATGTTTTATACATGCAGTTGTGGGAGAATATTCGAAAATTTTGGCAGTGTTTTCCCCAGAAATTACTGTCTGTCTTCCTTTCGGCTTTTTCTCTTTTACTCGGGAGTCGCCACAGCGAATCATCTGATTCGCACGTTTGATTTGGCAGAGGTTTTTACGTCGGATGCCCTTCCTGTCACAACCCTTTTAGCAAGGGACAGAAACACGCTGACGACTTTGCAGCCTACTCTTTACGAAAGTCAGCAATGGTTCTTTTACATGCCTCTCACCATAGACAGTGAGATACATGGCTGGCCTTTGATAACCCAGTTAGCAGCACTGGGGGGGGGGGACAGGATAACCTGGTGAGAGTGGGGCTTGAACCCCCAACCTTAGGATCAGTGATCCAGCACCTTACCACCAGGCCACCACTGCCCTTTCTCCAGAAATTACTATGAGCATATAAAATCACAGATAAGTAATTTCCTTCTAAAACTAATTAAAAATGAATATCTAAATTAATCCAATCTTATTGTTTTGCATGTTTTTTTTTTTTTGGTCTTGCCCTAGGCAAAGTATAAAATAATTTATAAATTAATTATTTACATTAAAACATATATAAAATAATATTTTTCTGTTTGAGGTAGAATTTTTCCTGGAAAGCAAGTGAACAAAAGCTGTCCAGAACATTAGAGCACAGGGACAGCAAAACTGGAGTCTGGGAGGCAAATACAGAAAAAATGGTTGTGGTGGTGGAGGTGGAAGGAGGCCCCATGATACAGAAACCCTCACTCCAGACCGCTTTTGATCTGCAAATTCACTGAAATATTTATTCATGCATGCTATAGTTAGGAAGGTCCTGGACTTGGTACAACACAAAGCTACAAAGGGCCAGAAACCAAACTTTGCATTCAGCTCCATGTAGACTAAGTGGTAGCCCAGTGCTGCATGATAACATTCACCAATCCATTCCAGCAATATATATTAGATGATTTCATTCAATAATTCTAGCTAAATATGGCAATATTTCAGAAAACAAGCTTGTCGTTTCATGACTATTTGTAATGGGATTATCTTGGATTTGGTGGAAACAAGACAAACAAAAACTCACTACAGCATCATTTACTACTTGAGTCAAAGCTTTTCGGTCAATATATTTAGGGCTTTTAAATGTCTGCTGGGATCCAGTCAGGTTTTTTCTTATCTATAAATTCAAAATGAGCATGAAAACAGTTGGCGGGACACCCTGCTATTTTCACTCACTCGCCAGCGTGAATATTAATTGAGAGATCAAACGGAAAAAAGCGGCATGGCGCCAATATCAGAACGTTTGCATCTTACTCCATTTCTGCATATAGCATTGGTGTCAAACAGCGTCATGTGATTACTAAATGAACTTCATGGCATGTGGTGCCCGAAAATGTTATGCAGATTTACCAAATCGTGTATTTACATATTCATGAATATGGAAAAGGACATGAGTTTACAATGGATGAGATTCACTGAGAGGGTGGAATTAAACAAAGCTGAGATGTTTGCTTTATTTAGGATTCATTAGTAATTTCTTTATTCATTTCTTTCATTATTTTTTACATTTATTTTATTGTGTTCTCCTGGCCAGCTCATTGACCATGCAGGCTTCTGTTTCCAAACCTGAAAACAACGTTAATTCTGATGGCGGCAAAGTAATTTTCATTAAATGTCAATTTGGTATTAATTCAGAGCAAAGCTTAAATAAAATTGTGTTCATTAATCACTCTGCCGTCCAGTGGTCTGCTAATTAAAATGTTTCGGGGCAAGCTCGTTAGTCACCCACAGACCTGATTGTTAATGTCGACTCGTTGTCCTCGCTTTCACCACCATCATTTATTTTCTTTGCTGTTCTTGTATACTCTTGTTAATTATTAAATTACTTTTTTTGTCCCCAATGACTCCACTGGTAATTATCCGAGGACACAAATCAGGAGTTTTCTGGAACCAGAAATATCAAATACAGCATTGATCCCTATATTGCAGAGACATGGAGCAGTCGGTCTCAGAATATAAGCTGCTTTAATTTTAACCCTGTTAGAATAATTATCAGAATATTTTCACAGTAGATTTAAATACTATATCAAGTCATTACAGTAGGGGTGGATCACACTCGAAGTGCGATAGAAATGCGACTGACGCAAATTACATTTTTTGTGGGTTTTTTCCTTGATTTTTGAAGTTTGTCTCAAGATCTTTTATGACTCCACATGCAGGCGAATATTTGTCAGTCTTAACCGGCATGTTGT
This sequence comes from Plotosus lineatus, assembly GCA_024760905.1. NCBI lineage: Eukaryota > Metazoa > Chordata > Actinopteri > Siluriformes > Plotosidae > Plotosus > Plotosus lineatus. The sequence goes on from CM045735.1 coordinate 36,749,093, forward strand.
GCGTCCATTTTTGAGAATGATTTGTAAGTAACTTGTGATTGGTTTGCGGATTCCTGGAGAAAAAAAAGCTAATTTCCTGTCATAAATCAGTCGTGCATTTTATTCACTTTTTGTTTTCAAATAATTCGCTTTTTATTTGTGTGGTATTTGCACAAACAAATAACACAAATAAAACACAAATGAGGGCAAAATATATGAAATCTGGCAGATGCCAGCAGGGCTCAAACTTTCTGCATGAAGTCTTTGACCTGTCGTTTTTCCTTGCGGACCGCCCCGAATAATTTGCAAGCAAAACGACAATTTTGTCGCATTCTTGGGATCTGTGTGGACTGTTTAGGAATAATACAAGGCTACTTCATGTCAAAGCCTCATTTTGTGACATTCGTGAAAATTTTAAACACGTGTGAAATGTTTTTTGCAATGAGTTCACGAACCAGGTGACCAAAACGCGATGCCACGGATGTCATGCAACAAATTTGAGAATGAAAAGTGACAGCAGAATGAAAGAGAGCTGAGCCTGAAGGCAAAGTTCTCAATGTACCAGTTGATTTAACTCCTTCCCTCACCTATGGTCACGTGGTAGGGACCAGAAGAACACGATCATGAATACTTCTTCTACTTTTACTTTCGGCTGCTCCCTTCAGGGGTCGCCACAACAAATCATTTGCGTCCATCTCACCCTGTCCTCTGCATCTTCTTCTCTTAAGCCAACGACCTTCATGTCCTCCTTCACCACATGCATAAATCTCTTCTTTGGTCTTCCTCTAGGCCTTCTGCCTGGTAGTTCCAACCTCAGCATCCTACTACCAATATACTCACTATCCCTCCTCTGCACATGTCCAAACCATCTCTCTCTGACTTTGTCTCCAAAACATCTTACATGTGTTTTCCCTCTGATGTACTCATTTCTGATTCTATCCATCTTCGTTGCTCCCAGAAAGAACCTCAAGATTTTCATCTCCGAACAAGATCATGATCAAGTGGCTGAAATGCTCTTCCTTTGGCAGGGTTGCCCGGCTGTCTCTCAGAGATAGAGTGAGAAGTTCTGTTATCCAGGAGGAGCTTGGAGTGGAACCGCTGCTCTTCCGCATTGAGAGGAGCCAGTTGAGGTAACTCGGAAATCTGGTTCCATTCTCTTGAGAATGTGGAGCTGCACGTCCACCTCAGAGCAAGAAGATCCTCAGTTTCTGTGTGGAGTTTGCGTGTATGTTCTCTGCATGCTTGCATGGGTTTCCTTCGGGTACTCCAGCTTCCTCCTACAGTCCAAAGACATGCACATTTGGCCAATAGACTGTTCCAAATTGTGTCTATGGGTGGACATGAGTGTGACTGGTTTTGTGTGTGTGTGTGTGTGTGTGTGTGTGTGTGTGTGTGTGTGTGTGTGTGTGTGTGTGTGTGTGTGTGTGCATGTGCATCTACGTTTGTGATGAAACTGTTCAGGGTGTACCCCTCCTTTGCCAATTGTCATCTGAGATAAGCTTCAGCCTCTTTGCCACCCCAGTAATAGGGTTTGATGGTTCAGTAAATTAATAATTTTGCTTCAGAATACTAGTTAATTACTTAATTCTTTTAATAAAAAAAGAAAGAAATACATTGATTGTATAAACCTAAAAAAATTCACGCCAACTGCTCTAAGTGATGTGTGGCCTCCCTCAGCAGTTTGATTCACCTTCTTTTTGACATTCGCTCTGATCATTGACAGAAAAATTAAATAATGGACAGGCAGTACATGTCGATGATTGGCAGGCGATGGGTGTGAAATGATCTTCCCGATGCAGTAACAAGTGAATTCTTCAGTATGGCTCCCCAGACAGTCCTCCAGCCTGCTTGATTTTTAAGGTGTAATCTCGCTTTTTTTTTCCCCCCACTCTTTTCTTGTTGGTGTATCACTGCAACTGGTTGCATGCACCAAAGCGAAGTCTGTACACTTCATATTAAAGGTATTCCCTCATGCAAATTTCAATTCAGAACATCCAGGAAAATTGACTATTTTATGGATCTCGAAAGCTAAAAGCATGTGTGAAATACGGAGTCGCTTTTGATGAAAACAGCCTGGTTTTGTTGCTCTGTGATCTTACAGTCTCACTCAGCAGTCTAATCGTGGCTACGGGGGAAAGTTTCAGAGGAGTGCTGTAGAATTCCAATGTGAGCACAAATCTTGTGCAGAATTTTCTCTGTGTTGCATCAGCGTGCCTCATGCATTTGTTTTAAAGCTTATTGAGTAAACAGGCCTGTTTGTTCGTCAGATTTCGACTCACAATTCATTAACCCCCATGGCTCTGGGCGTATAAAAATTTGCATTTGGTGTGCTGGGCCTTCGCAATGACCGATGCCTGTGGTAGCAAGACTGGAAGTCTTTCCAAACCTAGATTGAGTGGAACAGCTAAGCAAAACTTTAAGAGAGGTTTGCCAGCTTTTAAGGTTAAACATTCGGGCCATTTTTCCTAATGAGGATAAAGTTCTCACTTGTTATTTTTTTTTTACACACACACACACACACACACACACACACACACACACACACACTCACAACTAGAGTCAATTTGAAACAGCTAAAAGGTCTAATGTGCTTGTCTTTGAATCGTGGGAGGAAATTGCAGCACCCGGATGAAACCCATGAAAGCATTGGGAGAACATTAATGCCACACAGAAATGGCCAAGACTGGGACTCAAACCCAGGACCTTCTACCTGCGAGGCACATGTGTTAACCCCTTTGACACCCTGATTCTTCACTTCTTTTTAATAACTAAATTTAGTTTGAGGCAGTGGTGGCTCGGTAGTTACGACTCTGAGTTAGTGATTCAAGAGTTGGCTGTTTACGCCCTGGTACCACCAATCTGCCACTGCTGGGCTCATGAGGTAAACCCTTTACCCTCAATTGTTCATTTGTATAAAAAAGAAAAAGAATAAGGGTAAGTCGTTCTGGATAAGGGATTCAGTGTTTCTCTGGTCAACTTTTATTTATTCTTGTTTATGTAATTAGGGCAATTTCACTGACAAAATAAAAGTCCTTTCAGCTTAATGGGTGATGATGTTGATCTTGATTTGTGGTAATAATTAATGTATAGGTTTTTATTATTATTTTAAAGCTTAGATAAAGAAGAGAAACCACTGGCATGCATAATTGTTGTTGTTGTTGTTGTTGTTGTTTAAAGCTGTCAGTTATCTATGTAATCAGCAGTTCTGTTCGTCGGTGAGGTAAGGCTCACTGTGTGGAATTTGTGTGCATTAAATAAAGCACATAGAGAAACAGGGAGGGTCTTCCTTGTCCTTCGATGTGCAACATTTTGCTGACCTGAAATATTTGAATTAATTTGCAGATCAAATTTAATAAGAATTCATATATACAGGGATCCCTCACTTTCCATGGTTAATGGGGACTGAGACCCCCCCCCCCCCCCCGCAACTGCTGATTTCCGCAAAGTAGGTTTGATCCCCCCTGACTGACGTATACGTAGATGTATGGGTTATCAAAGGCGGGCCATGTCTGTCACTGTCTATGGTGAGAGGTATGTAAAAGAACCATTGCTGACTTTTGTAAAGAGTAGCTGCAAAGCCATCAGCGTGTTTCTGTCCCTTGCTAAAGGGTTGTGAGAGGAAGGGCATCCGATGTAAAAAACTTATGCCAAATCAAATGTGCGAATCAGGCGATTCGCTGTGGCGACTCCCAAGAAAGGGGAAAAGCCGAAAGGAAAAGATGTGTAAATAATATCAAAAAATACATATTCAACGTTATAAATGCTTAGAATAACAATTATACATTCTAAAATAATGCATAAGATGTAAATAAAATATAAATACATGTGCACACACACACACACACACACACACACACACACACACACACACACACACACACACACACACACACACAGATGTGCACCTGACATAAAAATTAAATGTTTTTGTTTGGTTGTTTTTTTTTTTTTTTGGTTTTTCTTTGTTTGTTTGTTTGTTTGGGGTTTTTTTTGTTTTGTTTTGTTTGGTTTTTTTTTTGTTGTTGTTTTTTTGCATAATTGGTCTTGTTTTGCGACATTTTCCTTAACTTTTTCCCTATTTTCCTTTACTTTCCTTTTTTTTCCCGATAGATATATTTTAAAAAACCCAGGATTCACTGAAGCTGCAGAAATTGAAGCACATGAAGTAGCAAGGGATCGCGGTGTGTGTGTGTGTGTGTGTGTGTGTGTGTGTGTGTGTGTGTGTGTGTGTGTGTGTGTGTGTGTGTGTGTGTGTGTGTCTGTGTGTGTGTGTGTGCATATATATAGACCAGATCGGCGGCACGGTGGCGTAGTGGTGAGGCACACTCGCCTCACAGCAAGAAGGCCTGGGTTTGATTTCCGGGCTGGGCGTTTCTGTGTGGAGTTTGCATGTTCTCCCCGTGCTTGCGTGGGTTTCCTCCGGGTGCTCCGGTTTCCTCCCACATTCCAAAGACATGCACAGTAGGTTAATTGGTCATTCTAAATTGCCCGTAGGTTCACATTGTGCAGAAGGCAATGGAAAACCACTGCACTAATCCTGTCAAGAAAATCTCCATGAAGATGATAACCAGGGCGTTGTCCTTCATGGCGGGTTGCCAGTGGTCGTCCTACAACTCAAGCACTAAATAAACAGATAGACTAGACCTGGCCGTGATAATCGAAAAACCGCAAAGTATATATGTTTTCGCATCTACACAATATCAAGAAGTGTATATTAAATGCTACACAGTTATATGTATATGTAAATACTCTGGTGTAGTAATATTTAAATAGAATTTATATATAAATAATTTAAGTACTATACTCACCTCTGACAATAGCTCTTCTCTGCTTGATTTTAATCCAAAAAAATGACGATGAGAGACCTGTGCAGTACAATGAAGGTGAAGTGAAGATGATGAAGATGATGATTTACTGCACAGGTTATTGGGAGCTTGATTCCAAGTCAGGTAATGCCTCTTCGTCAGATTCGAGAGGCATTGGATCATCAGCAGGAGGTGCTTCACTTCATCTTTTTTGATGTAACGCACGGTAGATTCATTTATGCCGTAATGGCGTGCTACATGGGCATACGTATTGCCCGCCATCAGCATATCTAACAACTTCACTTTTTGGGTCACTGTCATCATATTTCGCTTTTTCTTGGGCTCATTGGATGCCTTAGATGGTGCAGGACGTTTAGGAGGCATTTTCAAGGGCGTCACGAACACAATAAGATCACAAAATCACCAAAATTCCTGTAGAAATGTGCTAGGCTACCGCGTGACGCGTCTAAGCCAATCAGCTTGCGGGATTGACTTGAGTGGGCGGTCCCTGCCAGAACCGGGACTGAAGTAGGGCATGTTCAGTCTGTCGTTTGTAAACAATGGACGCAGCCTGCCTTGGGTCCCTGCCTTCCGCTTGCATACATGCGAGTTCAGCGCGAATTTTGAAATTTTTATGAATATTTTTTTTTATTTTTGATACTTATGGAAAATACCTATACAAATTGTGAATAAAAACTGAATGCAATGATGTGAACATACCAAATTTCATATATATCGAATGTATGTCGAATAGAACATAGATGACAGGGTCGAAAGTTTAAACTGAGAACATATATCATTTTAAGGGGAAAAATATGTTAATTTTAAATTTCATGGTGTCAACAAATCTCAAAAAAGTTGGGACAAGACCATTTTCACCAGCCAAGATTGCCAGGCTTAAGTGTTACTGTGTGGAGTTTGCATGCTTTCCCAGTGCTTGCATGCTTGCATCCTCCAGGTTCTCCAGTTTCCTCCCAAAGTCCAGGATTAGAAAATGAATGAAAGATGAATCAAAATGTTTCTCCGGCTGTCTCTTTTTGTGCCACTTCTTTTCTGGTCTTTTACAATACATTTTAAAAATTGTATTTTTTTTAGATACATTATGGCAACACATTCAGAAATGAGCTAACATTTTGTATTAAGTGGTAAAATTAACAGTTGGTATGTTTCCTATGTTCTACTGTGAATACAATATGGGTTTATTAGTTTTGCAACTTGTCGCATTCTGTTTTAATTTACATTTTACACAGCACTGCAACCGTATTGGAATTAGGGTTGTACATTATATCAGCTTGCCCTGCTACAGAATGTGAGCCGAGACTGTAGAAATTCTGCAGAATGTTAGCTCACGCTTTCCACTCACAGGCCGCAGTATTCATCTTTTCTTCTGTTTTATTCCCTTTTTTCGTAAGAGATGGCCAATGTTTTAGTTGAATGCGTTTTAATTATGTGTTTTAATTACAATAATGTATTTTGAGTTGAATATGTTAATTCAACCACCCAAGTAACTTCAGCAGCATATGAAACAACAGCCGCTGTGCAGCCAGGTGTCAGTGGCGTGATATCACAGGTAGAGTAAAAGCAATTCAATCTTTTGTGATTGTGTGTGAAATTGCAATAAGACGCACTTCAAGATCTTGAACTTCTCTGTGACTGAAGACTTATCACACATTGTTACTTCACTGAGATACGGACATGGATTTTATTTGTTCTGCCAGTTTGCCTTTACAATGAAAGGGTGAAGTTGGTGGTGTAGTGGTTAGTGTATGGGGAGCATGATCAAGAGGCTCTGGGTTCGAATCCACATCCTAAGCAGTGGCATTAGTAGGACTGCAACTAATGATTATTTTAATAATCAGTCATTTGTTTTATCAATTAATTGGTTAATCAGAAAGAGCACAAACATTTTGTAATTGCCATTTCTATGTTCAAAAAAAAAAGACCATTTGTTTTCAATTTGTCAGCCCATATGTGACTAACTGAGTGTATAGCTATCATTTGTTAATTCTGTAATATGTACTTAATCATAGTTCAACATAATCATATAAATTATATATGTTATTATATTAGTATATATATATATATATATATATATATATATATATATATATATATATATATATATATATATATATATATATATATGCAGACACTCCCCGACTTACGTTTTTAATTGGTTCCGGACGACTGAACATAAGTTGAAAGTGAACGCAAGTTGTTACAGTGTTACATACTGCACTATACATTCATAAATACCATTACCGTATCTCATAAAACACCCCTAAATCAATTATTATAAACATAAAATTGTAAAATAATATCAAACATTAATTTCAAATGAATTAAATTCAATCAAAATAATTTCAAATTGATAAATTTGAATCAAATGCACTCATCAAATATCAAATACAGTATCAAATATAACCTTTAACGTTTTCTATGATGCAATCTTTCTGCTTGTAAATGGTTCCGATGGTCAACGGATGATCACTTTACATGAAGCTGAGCTGACTCACATTACATGAAGCTTAAAACAGCCAATCAACGCTTACAATGTGTGAGCCGCTCAATACCGAAAGTAGTCCACTTGCTGTGCTTGAAGGCGAGTTATCCGGATTCTAGTCTTTCAAGTGAGCAAGGGCGCCATTGAACTTGTTTAGTTCTCAGCCTGCACTGATGTGAATCACCAGTAGAGCAGAGAGTACTTTTTCTTTTCTGGATTCGGGTTTTCATTCATTTTACAACTCTCTTTACTTAACTGATTATGCATGGTAGATTGCGCTGATCCGAGCAGATAGTTAATTCATCTCTATGTATGAGATTGCACCCATGCTCGTAGGCTTACGCTTCTGACCAATCATATTTTCTTAGGGTTACAAAAGTCCGCAAAACAGTGTAAAGACAAATATCACAGAGACAACTTCTGAACACAAGGGTAATATGCTATATATATATATATATATATATATATATATATATATATATATATATATATATATATATATATATATATATAACTGGGAAGAAGGAGGGGCACATTCGGTCAGTCGTTTGTAAACAATGGACGCAGTGTCATTGCGTCATTGCGTCATTACGTCAGCATACTACGTAGGTACTTCTAAACTCAAAATTTCACTTAAAAAAAAAAAAAACATAAAATTGAAAAAAACGTAAAACAGATGAATGTAAGTCGGGGACCATCTGTACAGTATATATATATATATATATATATATATATATATATATATATATATATATATATATATATATATATATATATATATATATATATATATATACACACACACACACACAATTATTATTTATTAATTTATTAATATAATTTTACACATGCTATAGCTTATAATTACCAGATGCCGTTTGGTTCTCAAATGCTGAATTAATTTCGCTAATTTTCTATAAAGCTTGAATTTATTTTTATGAATTAAAATTCATATATTTCAATGTTCATGCAAATTGTGTATTCTAAAGAATCAGTAATCCGATGTTTTGTTCTGCACTCTATTAGCATTGCCTCACTGTGAATCATGAAAGAGCTCTCTTGCTTCTATAAATAATACAGCAATTTTTCAACACTCAACCTGAGTTTATAATGCTAAAGTAAACAATTATTAAATGCTGATGACGAGAGCATGACAAACAATCTTAACATTTCAAATAGTTCAATGAACTTTTGCAATCGTCCAACATTTCGGCCCTCGCATTCCGATAAAGGTTAAACAACCTTGCTAGGAACATGATAGCTGCCATCTTGACTTGCCGGACCTACTTTAGCTAACATGACAAGCAAACACGCTTGTGTATTACTACGCTTGGTACAACATGTGCTGCCCAGGCTGGTGCCGAGGTTATTTCTCAATGTACGGAAATAGCGGAATGAGTCGATTCATTTCACTGTGAGCTTTCGTAATAAACTATCATATAGTTTCAGCTGAACTCTCAACATGGTTAGCCTGTCTGTTTTACAGCGAGGCATTCGTGGGCTTGGGGCATTTCAATGTGAACTTTGTATGTTCTGCCTGTGCTTGCATGGATTTTCATTCGGGTACAGCAAGAACCCAGGCCTTCTTGCTCTGAGGTGGATGTGCTAACCACTGCCTCACAATGCCGCCTTATATAAGTATCCAATATCCACATATATCAAAAAATTAATTAAGCTAAAGGATTACCAGCAATAAAAGACTATGGATTAAAATAATATAAATGAAAGACACTGCTTTCCTTTCAACAAGAAAATGGAGTTGAGATGTGAGAACTAGTAAGTGAATCCTAGTTCAGAAATTAGCCAGCTGGAATAAATTAGCAATATGAGAGGTGCTGAAAGGGCCATGACTGTGTGTGTGTGTGTGTGTGTGTGTGTGTGTGTGTGTGTGTGTGTGTGTGTGTGTGTGTGCGTGCGTGCGTGTGTGCGCGCATGTGTGTGTGGGAAATTGTAGGTTCAAAACACTTGTGCAAACGTTTCACAATTATCTGCGCACTCAGTTTATGATGGGCGCTAACATTTATGAAGGTCACATTTAATCTGTAGACCATTGGGGAATTTATAATTTAATCCCAGTCAGGTATACTTTTTCATTTTGTCCTAACATTCGTATATCCTTGAAGTATAAAAGTTTGCGCAACTCGAAAAAAAAAAAAGATAGCATGATGCTATCTGGGTTATCGATGATACAAACACGCAGCTCATCCGTTTGCTTCCTGTGCAATAAATAATTGAAATGACAGACTTAGATACTTGCAGTGAGGTTGTGTGGTGGGTGGGTGGGTAGTTGGGGGGAGTAGAGTGGCTCACCCACACAATCAAGAATTGGAGAGCTGAAGGTGAGTATGAGTCACTCACTACATTATCAGCACTCATTTCAGCAGCAATGTCAGAGTCAAAGACAAATCTTCCTTTCATTTGGACGCCCTCTTCCATCACACATGCAGGGAGGGATGGGGTTTGCGATGGGGTGGGTGTGTGGAGAAGGGGGGGGGGGTAGATGGTTGGAGACGGGAGAAAATGACTAACAGCCTATTGTGTAATTAATGAGGACATTGTTGATTTCCGTAGATAATTTAGCATGCTCACAAGTGTTTGACTCCTGATCTCCATTTACCCTCACTCTGTCTGCTTTATGGGCTCTGCAACATGGGAGTACGGTTTTAAATTTGAATATACACTACACTTACACACAATTACTTTTGTCTACCTTGTATATGGGGATAAAAAGACAGCAGAAAGGACCATTTCATAACATGCCAATATAGAACACGCAGTAAGTTTGAAAGCCCCAGCTTTAGCGTGCAGCAACGAAATGTCCGGAAACCTAATAATCATTTTTTCTCTGTGATGTCACCTTGAAAAAAAGGTCAGTGTCACTCAAGTTTGCATCTGTGACCTTGAAAAGTATGTCAAGGTCACTCAATCAAAAGCTCATCCGAGTATACATAGTCGTGAGCCAGCATATCAAGTTTGAAAGCCCTAGCTTCAACATGCAACAAGTAAAATCCAGAAACCAAAATGTGACAGCCAAGCAGAACACATCCCTATAGCGCCAGAAAGTCAAGAGCTACAAATGAGTAAACCTCAGCATGTGCTATTGACGTGTACTCATAGTATGCACGGTACCTCAACAACACAGCATATATAGTGCAGAAAATAACCATTACCCTCTATAGTTAATGGTTTTAAGGCACACCCTAATATTTTGTTGGATCACATTTCACCATTAATTGCTGTGGCGTTATCACCATGACATTGTTTTGCTAAACCTAATGCATTTCCATCCAGAGTTGGATTCACTTTTCACCAACATCTTGAATGGAAAATTAAACCACTCCAGCACATCCCAAAGACTTTCACTAGGGTTAAGGTCAGTGGTGTCAGTCCATGAGTGATGAATAAATAAATCCTCATGTTTCCTGAACCGCTCGTTCAGCATTTGAGCCCCAATTTTAAATCCATTATCAGCAGGGGGAAGAAACCTGGGATTGCTGGGATTACCTGGACCTGAATTATGTTGAGGTAATCACCTGTTTTAAGTTTATTGTCACCGAATGTTGCTAAAGCGGCACAGTGGTGCCGCGGTTAACATGTCCGACTCACAGCAAGGTCCTGATTTATTCTCAGGCTCAGACATTTCTTTGTGGAGTTTGCATTTTCTTCCAGTGCCTGTGTTTGCTTCCTCTGGGTACTCTGGTTTCCCCCACAGTCCAAAAACATGCACATTAGGCCAATTGGCTGTTCCACATCACCCCTAAGTCTGAGTGTGAGTATCAATGGTTGTATGTGTGTTGGCCCTTCGATGGCCTGGCAAACTGTCCAGGTGTGCCCGCCCTCAGCTAGAGTTGGCTGAGATGAGCGCCAGCGTCCCTGAGAATCTAATTAGGGTGAAACAGCTTAGTTGCTGAGCTTCGACCTGACCAACTGCAAGAACAATGCCATGCAGATAGCATGCAGTAATTATGACTAAAAGTTCTCCAACAAAGAGTGTGGCTTTTTATTTATTTGGTTTTTTTGTTTGTTTGTTTGTTTGCTTGTTTGTTTGTTTGTTTGAACTTTAACCATTCAATTTTTGACCAATCATATTTGAGAATGATTTTGATGTGAGGATTTTTTTTCGTGTGCATTATCAGCACACTTTCAGCAATTCATTCACACCAGTGTCTCAAATAAATGCATTATCCATTATAAGGACATGACATCTCTCATACCATTCCTCTATTCACTTGTTGCTGTCCTTAATATGTCAAGAACATTTTCAAAACGTCAATACATACTAGGCCCAGTGGCTCTTTTGAGCACACAGTGCAAGTAGTGGTGAAAAAAATACAGATATGAAGATGGGTATTATCCGGCACTCTGTTAATGCTATGGTAATTACTTCTGATTATTAGATTAGGTCTAGGATTCTGGTTTATGATGATTTTTTCAAATGAAAGGTCATTTTGAAACCCCATGTGCACCGGGTGAATCTATGTGTATGTGTTGGCGATGAGCAAGAAAGACAGGAGGACATTTGTGAGGCGCTCCACCGAATGTAGGCGCTTGTCGCAAGTGAGGTCTGGTGCTTGTGAGACAAAGCGTGGCTTATCCGGACTTCCAATCTTTCAAGTGAGCAAATGAAGGGTGAGTACTAAACAAGTATTCAACGCGCACTTGCTCACTTGAAAGATCGGAAGTCTGAATAAGCCGCACTTTGTCTCACAAGCACCATACGTCACTTGCGACAAGCGCCTACATTCGGTGGAGCGCCTCACATTTAGGTACTACGCTCTTTCTGTGTAGGTCTACTATTTGCTTTTCTTTCTCTTAGCAAGAAGAAAATGTGAAAATCACAATGTTCCTGTTTTTAAGGGTGTATTTGAGGGTCTCGTGCTTTTTCTATCCCTCCAGGTCTACATTAGTATCATGGGCTAAACAGCTTTGCGATCGCTGGCGTCGTCTATTGCCCATTATTGGCAGAACACTCACAGAGCTTTAAAACATCTATGAGCTGAGAGTTTAGGACTTGAGAGCGAGACTTCACGCTGTTCCATCAGATGTTTGCCAATTACTGCCTGAATAAATATTTAATGACTTGTTGCGTTTCTTTCTTTTTTTTTTTGTATTTATTTATTTATTTCCTACACGCTTGCCTTTTTTCATGCCTAATGAGAGGATCCAGTGGCAGTCGAACCTCAGAGCTAATACTAAACATAATTTATCCTCACTGAATATTCTACTTGACCATATAAATTGTGCTGAGAGGAAATTCTACCCTTTGTGACCTGAGTCACAGGAAAAATGCATACCATGCTATATTAACGTGAACATGATTTGGCATACCATCATGATGTCATACTTTTGAGAGCATTAAAGAAACAAAACCCTTCTGAATACACTGTTATTGGTATAATAAATAAATAAATTAGGTTCCTGTTAAAGTTGATTATGTTATGGTCTGTGTTATTTGGCGGATTATAACTCTCTTTCTCTCTCCTTATGCACTGCAGGTGCTGGTGACGCTGTCACACGCAGGCGGAGTCCAGACAGCACACCTGATTCCACTCAGCCATCACCGGGCTATAATGATGAGCGGCACGCGCCTCCCAGCGCTAGAAGATTGTCCCTCCATTGCCTGCTGGTCCAACACGTGTTCCGCCTCCATGGACCACAGATCAGCACACGCTACTTTCATGCTACTTGTATATCTCTTTGTGGCTGAGGTGATAAAGCATGGCATTATACTCTTTCTCTGTTTATAGTTAAAATAAAATTGAGGATAAAACTGTTTGTCATGTTGCAAGAAAAATCCAGAAACGTTCCTGTGGTAGAAACATTCAAAGTGCCTGATTGTGACATGTTGGAACTGGTGACTTCCATGAAAGCAATATCTACTCATCAAATCATTTCGGAATAAAAATGCTGCTTAATATTTTCTAACAGCAGCTCAGACAGTAGTTCTCGTTGTTATTAAAATATTAACTTTGATTATTAATGTGTTTAGACTAATTTGTCATTGTAGATAAGCAGGTTTATCAAAGAAATCACATTGAAATTTGTGGTGATGGACAATCAATTGCACCAATTTATGTTCAGCCTAAACGTCTGTTTGTTTGTTAATTTGGCTGTTTGTGTGCAACGTAACTCAAAACATTATGTACAGATTTTGATGATATATTTTTCGATAACTAAGAAAATAAAATTTAATTAAATTCTGGTGGTAATTCTGCATGCTATTATATATGTATATAAAAAGAATTATACAATTCCTTTTGTAAATCCATAGCACAAAGTATCCAGCGCATGCCCACACGGGGGCGACGTTTCATTATAACTACACCAAGTTACAAAAACCTGGCTTTCTTATACCCTCATTTCACCGGAGCGCGGCAGACTAACGGAAGCAAAAATGTTGTCATCGGCAAACGTTCCACAATTATTCTCTCATCTTCTGTGTCATTCCCTGTGATTCCGTAGTTTTTCCTCAAATCTTCCTCCACTTCTGTATGCTTCCGGCTGGCCAAAATATTCCATGAACGTGTTCAAAAGCACGTTCATGGAAAAAAATTCCGTGAGTGTTCCGTGGGGTCACTTTGGCGTACTTTGCTGTACCTGTTCCGCACATGCTGTGAGCCTTCCGAGAGTGTAAGAATTTCCACTTTTCTGTAGGATTTTCATCCTTTTTCATGTAAAAATGCCGAAGCTCTTCTGTAGACTGCGTTCTGCGCCTTTCCGCTACAATCCTTGCACGCCATACATAGTCCAGTGAAATGGGGGTATTAGGCAGATTCTTCAAGTTAATCGGTGTACTTGTCACCATATTCCATTTAAGTCTGGGGAGATAACTTGCCCCTCTACATTCATGTGAATTTAGCTCTTTTCCGTAGTCCTACTTTTCCTTTCCTGCCACCTCAGTGCTTCAGAATATGTTTTTTTTTTTTTTTTTTTTTTTTTTTTTTTTTTTAAGTTTCACATTTACAAGATGGCAGCTGGTTTACTTGATCCCTACACCCAGGCGTCCTCCTGACCTGTTTAATATTTCAGGATATCTATGGTTTCGAGAGCAACAACTGACTAGGACTTACATGGCCTTCTGTATGGCAGCGTATGCGTATGTTTAGCATTAATGGAAGGGGAGTCCAGTGTGAGGTTTTCAAAGCGAATGAGAAAAGGATTGCTTAAATCTGTTTTAAAGAAGAGCTTGGCTTGGTCATATGGCTGTGACAGAACATTAACTTTAACAAAGTATTTTTTAAGTGATGACATTTATGTACAGATGAAAATCTGTAATTCCTGGCAGGTACCAGGTATATAAGACACTTTATGACAGCATTAGATGGTAATCTATTTAACCTCAAGTTACATGTTGTCATATATTGTTTTTTTTTAATATATATATATATATATATATAACATACACACAAACACACATTCATCATTCATTTTCAGAACTGCTTAATCCTAATTAGAGTCCCGCGGAGACTGGTGCTCATCTCAGCAGAGGGCAGAGTATACCTTGAACAGCTCTCCAGGCCATTGCTGGGCATAAACACATTGCCGGCTCTACAGTGTATTCTTGATGAAAGCACACAAGCACACACACACACACACACACACACACACATATATATATATATATATATATGGTGGTATATATATATATATATATATATATATATATATATATATATATATATGTGTGTGTGTGTGTGTGTGTGTGTATATATATATATATATATATATATATATATATATATATATATATATATATATATATATATATATATATATATATATATATATATATATATATAAATCATGTTTTGAGATCATATCTTAAAATATTTACCTTGCACATGCATTTTGATGGCATGGCATACCTCCCCCTTGTTGGCACCGACCCGAATACGTGTATAACATTTCACTAGATCCCTCTGTCTGTCATAGTGGTCTGTGTTACAGTGACTGGCACCGTTTAATTAAAATCCTGCACACATGGCAAAGCACAAGAGCCCTTGACCATGCGGCAGGCTGCATAAATAATTCACCAGCCGGGGTACGGTTTCGGGCTTTCAATAATGAGCTCAAAGCTAGCCGCAGGGAGCTAAACAAACTCGCCTGAGTGCCTCCTTAGTGAGGCCCAAGCTTGGCACGTGTAGCGCAGGATTCAAAATATTTGCCCCAGTGTGTGAGCAGAGCAGCACACCAGGCAGTAGAACTCATGCTTATGAAAAGCACAGAGAGAAAATACATCGCTGAATGGCAGATGCAGTCAGACAAATCCCTGCTCCCAACTTTAGCACCAGAAGCTCATTAAAGACCAAATGTCCCTTCAGCTGGCAAGTGTAGTCACAATAAAATCCTTGCCAGAGGTACAACTTTTCATTTCTTCCTTTTAGGATGAATGAAAAATTGAGTATGCAAGATCCAAATTTTTAATAAAGGTCATATTTATATTGTAATAAATTAATAGCATATTATTATATTATAAGATGTTCAAAGGACATTTAACATACTGGTTTAACTCTTGGTTAGAAATGCATGACATCATAGATACCTTAACAATTCATTATAAATAACATGCCAGAATGTGGTAATAAATTAAGTATATTAAAGGAACCATAAGAAATCAATCCTTTTTTTTTTTTTATATAGTACTGTATGCAGAGTCAGATTGGTCAAAGCACAGGTAATAAACCATGGATGGACTTGCTCTTATTGCCCTTCAAATTAGCTATTAGCTAGCTGCACTATGCACAATCATCAGTAGCAGCTTCATTGTAAAGAACAAAAACAAACGAAAAGCTAACAGTCAAGAATTTAGCCCATTTCCTTTTGGGACCAATAAAGTATTCTGAATCTGAATGAATAACTGTGGAGACAGAGTGCATATGTTAGAAGAGAGGTTTATTATAGACTGGCAGGCCAAAAGATGCATGAAATGGAACACACTTGAAACAAGTAGTATGTAGCCTGCTAACAAAGTACAACCTGAGCAAAATGAACATGAGGAAAAAATAAATGGATAATAAAAACTAAAACACAACAAAGAAAAGCAAGACTTATCCTGAGACGGTTGCTGAAATAATACATAATGCTTCCAATTGGCGATGTAAGGGGCTTAAATTTGCTCAGGTTACAGTCACGAAAGCCACCCACTCTGTGTGAAAGGTGATTCATTGTCAAATCAGAAGTGGTGTTGTAACACTACTAAAGGCCTCCCAGACATGTATGAAGACTCTTTGTTACAGCGACTTAAGTGAAATTTAAAAGGCCACCATGTCAAAGTGCCATATAATAAACTGCTAATTGAACTCCTTTGCTCTGTCTGTAAAGTGAAATCTTGCTGCTGCATGGTTTGTACTTCAAAAAGACCTTAGGCTGACACTTCTTATAAAGACCGCACACTTTATTCCGAGTGCCAAATTGTGATCATAAAAAACAAACAAACAAAAAAAATCTATGATCATTCTGTAATCTCCTCCAAGCCTGGGGTAATCAAGTGTTGAAGTATATACTACATGGGAACAAAAGTTAAGCAAACTAAAACAAGACTTTTATAGTTCATTCATTAGTCATTGTTCATTTTCTAATTAAGATCATGGGGAGGCTGGTGCCCATCTCTTCCATCTCTGGGTGAAGGCAGAGTACAACCTGGATAACTTACCAGGCCATCACAGGGCAGGAACACTCTGACGGCTATGCAATGACTCTTGACAAAAATCAACAATGGTTGCTGATGGTGTGGCTTGAATCCCCAACCTTGGGATTTCAGTACCTTACCACCAGGCCACCACTGCCCATAGCACATAGTTATTTACTCATACAGTGTTCGTACAGGGGCTTGAATGCCTTGAAGAGTACTTGAAAAAGTATATTCTATTCAAGGGCCCTGGAATTGCCAGGACACCCCAAGAAAACGAATGGTTTTCTTTCTCCGTCCTTGAATAGTACTTGATTTTTAGCTTTGGGTCTATCTGCACAATAAATGTATAACGTTTTATTAGAAACCCCTGATTTTATATCTTTTCTACAATAAAGTCACAGAAAATCAATGTTTGTCAAGGGTTATCTGCTAAGACATCTTCCCGGAAGTCCCGCTGTATAACGCAAAATTATAGAAGCTTCTAGATCTGTTTTATGACATACAGATCCCATTTTCAGCTGTTTGGTAATGGTGTCGCAGGCGACCTTTGCACTCATCATGAATGAATAAATATTTATAAAAAAGCTTAAGAGGACCATACTGTATCAACAGCCACAATGCCAGGCAGCCGGCATCGTGCTTTTTGCAAGGCATGTGAAAAAAAATTGCAATTTGTGCTCTGGGGGGGGGGGGGGTCCATTAAAGTAGCACATAAAATCAAATATCACCCACTCAAAAAACATACAAATAATTTTAAGAACCAAGTAGCACGAGGGTACTGCAATAATGGATTATTGCAAAGGAAATTCAGTCAGAATAATTGCCCCAAGCACTAACGTTCGCATTAGCATGACTACACTTAGTGGATCTGCAATCAGTACAGGTGTTGACCTGAAGCCAAAGGTGAAGAAAGTGTTTACATATAGATTACAGTTTATTAAAATTATTGTGTATGTTCCAGCAAAATGAGAAATTATTTAAATTAAATGTATTTAGTTATTACATTGAAAATGTAGTAGTTGACATTTAAGATTGTTTGTATTCTTACGTATATTAATTTACAGTATATTAAACTTATTGTATTTCATTCTTTGAAAGTCAGAAACAGTATTTCTTGCTGTATTTTACTCTTTTAAACAGGACTTGAAAATGAAAGTTTGTACCTTGAAAAGTGCTTGAATGACATTTGGCCCAATGTGTGGGAACCTTGCTCATTACAATTATAGCAAACTAATTATTATCTATGTAAAGTATTATGAACACACTAAAATGTTTGGATACTGAAGACATGGTTCTTAGCATGTGTATCTCTGCTACCAGTGCAGCATCAAATGCAATTTCCAATTTTACATAAGTGGTTCATGTCATGTATTTATACTGCCCTTTAAGACGGTTCTTTGCCCAAAGTGGGATTATCAGTCATGTCTTCATGCAATAGTGGATCTAAAAGGATGCAGTGACAAAATAAATACAGAACGATTTGTCATTCATAAATAAATATCAGGTAAAAATCTGTCAAGAATATTATGAGAGTGACTTATATAGAGCACCATACATCAATAGAACAGGCAGCTGTTTGTTAAAATAGAATAATAGTTGCGATATGTTCTGGCCTCTGTGTCCTGAGGAAACAATAAAAACTATTTGAAGATGTCGAAAAGAAATGGCTTTGTGTCACCAAACCTTGTGTCAATCTCCTCGAAAATAAAACAAAAGATATTTTTAATAAAAAAATAAGAAACAATTATAAACTGCTTTATATAATTCATGTAAAGTGTGAGTCTGTCATCCAGAGTTAGCTGGGGAAAGATTAGATTTCTAGATGTTTCCCTTTAGAAATTCTCTTTCATTGCTGTGGAGAAGGAAGTCCAATATTATACTGGTACTTATGCACGTTACAGTATCACAACCTCACTCACTCATTTGCTGTACTGCTTAATACGATCCTAGTCACCAAAAGGCTAGTGCCTATCTCAGCAGATATTTAGGGAAAATGGAAAACACCCTGAAGAGCTTGCCAGACCATCATGAGGCCAAAACAGTATTCTGCTGACCCCCCCCCCCCCCCATCATGCACACATACCCATGCATAGCGGTTTCTCGTCCAAACGTAATCCGCCTTCCAGCACACTCAGCTTAGATCTTTCACATAACCAATTAGAGCAGAGTAGGTACAGAGACTGGGGATGCTGTAAATGGGAGGAGGAAGCCAAACAAGATACCCAGCTCATGCGTTCAACATCTTTATTTTAGACGCACTTGGGGAAACAGCTTATATAAAAATTGTGGCGGGTTTTTTTCTTCTTTTTCCTTTTCTTTTCCTTTTTCTTTTTCTTTTTTTTTTTTTTTTTTTTTGGATTAGGAATCATACTTTGGTGGACCACGGGTGTCCAAAACGAAACATAAAGATCTGAAAATAGGTAAATGGTTTGCCCTTAAAACCTTTTCAGAAGTTTAAGTATATTCTACTAATAAACAAAATAAAAGGAGCTTTTATAGTTTATTGTTTACATATTTTAATGGTATAAAGTGAGGTGTGGGCTAACAGTTTGTAATTAATGAAAATGTAAGTAAATCACAATCACATGTAAAGATGTTTTCACACTCATTCAAAGAGGTAGTTTACACACACACACACACACACACACACACACACACACACACACACACACACACACACACACACACACACACACACACACTAAAAGCCTAACTAAAAGTTATTACTAAAATACTAAAATTTTTAAGTAGGACAATGATGATGCTGTCTCCTTCAAATGACCATGACCAACTGTTAGTATCTGTGATTTTGATTCAAGTATTATCCACTCAGGGTATTGTTTTAATTTTCTCATAGCACACCCATCAGACTGTGCTGTACCTATATAATATATACAGTAATCACAAAATGTCAACATTTATAGATGATTTTATGTAACCTTTTAATCTAATGCGCATCATGAGCACTTGTGAGAGTTTTTTCTTGCAGTGACGTATGAGGCCATGGGATATGAGCTGATATCCTAGCAATAGCTTATCCAATCAGAGCATGCAATTGCCAATATCCAGTGAATTAGGATAGAATTAAATGAAAGACATGCCTCTATTGAGAATGAGTTAATCATTTTATGTAAATCTTTGTAATGTTTTTGGGATACAAAGATGGTATTTCTAGAATGTGTCGTACTTTATAAAAAAAAAATAATATTAAATCTATGAGATTCAGTGAACTTGAATTTAATGGATTTGGTTGATGGATGGTATTAGAGCTGGCAGGTGGGATGGCTCTCATTGCAACTGCTAAAACCACTGAGCTAGATAATATCTATCTCTTCTGCAAGTGATTGTAAGGGGAACGATTCACCTGGGTCCCAGACAGAGGGACAAAAGCAACCAGACATCCATGTACTGCATGCATTGTGCTATCCAGATAAAGTCCTGTGGAAATGCTAGAGCAGGTCAGGTATTCACATTGTGACAGCAGCACCAAAAGGTGTGAATGCAGCCATTGAAGTGTTTCACCTGCCACTGAATGGCCCCGCATGCCAAACTAAAGTAGCACTGTGACCAGTTTAAATGAGGAATTCTGGGAATTGGGAAAACTAGAATCTCTCTCTCTCTCTCTCTAGTTTTCTCTTTTTGTGGGACGGTCTTTATGTGTGCCATGGCTGAGTGTAAAATCACAATACCGTGGAGCTATAATGCAATAACTCAGATCTGCAGCAGGGGCTTTCTTCTTTAACTTTGGGCCTGAGCACTATATAGATCTATTTGTTCACATGCTCCAGTGAGCATTGAAATGGATCGCACTTAATGGTTGGGTGGCTGTTCAAAAATGTTTTATTCCATTCAGATTGCCTGGTGAGACTGCCAGTGTTCGCTCCCTAAACTTTACCCAAGTATGATTAATCTTTATCTTCATCTTCATCTTTTTCCGCTTAATCCGGGGTCGAGTCGTGGGGCAGCAGCCTAAGCAATGAGGTCCAGACGTCCCCCGGTGCTTGCCAATGCGTTCGGCATGTGAGTTGGGTGGCAACTGAAGTGAGATTATGATACTTAATAATGTGTTAATTTGTGTTCCTTTACAGTGTTATACTCATTGTAATAATTACAACCTTGGGATCAGTGATCCAGCACCTTACCACCAGGCCACGTACATAATAGTGTATGTATAAAATAATCAAGGAAATAGGTGCATTCAATCAGGTAAGAAGTGCTGACAGGATGGGGTAGAGACAGAACAGAAAACAAAAACATCCTTAGAAACATGAAATAATAAGTTAATTCCATAGAAACTTTATTTTTCAACATATTGTCACAGGAAAATATTTCACTCTCTGCCTGAATTTGCAAATTTACTCCTTATCAACTGGTCTGCTATTGGGCTGATTTTGTTGGGGTGGCCAGTATTGGACAAATTTGTCAGTCATTAGCCATCCACTTTAAGATAATATTCCATGCAATGAAATAATTGATTCTTCTTCTTCTTCTTCTTTTACTTTCGGCTGCTCCCTTCAGGGGTCGCCACAGCAAATCATCCGCCTCCACCTCACCCTGTACTCCGCATCTTCTTTTCTGACTCCAACAACCTTCATGTCTTCCTTCACCACATCCATAAATCTCTTCTTCGGTCTTCCTCGAGGCCTTCTGCCTGGTAGTTCCAACCTCAGCATCCTACTGCCAATATACTCACTATCCCTCCTCTGTACATGTCCAAACCATCTCAATCTAGCCTCTCTGACTTTGTTTCCAAAACATCTTACGTGGGCTGTCCCTCTGATATACTCATTTCTGATCCTATCCATCCTCATTACTCCCAGGGAGAACCTCAACATTTTCATCTCCGCTACCTCCAGCTCTGCCTCCTGCCTTTTCCTCAGCGCCACTGTTTCTAAGCCATACAACATCGCTGGCCTCACCACCATCTTGTACACTTTTCCCTTCATTCTTGCTGACACTCTCCTATCGCACATCACACCGGATACTTTTCTCCAACCATTCCAGCCTGCCTGCACACGCTTCTTCACCTCTTTTCCACACTCTCCATTGCTCTGGATTGTTGAGCCTAAGTACTTAAAATCCTCCACCTTCGTTATCTCTGCTCCCTGTAACATCACCGTTCCTCCTGGGTCCTTCTCATTCACACACATGTATTCTGATTTTCTGAGGCTAACCTTCATTCCTCTCCTTTCCAGGGCATACCTCCACCTCTCGAGATTTTCCTGCACTTGTTCTCTGCTCTCACTACAGATCACGATGTCATCTGCAAACATCATAGTCCATGGAGATTCTTGTCTCACCTCGTCTGTCAGCCTGTCCATCACCATAGCAAACAAGAAGGGGCTCAGAGCTGACCCTTGATGCAGTCCCACCTCCACCTTGAATTCGTCGGTCACACCGACAGCACACCTCACCACTGTCTTACATCTCTCATATGACCACTCTTTCACCTCTGGTGGTACTCTGCATCACTTCATCTAAATCACTCCAGAATCTCTCCTTCTCTTCTAGCTCACATCCTGTCTGTGGGGCATAAGCACTAACAACATTGAGCATTACACCTTCAATTTCTAACTTGAGACTCATCACTCTGTCTGACACTCTTTTCACTTTTAGAACATTCCTGACAAACTCCTCCTTCAAGATGACTCCGACTCCATTTCTCTTCCCATCCATACCGTGATAAAATAGCTTAAACCCTGCTCCTAAGCTTTTAGCTTTGCTACCTTTCCACCTGGTCTCCTGAACACACAGTATGTCCACCTTCCTCCTCTGCATCATGTCAACCAGCTCTCTACCTTTTCTGTGCATAGTTCCAACATTCAAAGTCCCCACTCTCAGTCCTAGACTCATGCCTTTCCTCTTCTCTCTCTGCCTACGGACACGCCTCCCACCTCTCCTTCTTCGACGTCTTCGACCAACAGTAGTCCAATTTCCATCAGCACCCTGTTGATTGACAGCACTGATGGCGGTCGTTGTTAACCCGGGCCTCGACCAATCCGGTATGGAGGTAATACTTTTGATTTGTATTTTAAGTAATTGGCATTGGTTTTACGTCGGATGCCCTTCCTGACACAACCCTCTGCATTTCTCCGGGCTTGGGACCGGCATGAGGGGGAGAGACACTGGTTAGTGCCCCCCCCACCTCATGGCTGCATTATGAAATAATTGATTCTGAATAATTTAAAATGTCTTTCTTTCTTCTTTTTGGCTTTTTCCCTTTCTCAGGAGTCGTCACAGCGAATCATCTGATTCGCACATTTTGGTTTGGCATAGGTTTTTACGTCGGATGCCCTTCCTTTCACAACCTTTTAACAAGGGACAGAAACATGCTTGACGGCATTGCAGCTAATCTTTATGAAAGTCAGCAATGGTTCTTTTACATGCCTCACACCATAGACAGTGAGAGGCATGGCCCGCCTTTGATAACCCAGTTAGCTGCACGGGGGGGACAGTGACAACCGTGTGGGGACTCGAACCCCCAACCGTAGGATCAGCGATCCTGCGCCCTGTTCACTAGACCACCACTGCCCCCTTAAAAATGTAAAATGTCTTTTTAAATAATTTGTCTGACAATCAGAACCATTTTTTTTCTTAAGGGCTTAAAACAGGTATAAAATGTCCCCCAAATTTTTTTTCCAACTTTTTAGATAATTGTACTTTCATATAAAATGATTATATTTCTATAACATCTAATGTGATTTTAAAACACATGTAAATAGTGTAAAAAAATCAAAATTGTGTATGCTATGTCATTATCAAATTTGTCAAATAATGGCTCCCTCAAATCTTGTAGTTTCAATTTACTACATCTCCAATTCTATTACTCAGATTTTCCTAATTTTTCACTGTTATGAAGAGAAATCCATTCCTCAATTCATTAAGTCTTTTCTCATAATTGTATTTTTCTCTTCAAAAAACATGATATCTTCACAATTAATTAATATTTTGATATACTTTTGGACAGTATGTTAATGATGGTGGTATCCATGCAATAAACCAATGACATTTGAGAAATGTTAAATATTTAATGAGCAAGCCATACATGTGTGGTTTGGAATTACTAAAAATAAAGGGGAGAGAATATAAGTGACCTTGCTCATATTCTTTTAAACATAAAATATATTATTTTGTTTCATTGCATAAAACAATTCTTATACTATCAATAGTGAAAAAAGAAGCATTTACCTTAATTACCTTAAAGTTTACAGATGTTTTAATATTCAAAATCTATTAACGAGTTACACCTTTACATACAGGTGATGCACGATATATATATATATATATATATATATATATATATATATATATATATATATATATATATATATATATATATATATATATATATATATATATATATATATATATATATATATATATATATATATATACACTAGTCCTTCTCAAAAAATTATGTAAAAGAACCATTGCTGACTTTCGTAAAGAGTAGCTGCAAAGCCATCAGCGTGTTTCTGTCCCTTGCTAAAAAGGGTTGTGACAGGAAGGGCATCCGACGTAAAAACCTCTGCCAAATCAAACATGCGAATCAGATGATTTTTGTAAAATCCCCAAGTAAAAGGGAAAAAGCCGAAAGGAAGACAGAATATATATATATATATATATAATGCTATATATACATTATTATTATTATTATTATTATTATTATTATTATTATTATTATTATTATTATGGTTTGTAAATCTTTGCAATAATGTTATCATGTGGTATAGATGAATGTATGAATTTCACTTTTGATTGTGTGAATAATAGCATATCTGCTTTTCCCCCTTAAACAGTTCTTTAGATCTTGGCATAATAAAACCAAGCATTTCAATAGCAGAGAGAACTGGACTAGAGATGCCAGGGTTAAATAAGGCACGATCCACTCGTAGGAGGTTCTAATCAATGGCACCAAATCCGAGGCGCTTGTTTCTAATTTTATGGACTTGAAGGTGTATACTGTTTAAGAAAGTTACTTTTTCCATGTAAAAAAAAAAAAAAGAATTTCATTTAATGTAACTATTTAGGCACTGTATAAAATGAGCTTGTAAAATGTGTGCATACGCAGTTAATAGGAACATGGGTACATAAAGCAGGCTGTGACCTACACGCTGAATAGGGCAGTGTACGTGCGATATATTTGGTCACCGAAGTGAGCATGTGAGCATGGATATGACAAAATCAAGCTCATGGCTTTACAATATTTGCATTAGTATAAAGCTCTGGAGCGTTACTATGACGTTTATTTGTAGTTTGTTCTCGGGAGTCATTTTTATTTGAAAGCAATGTATTAAAGAGGGTGAATATTTTAGTTGTTGAGCTCATTTTCTGTAAATGCTTAATCCTCATTGGCACCCATCCCAGCCAACTCCGGGCGAGGGCAGAGTACACCCGGGACAGCTCGCCAAGCCAACGCAGGGCGGAAAAACGCTGATGGCTTTGCAGCCTACTCTTTACGAAAGTTAGCAATGGTTCTTTTACATGAAACTCTCACAATTGACAGAGAGAGACATGATTGGCCTTTGATAATCCAGTCAGCTGTATTGGGGGGGTGCAGTGATAACCTTGTGGAGAGTGGGACTCGAACCCCCAACCTTAGGATCAGCAAGCCAGCCCCCTATACCACTAGGCCACCACTGCTCTATTTTGGTTGTTATTGTTGTTTAAATTTTAAATATGTTTTTAAAAATCTACAGTTTGAAAGTCAGTCTTGACAATTTATCAAGAGTCAAACTTTGTCACAAAGTTATCTTCACTGGAAGCAAAAAAAAAAAAAAAAAAAAAAAGTGAAAATAAATAAATAATTTTTGTCCAACCTGTCCAGGGTCTACTCTGCCCTTGCCCAGAGTGGGTTGAGATGGACGCATGTTTCCCCCTCACAACCATGATTAGGATTAACCGGCTCAGAAAATGAATAAATTAATGAATTATTGTACATAAATGACCAGCTAGATAAATGGATGGATGGATAGATGGATGGACGGACAATTAATGAACAGTTGTAATCAGTGACAAGTTGCGAAGGCGTCCCTATACTTCCCATAATCTCCTGCACCAATATCAGTCACCTGACTACTGACACTCATCATTTAACCAACAACACACAGCTTTTCCCAATGCAACTTAGCAATGTTTAAGAACTCTGCCTAGTGAGGTAATACCGGTATGTTTTTCCCATGAAACTTGTTCTGAGACGAATCAATCACTGATTCCATATACTGATTTTGTCCTCTGCCTGGCCTGTTCCCAATGTACCTGCCAGTGCCTGTGACATAGTGGTGCTTGTGTATGATCATTGCCTGTTCTTCAAAGCTTGATACTGTTTCCCTGTTCAAGTGACCTCTATGATAATTTACATTTTGAAATATGACATTTTATCTGCACTTGTATCTCCTCATCTCTCAAGCTGGTAAATTTGTGACATGTTGTTGTTTTTATTATTTTATGTCGTGTTACATACACCATCTAATCACTGATTATTTTTCTATTCCCATATGCTCCACCACATTTTGTATATTATAATAATAATAATAATAATTATTATTATTATTATTATTATTATTATTATTATTATTATTATTATTTAAAACATTCATCAGGTTCTTGTAATCATTCTCTGCTACCATTTTAAGCTGTAACTGCATGCTTTCCATCATCACTGGCTGTCCACCAGGCTCTAATGTGCACACAGATGGATTGTTGCTGAGAGTTGATCACTGGTGGGAGATATAGGGATGTTTCCTTTGGACACACTGATTAGGGTTGCTGTTGAACAGGTGCTGGTGTGGGAAACAGACTGCAATGGGCCCACAGAGGTCATAAAAATCATTAGAGAATTGGCCGTCCTGAGAGGATCTGGATGCCTGTCTGGACGCCTCAGTTTATTGGAAGATGAGATGTGATTGGCATGAGGCACTGTCTGCTTAAAGTTCTATATTTCTTTACTGCAGTGTAAATTTCAGCATTTGGACTATTCACATTCTTTAATATAAAGAACGTTTCTCCAAAAAGACTATACAGTGTGGGCAGTGGTGGTCTAGTGATATTGGGCAGTGGTGGTCTAGTGGTATAGGGCGCTGGATCACTGATCCTAAGGTTGGGGGTTCGAGTCCCACGTTCCACAAGGTTGTCACTGCCCCCCCCCCCCATGTGCAGCGAACTGAGTTATCAAAGGCAGGCCATGTCTCTCACTGTCAATGGTGTGAGGCATGTAAAAGAACTGTTGCTGAGTTTCGTAAAGAGTAGCTGCAATGCTGTCAGTGCGTTTCTGTCCCTTGCTAAAGGGTTGTGTCAGCAAGGGTGTCCGATGTAACCTATGCCAAATCAAACATGCGAATTATTCGCTCTGGCGACCCCTCATAAAGAAAATCTGTCTCATATAAATACATACAGTGATCCCTTTGTGCTTCAGTACGTCAAATTTTTTTCAAAAATATTCATCTAAAAATAAAAAAAATAGCGGAATTAAGGAAAAATAGTGGGAAAGTTAAAGAAAATGCCGAAAACAAGGCCAATTATGCAAAAAAAAAAAAAAAACCAGACAAACAAAAAAACAATCCAACCTCCTCCAACAAGGGTAAGGAAAGTCTGTCGGGCTTTTAACACCCGAGCCATAGTGACTCATCAGGCCGGTGCTTATCCCAGGTTTCCCTAGCATGAAACAACTAGGAGTACAACTCGTCCTGGATGGGACACGAGTCCATCGCAGGTTACCTTCCCAGTATATTTTTACTGGTACCTATTTATACTGCTGGGTGAACAGAGGCACACTTGTGGTTGAGACCTTGCCCAGGGGTCTTAGCATGGTGAGGGTCTAACTGGGATTTGAGCACACAACCTCTCGATCATGAGCCCTGCACTCTAACCACTACATCACCCCCCAAGAAAACTACTTACATTTTTATGTGAGATGTGCATCTGAGTGTGTGTGTGAGTGGCTGCACGTGTGTGTATTTATATTTTATTTACATCTTATGCATTATTTTTGAAAATGTAATTGTTGTTATAAGCATTTATATTGTTGAATATGTATTTATTGATATTATATACACATAAACATGTACATATATGTCAGTCAGGGAGGTTGGTCCTACTTTGGCGAAATTGGCTATTGTACGCGGGGGGGGTCCCTCGGTCCTTATTAACCACTGGCACTGGAACCCAGTCGTATCGGCACTTGCCCTTCCATTGGATCATTCCGGTGGCGCCAAGAGGGGGGACTTGCTGCTTGGGTAACAGCTTGTCCTCCATTACTCCCTACCCTGGCTCTGCGCACTGGAAAGTATCACCACCTGGGATACCAGCCAGAGTACAGCCATAGTCTTTTGGGACTGACGGAGGCCTACATATATATATATATATATATATATATATATATATATATATATATATATATATATATATATATATATATATATATATATATATATCGTATTCAACATGATAAATTGGAGTGGGTGGGCGCTTATTTGAATTTACCAGCGGAGTGGAACGGTAAGTGCTTATTACCATCGTGGTGGAAAACATGAATAATAACAGAACAATAAAAGAGTTTTACTGGTATTTGTGTTGTTCATTTTTTGGCATCAAACAAACTACTTACATGAAAGCTGAAAATAAACAGAAAACAGTTTTTTGTTTTGTTTTGTTTTTTTTTTGTTTTTTTACAAAAAGACCCCTTACTTTCCCCTACCTGTGATGTTCTTTTAAACATTTCCCTGGATGTAAAATCTAGCCAATCAACATGAATGTCAACTTTAGCACATGGCATGTTGAACCAATCAACACGAACATAAACAAAAGCACATGTCTAGGAACGGCCTTAAATTTATGAAGTTAGTGAGCAGGAGAATCGGTGAAAAATACTCGTCATAACTTTCTGATAGGTCCATATCTGGCTTATTGTTTCATTCATTCAGAACATCCCATAATTTTGCTGTAGCAGTTTCTAATGGTTCATCGGTTGTTGGACATTTACCAAGAGAGCAGCAAAATATTGTCCTGTTTTTTAAAGCACGGCGGAACAATCAAATGTGTAGTTACTGATGAACATTATGGATATTCCCCAGTGGCAGGGGGTCTTGAAATACCATGTGAACTCACTTTTACAGGCAATGAATGCCTCATTTTATGGTTACAGAGACTGATCGAATAAAATTGGTAACTTTGATCTATGATTTTGCTCCCAGTACACATGGGCGGTTATTAGATGTATACACACACACACAAACACACACACACACACACACACACACACACACACAGTATATGGAGTTTCTTACATTTTATGAAATGGGAGTCTTCTTGGTCCATCCTAGCTGATTTTGGTCGAGAGGTGGAAAACAGCATGAACCGGGCATGAAACATGGACACAAACAACCATTCACATTTATATTCATATTTAATTTCTAATTTCGAGTGGTGGGTTGACCTAATGTTCCTTTCAAAGAGAATTTACCACATAAAAATCCTTGGACGGGATTCATACTCCAAACCCACTCTGGTTGAGGCAGCATTGTGTCCCACTTTCAAATTCAAATGGTCACTTCAAACGGTTAATTAGAAAAAAGGTAGATAAGTCTAAAATGTGGTTTAAAAATATAGTCCAAAACAGGCAAAAGGTCAGTCAATCACCAAAACAGCATGAATTACGCAGGTATGCATGATCCCATGGCTACTTCCAATAGTTTCAATGCAATTGAAAATATTACCTCTCGTTCATTAGGCACCATTTTGGCATGCAACTTTATTGCTTCATTAGATCTTGAGGTTTTTGCAGAAACTGGCAAGAGGTGAACTACTTTAGTTCTTTTTGTTTGTTTGTTTGTTTTGTTTTTGTTTTTTTGTTTTTGTTTTTATTTATTTAGTTAGTTAGTTAGTTATTTTTGTATCTGACAATACCAGGAACTAGTGCATTATATCTCCACTGACTGTGCAAAGGCGGTGTACACCATGTATGGCTCACCATTCCACTGCAGGGCCAACCCTCACAACCATTTACATTCAAACTCAAGTCTAGGGGCAATTTGAAACAGGTAAGTATCCTAGTGTGCAGGTATTTGAATTTTGGGAGGAAACCAATGTACCTGGGGGAAACACATGCAAGCACAGTTAAAACACGAATATTCACTCAGAGGTTCACAGTCTCCATTCAGAACAGAACTTAGATCTAGGACCTGTTTTGCTGCGAGGATGACATGCTAACCGCTATGACACTGAGTACATTATAATAGCAACACATTATTATGGCTTCCTGTGTACAAATGTAGATGTTTAGTATTAAAGGCATCATTTCAGGGTGAAAAAGGATAGAAATTGCCGCCCAGCTTGTCATGCGCCTCCATCACCGATCATCATTTCATAAAAAAACACCATTTATTTTCATGTGCATTTTCAGGGGTGGGGAAGCAGTAAATAATCAACCTTTCGCCCTAGAAAATCTTCCAACAAGTAATTTAAACTTTCTTTGAAACATTAGAGTTGATGTTGCACTTTTTATTACCCAACAAGATTAGTGCAATGCTTTGTTTAAAGTTGGATATTCCTCCTTGTATTATGAAATGAAACACCTTGATATTGAGCACAAAATTAACACACCATCTGGAGGGTGGTGTCCTTTGCAGCATGGCGGGGGCTTCGTTGTCTGGCTTGTTGACTATTATTTCCGCAAAGAAAAATATAGTCCAGAGCCATAGAGTTGTGAAGGACGCGCATCTGGAGGTGCATGAGGAGAAGGAGGAGGAGGAGGCAGCAGCAGCGTTGGTGCATTTCAATCGAAAAACCAATGGTGAAATAAACATGTGCAGCAAATAAATTCATCACCCAGCAAGGTTGTCTTGTTCTGACACTAATTTTAGGACCAGAGCAGTGGGTAATGAACATATTCTGTGACAAATGAAGAAGGCTTTCATCCGAAGCAGTTGTTGGGGCCTATTTGCATTCTCCGGATCACCTCGAAAACACCTGGTGTCTGGAGAGATGAAGGGAGAAACATCTCGAGCATTGCATCAGACGTTCTTCATGACAGCGCTGTCGTGAACCTCTTGTTTTACCTCCCTTGTACCAGCCTGTATATTGTAATTACAATGGTTAGCGATGCAAATTCTCCATGATATGAGAATAAGCCTGCAGGTACTGTAGTTTTCTAGTAAGTTACTTTTTTCTACACCCTTGAGTGTCTTCATGGGTCAGTTTAAGGTTTTGTTCGAAATCCATTGTCCTTTTTTCTCCCCCATGTGCTCAGGGTGGCTGTCTGCACCATGATGAATAGCTAAGCTTGTAAAGTGTATGGCATACAGCTGAGTACAAGAAGAAGGAGTAAAACTTAGAACCTATATTTTTTTCCCACTTCACATTAATCAATATTCCTCTCCTTCAGGCAGAGCTTAACAGCGCTTCATGAAAGTCTTACCGATGCGCTCGCAAATAGAAATGTCACTCTCACAGGCAGGTGTTTTTTGTCACATGTTAACATTTTTATCACTGACGCCATCTTGACAGTTTCCCGTGGCCATGTTCTGATAATGGTTATTAACACAAGAACACACAAAAAAAATCCATATTGCACAACTCGTTGTTTGTCAGTTTGACAGTCCTCGGCATTAACGACAGCATCAGCCCGTGGGATGAGAAGCAATTACTCCAAGAGTCTCAATTAATGAGCTCCTGAAAAACTGTTGTCATTATTATTATAGAGTCTTATCAAACATTTCCAGGTCTCTCTGGTTTTCCTCTGTGGAACAGAACCCATGTGTGGTTTGTGCAATGATTCCATTAACATCCCAAAGTCTAGACAAGAAAATTTGTTTTAGCTATTTTTTTTTTTTTAATAATGTCCATGTCCAACCAGGAAGAGACCCCAGGGTCGACCTAGAACACGCTGGAGGGGTTATGTCTCTTGGATGGTCTGGGAATGCCTCAGTGTCCCTCCACCCTTGGGAGAGCTGGAGGAAGTGCTGGGGAGAGGAACGTCTGAACCTCATTGCTAAGGCTGCTGCCTCCTGTGAACTCACCCTGCATTAAATGGAAAAAGATGACAATTAAAAAAAAAAAAAATCCCCTCCAAGCTTCAGTTTTGTCGGAAACCTTTTTATTTGGTGCTTAATGCTATTTTTGGCACCCTCGAGTGCCGGAAATGGTGTTTGTGGTCATCTAATATGGGCTTATGGATGACAGCTTCTTTTCAGAATCTCACACTAATTGCTGGTCTATATGTCTCTGGGAAGGCAATCAGTAAAATAAGCTTAAGAATAATTACATAATAAACAGAATTTTCCATTAAGAATCTGGTATTATATTTCTTAAAATTGTTCTCAAATAGTAATTACTTACTTTTAACTTTAGCACGAGTCTACTATACACTGCCCGGACAGATTTGTTGTTGTTGTTGGACTGCCTTAATTACAGCATGGATTCACAATGGCAGCATCACAGCACTAATTTCTATCCAAAGCTAGGTTCATTCTCAGTTGGGACTCTGGGTGAAGGCAGAGTACTTTTGATCAGCTCATCATTGGAGGAAACACACATAACCATTCACACACACACACTCACACATAGCAACGATTTGAAAAAGGCTGTTAGCCCAACGTGCATGCTTAACACTCGAACCCAGGACCTTCTTGTTGTAAGGCAAACATGCTAACCACGACGCTACAATATTACATTTGTCATTCACTGCTTTCTTTTTAAGCCACTTCATCCTAATTAGGGTTGCAGGGAGGCTGATGCCTATCTCAGCCAACTTTGGGCAAATGCAGAATACACCATAAATAGCATACCAGGCCATCGCAGGGACAACACATGCAAACATTCACACTCACACTCACACCTAGGGGCGATCTGGAACAGCCAATTAGCCTACTGTTCATGTTTTTGGACTGTAGGAGGAAACCGGAGTATGAAAACCCACGCAAACATGGGGAGAACATAAACTCCAAACAGAAATGCCCTGAACTCAGGAATCAAACCCAGGATCTTCTTGCTGTGCTGTACCATGTAACCGTAATTACATTTTTTATTGTTGACAGGTTTTTGCACTATAATTTTTCTATATTCGCCCCAACTCCACCTACTGAAGCTGTTCTGTTGATGTTCGTATTTCTTCTCTAACAGACTGATGTGGCAGTAATTTGGTCTTTAAGTTTGTCCAGTCCTCTCACCCCTTCATCTATAGACTGGATTTTAATGTATCTGACTAAACTCTCAGGAATATTCATCAATCAACACAATTACTCCTGTAATCCTGCTAACTAGACATGGCAGCGCAGTTTCACTTGTAAGCCTGAGTTAGTTTTAGTTTTACTTTTAATTTCTCATTACTACAGAATGATAAAAAATGGTGAGTGAGTAAATAAATTCTTGCTCGTTTGTATTTTCGCAGTAACACTAAAACTGGGCAAAGTTTGTATAGCAATAATGAAAATACAGTACTGATAACATCTAATGGAGTAAGAACCAGTGCTAATGGTGACAGAATTAAGTGTTAATTAAGTCTTTACCAGATGTCAACAATTAATGAGAGACTATAAGAATGAACAAGTCCTGTACAGAAGAAGGAGAAGAAAAGACCATCAAGGACAATGAAAAAAAAAGATGAAATGGAATAATAAACATAAATAAAACAAATGAGGAGTCCATAAATGGCAACAACAATGATTATGAGCAAGAAATGGACAAGAACCACATTAATGATAAGTTAAAGAACTACATCTTTTATTCATTTATTAATTTGCTGAACCAGTTAATCTCAATTGGGCTGGGAAGAGTCTTTCCACAAATAAAGGCCAGGATGCAAGCCCAGTACTTTCTTGCTGTGAGGCAGACATGCTCAGAAGGAGAAAAAAAGGTTCTGCCCCAAGTTGAGGAGTATTCAAGTTCATGAGTGAGATGAAACAGAAGATCAACAGGTGGATTGGTGCAGCCTCCGCCGTCAAGCGGAGCTTGTACCGGTCCGTCGGAGTGAATAGGGAGCTGAGCTGAAAAGCAAAGTTCTCAATTTACCAGTCAATCAATGATCCTACCTTGACCTGTGATCTCAAGCTTTGGGTAGTGACCAAAAGAACATGATCACAGATCCAAGCTGCAGAAATGCATTGTGGCTCTCCCTCAGAGATAGGGTGAGAAGCTCAGCCATCCAGGATGCGCTTGGCGTAGAACTGCTGCTCCTCAGTGTTGAGAGGCGCCAGTTGAGGTGGCTTGGGCATCTGGTCAGAATAGCTCCCGAATGCCTCCCTGATGTGGTGTTTCAGGCATGTTCAACCACGGTTGAGACCCAAGGTTTGACATAAGACATGCTGAAGGAACTATATCTCTTGGCTGGTCTGCGAATGCCTTGGTGTCCCCCCGAAGAGCTGGATCAAGTGGTCCGGGAGAGAGGTATCTCACTCCTGCTTAGGTATCTCACCTCACTGCTTAGGCTGCCTCCCCACGACCGGGACATTGTTTTCCACACAATGAGTCGCAAATTGATCCAATATGTAATATAAAACCATATGTGGGAGGCACATGCTTGTTTTAGGAACCATGTTGTAAAAATAGCAGTGTAAGTGGGAAGCACAAAGAATTTTGGTACGTACACATCACACTCCATTTTCAGATTTATATCAGAACAATTGGATAAAACCATATACAGATTTTCAAATTTTTACATCATCATCATGTGGTTCGGAATTACTTCAACTCTGCAATGTTAAAGGCTGCATTCAAGAAGGAAATACAGTGTTAACTTGACTTGTGAAATTAATCTGTTCTGAGAGCAAGCTCATAAGTCAAAATGTTTGTTGGATAAAACAAAAATTCCCATAGGAAATGACATAAAACCAATTAATCCGTTCCAACCCCCTCCCAAACTAATATAACCTGACACAACCAAGTATGTTTGACCCAATATATTAAAGATAAACATGTAAAAACAATAAATATTTAATAATAATAATAATAATAATAATAATAATAATAATAATAATAATAATAATAATAATACATGTACATTAACATTAATAATAATAAATAATAATAATAAAACAAGAATAAACAATAAGTCAACTGTCCTTTCAGATCATCAATTGTGGCAAAGATGTCACATGGACACGAAGATGTCACATGGACAGGCATGAGGTAGTGCATAACAGAGAAGGAGGAGGAGAATTTTGTGCATATGCACGCTACAAATGCCAACAAGGAAAAGCTCATGGTGTGAGCTACCATAAGGCCAGTGCTTCTCACGGTGTGACACCAGGGAGGCGAGTATGACCCTGGGGAACATGGTTTTTGCCATACTGTATTAGAATTAAGTGTAAATGTGCATCCTCTAAAGTAGGTGGCTGTGGCGCTCACACTGTGTTCCCTATGGTGTAGGGAAAAATCACTGAGCAAACGATATGAAGTGCAGTAAGTGCTATTTATAGTTGTGATGTGGGGGGCTGAAATGTTTTGGGGGTTTTTTGTTTTGTTTTTTTCCCGATTTAGGGGAAATCACAGAAAATAATTGAGAAGCACTGCATAAGGCGTTCTCCGGGAGCAGAGGAATACATGCAGAAGAATACAAGGCTAATCAGCCCGGAAAAGCCATTTCCCCAGCAGAGCTCGTAAATCAAAATTTTGCTCGTTGGATGGGGCGTTTTTTGGTGGGATCAAAGCTCGTATCATGGAAAATTGTAAGTCAAGTAATGGTAAGTCATAAGTCAAGGTACCACTTTATTTGCTCAAAACCTGTTTGTGAATGAACAGATGCCTGAACTACCGAACTGACTTCTATCTTGCTCTATATGGCCAAACTATACGGACTCCTGTGCATCACATTCATCCTGTATGTGGTTCAACAGTACTCAACCCTGTTACTGAAGATCCACCTCCCTGATCATCTTATTCAAGAAATAACAGCCAGTTCAGCCTAACGGACTCGCTTGAATGTCTCTCACTCCCATGACCCTAATTAGCATTAAGTTATTAAAAAAAAATGAATGAATGTATTAGCCTTATGTGTATGTCTTTGGCCTGAGAGGAAACTAGCGTACATAGAAGAAACCCAGGTAAGCGCAGGGAGAACATGACCATGACGGTTCATTGGTTCGCACTGTCGCCTCACAG
Source organism: Plotosus lineatus (assembly GCA_024760905.1). Lineage (NCBI taxonomy): Eukaryota > Metazoa > Chordata > Actinopteri > Siluriformes > Plotosidae > Plotosus > Plotosus lineatus. The sequence goes on from CM045735.1 coordinate 36,785,103, forward strand.
CAAGAAGGTTCATGGTTCAAATCTCAAAGGCCAATGGCTGAGAAGTTTGTCTGTACTTCCTTTCCCGAAGTGGGTTTCCTCACACAACCCAAAGATATACTAGTACATAAGAGGTTTGTTGGCGACTCCAAATTGCCTATATGTGTGAATTGTTGTTTGTGTCTGTGACAGACTAAAAGCTCCCAAAGTACAGCACATTCAAATTGGTCAACAGTTTTTTGTTTGTTTCTCTCTCTCTCTCTCTCTCTCTCTCTCTCTCCCTCTCTCTCTCTCTCTCTCTCTCTCTGTGTGTGTGTGTGTGTGTGTGTGTGTGTGTGTGTGTGTGTGTGTGTGTGTGTGTGTGTGTGTGTGTGTAAGTGTTGCGACACTACTGGGAAGGTTGAAAATGTGATTATCTGTTGGGTCAGCCTTCAAATTCGAAAGATACAATTGTATTAGTTCCTTATTGGAGCCCACTTGAGGAATACTACATTAATAATACAGGGTTTGCTGAGGAGTCTGTAATATTTTCCTTGTCACCTCTGATCCTCCATAATGATCGAAGCAATCCTGCATACTGGAGATAAAGAGCTGTACATTTCAGCCAGGACTGGCTGTCCGTCTAGCTCCTAAATGGAGCTGTTTTGAAAGTTCTGCCGATTGGTTTGGCAGGACCACGCTAAAGGTCTCACTTTGACAGCTTTTGCCTGGGGCCATCTTTCTGTCTTTGTGTCTCTCTGCTCACCAGTATTTCTGTTCGTTTGCTTTTATTTTCAGTTCTAACAGAAATTGAATGTCTTGCTTTTTGGGGGGGAGACTGTCATATGAATATTGTAAAAGTGGTGCAGCAAGCAGTTTTGCCAAACATACTGTAGAAATTAAACATCTTGGAAATGTATATACAGGGGATTCAGTCAATATATTGCTAAGAATACTGATTACATCTAAGGTGTACATTAATAGTCATGATAACAAAATACTTAATGTATATTAGTATCTTATAATTTATATTTATATCATTTTATTTTTTTATTTTATTTTCTGAACCAGTTTATCCTTCAATAAGGTCATGAGAAAGTGGGAGCTCATCCCAGCCGACTCTGAGAAAGGGCTGGGTACACCCTGAACAGTTTCGCATAGCATCAGAAGGTAAACACCGACACACACCCACTCACGCGCAGAGTCATAGCTCGGATCAATCAAGAATATCCAATTAGTCTAAATGTGCAAGTCTTTGGGCTGTGGAAGGAAACCAGGACTCCTGGAGTAAACCCACACAAGCATGTGGAGAACATGGAACCTCTGCAGAGAAATGCCATCGCCAGGCACTGGACACAAACCTTGGACCTTCTTTCCAGGAGGCAGAAATGCTAGCCATTACACTGCCATGCCACCCACATCAATGATAAACGATAAATAATTCGCAAATTTGGTGTCTCAGAAACTATTTATGGGTGGGTTTTAATGACAGGTGAGATTATTAAATTTGATTAATCTGCATTTTTATATTGAATCATCCATCCATCCATTTTAAATGCTTATCCAAGGTCAGGTTGCAGATTCAACAGGTCTTGGTGGGAACTCTCTGCATCTGTCTCATAGCTGAGACTCTCCAGCTCATTTTTGGGGATCCTGAGGTGTTTCCAGGCCAGACAGGATAATTTATTTCACGATTTTTAGGTGCACCAAGGAATTTTTTCAGTATAATGTGCCCAGAAAATCTCTGAAGGGAAGCAACCAGGAAGCATCCTAATCAGATGCCCGTACTCTCTCATGTGACTTCTTTCAATGTTAATTCAATAGTAATAGATAATTCTCAGGAGCTAAATCATAGACAAGCTCAAGAAATGACTGTTTATTTCCATGATAATGAAATTCCCAGAATATTAAATGTAAATAGACTTTTAAAAAATGTGTGTTCTTCATAAATGCATTTTTAAAATATGTAAGATGAATAAAACTGTTCAGGTCAATGATATGTTTTTTTTTTTTTTGTAGCATGCTCTAATGTGGCTTCTCATCTCTGTTACAGTTTGTCTCCTGTAGTGAAATAATTCATATTCATATCACAGAGCTCAAGAATATTTAGAAGCAATGTGTGTGCGTGTGTCTGTGTGTGTGTGTGTGTGTGTGTGTGTGTGTGTGTGTGTGGTTGGAAGTGCGTGCTGTTAGACGGATTGCCCTATTAGCAGGTTTTTCTTGTGGTTCATACTCTGAGAAATCAGAATAGTTAATTGAAGCAGACGGTCCTGAGGACCTGCACAATCAGGCAGAGCAAATGAGGCACCCAGTGAAGGAGAAGCAAAAAAAAACAAAAACAAAAAAAACAAAACAAACAAAAAAAAAAACTTGCTGAAAAGCGCTGACACGGGGAAAATACAAGGAAGCCCCCGACCAAAAATTAACAGATTTTCAGAGCTCAGTGATGCCCATCTAATTGCAACTAAATTTGACAGAACATAATGTGTCCTGGTGGAAAATGTAATTTCATGTAGTACAGATATAAGCTTTGGAGTTGAAGCCCAATTAACTGGGCTGATTGATACACCAATGGGTATACCAAAATTGATTACTTAAAAAAATACTTGACGATGTAATATGAACAGGAATGGATTGGCACAATTGGGTTTCAGGATGATTTTTTTTCCCCCAGTGCACAGCAGTATACAACAGGTCCATGCCAAAAAGTTGTTGGTGAGTTATACAAGGCTCACATGATGTGTACAGAAAATGGAAAATGCCATCTTAGAGTATTATTGTGGAGTTTTGAACACAGTCTAATGTTTTGCATCTTGCAGGTAAATCTTTACATCAGGTCTATTTCCTCAGGTCTGCGTGTGATGCCCTACGACTTCCTCTGGCTGTATTATGATCAACATGCAAACTTCTTATTTATACTTACATTTAATATTATGCAGAGATATATTACAACTGACCAATTGAAGGTTAAAGATCTTGTTCGTTGATCAGGAAGATATAACCTTAATCACTTGACCTACCATTGCACTTAATGCAGGCAGGATAAAACGGCAACAATCACCCTCCACTTTGGCTGAGCTTGACCTGCTCTGTAAAGAAGACGGGGCAAGTATTGCACTAGATGTGTCTAGATGTGCAAAGTTGTTATAAAAGTATCTGAACAAACTGAAGGCAGTAAGTTATTCCATATAGTGCTGACGATGGGGTGGTCTTCATTTCAAGCTACAAGCTGATTATCTTCTCTACTCACTGTATTTTTTCAGAAATCCTATATTATTTTTCATCATTATCAAATGTTAAAACTTAATCTTACTATTAGGGTACTACCGGGGCAGATAATAGTTAGAGAAGCAGCCTTGGGACTGAAAGGTCGCTGGTTCGATTCTTGAACCAGCAGGAAAAACATGTGGCAGTGGGGGAGTGAGTAGCGCTTTCCCTTCCTTTGCATAAAAATGGCTGAAGTGCCCTTGAGCAAGGCACCTAACCCCAACGGCTCTCTGGGCGTCCCCAATGTGAGTGGGAGCCAAGTGTGTCTGCTCACTTTGAATTTTCTTATTTTCCTTTTGGCTTTTTCCTTTTTCATGGTTCACCACAATGAATCATCTGATTCGCATGTTTGATCTGGCATAGGTTTTTATGTCGGATGCCCTTCCTGACACAATCCTTTTAACCAGGGGCAGAAACATGCTGATGGCTATGCAGCCTACTCTTTTTAAAAGTCGGCAATGGTTCTTTTAGATGCCTCTCACCATAGACAGTGAGAGATATGGCTGGTCTTTGATAACCCAGTTAGCTGCACTGGGGGTGTCTGCTCGCTTTGAATATAATTTGGAAATAATTTCCCTTATGGGATTAATACAGTATATCAAAATGCCTTTGAACTATAGAAGGAAACCGGAATGTTCAAAGGAAACAGTAAAGCACAGAAAGAAAATGCAACCAATGATGTCCTGTACAGTTTCCACTGTAGAAGTATGAGTATCCGCTGTGGATTTTCTCGACTACAAATCCCAGATACATTCTGTCCCATTTTGCACATCAACAGACTACTAACACCACAGGTGATTTTCATTCAACCAGTCTGCCACGCGATTTTAGACTCCATGCAAAAGTCATTGCCTGTCTTTACCAAACCTTGTTCAAACTGATTGTCAGTCAGGTTATACAACCCCTGGCAAAAATTATGGCATCATCAGTCTTGGAGGATAATCATTCAGTTGTTTAATTTTGCAGGAAAAAAAAGCAGATCAAACACATGATACAAAATTTTCAAATGGCATTTTTTTTGTCTTTAAGAAACACTAAAAGAAATCAAGAAAAAAATGTGGTAGTCAGTAACAGTTACTTTTTTAGACCAAGCAGGGGAATAAATTATGGAATCACTCAATTTTGAGGGGAAAAAAATATGGAATCACCCTGTAAATTTCCAATCCCAAAACTAACACCTACATCACATTAGATCTGTTCGTTAGTCTGCAGTTAAACAGGAGTGACCACACCTTGGAGAGCTGTTGCACCAAGTGGACTGACATGAATCATGGCTCTAACACAAGAGATGTCAATTGAAACAATGGAGAGGATTATTAAACTTCTTAAAGAAGGTAAGTCATCATGCAATGTTACAAAAAAATATTGGTAGTTCACAATCAGCAATGTCTAAAATCTGGACCAAGTACAAGCAACATTGGAAGGTTGTTAAAGGCAAGCATACTGGTCGGCCAAGGAAGACATCAAAAGCATCAAGACAAAACTTAAAGCAATATGTCTTGAACACAGAAAATGTACAGCAAAACAAATGAGGAATTAATGGGAGGAAACTAGAGCTCACGTCTGTGACCGAACTGTAAGAAACCGCATAAAGGAAATAGGATTTACATACAGAAAAGCACGAAAGCCATCATTAACACCTAAACAGGGAAAAAAAAAAGTTGCAATATGTAAGGAAAAGCAATCATGGACTGTGGATGACTAGATGAAAGTTATATTCAGTGATGAATTGCGAATCTGCATTGGGCAAGGTGGTGATGCTGGAACTTTTGTTTGGTGCTATTCCAATGAAATTTATGAAGACAAGTGCCTGAAGGAAACATGCAAATTTCCACAGTGATTGATGAGATTGGGATGAAGAAATCATTTTTCAAGATGATAATGCATCTTGCCATAGAGCAAAAACTGTTCAAACATTCCTTAAAAAAAGACACATAATGTCAATGTCATGGCCTGCATCAATATCTTTTGTAACATTCCATGATGATTCACCTTCTTTAAGAAGTTTGATAATCCTCTCCATTGTTTCAATTGACATCTCTCGTGTTAGAGCCATGATTCATGTTAGTCCACTTGGTGCAACAGCTCTCCAAGGTGTGATCACTCCTGTTTAACTGCAGACTAATGAGCAGATCTAATGTGATGCAGGTGTTAGTTTTGGGAATGGAAATTTACAGGGTTATTCCATTTTTTTTTCCTCAAAATTGAGTGATTCCATAATTTCTTCCTCTGCTTGGTCTAAAAAAGTAACTGTTACTGACTACCACATTTCATTTTTTTCTTGATTTCTTTTAGTGTTTCTTAAAGCCAGAAAGTTGGCATTTGAGATGATTTTAGTTTTTATCATGTGTGTGATCTGCTTTTTTTCCTGCAAAATTAAACAACTGAATAAACATCCTCCGAGACTGATGATTCCATAATTTTTGCCAGGGGTTGTACTTCACCTTCTTTGCCTCTTTTCTTTTCTTTTTTGATCCTGCCTTTGGATCTTATTTTGAATGTTTGTTGATCATATGCTCCATCCTTGTTGACTCTTTTATTGTGAATTGGAAGCTGACTTTGTCTGCATGTGTCACGGTACGACTTTATATTATACTTTACTTTAAAATATTGTCTTATAAATTCATTGCACATATTTCATGATTCTTCATAGGTACCATATGATTTTTTTTGTAGAAAACATTAAAAAAAAAAAAAGAATAACTACAAATAATACCATAATGTGAAGACATAATAGCTGATGTTTATGTGTTTTATTTCCGAGCAACAGTATCTACTGAAGTTAGTCTGATAAATAACTTGAACTGAAACAAAGCAGACTGTCTGTCTCTATGGTATTTCAATAGGTGATAGTCACAGCGGAATCAATCCTCAATCTAATGTGTGACCATAAAAAGTACAGTATGCATGTGACATTATTATAAATGATTGTTGCACCCACTGAGTGGCAGAAAGGCTCAACTGAGTGGCAGGGTTAGTTTTCAACATAAATACTGTGAAAAGATAAAGAAAACATATCTAAAATTATTTTTAAAAAGCAGTTGAAAGATGGTTGTAAAAAAAAAAAAGCAGAGCTACAAGTTTCACAGCCACCACTGCATTTTATTTTTTCACACTGTCGGAATATATAGTAAAGAGAAGGAACCGGGCTGCTGCGGTTTACAGAAACACCTGGAATCTAGACACCAAAACATGAATTTGTAGTTTCCCTTTTGTGTCTGGCTTGTTGGATTTTATAGAATGGAATAGGCATCAAAAAGGCATCCTACAAGGAAAAAATGAAGCACAGTGCCAAGCAACGGTATTTTGACAAGCTGAGCATGATAAACAACAGCTGATGAGTGAATAATAGAGTTTGATGTACTACCTCAAACACACATACCTAGCCATTGCAAGCCATTTCATTTTGGACTGAATGCATACAATTTGCATAAGTTAAAAGTCTCTAAAAGCTCATGAAGTATTGCAATTGTCCTTTTTTCTCCACCTCACAGTGTTTATATGTGTATCTAGGGATTAATTGTGGATTGAGATTTAACTCAAGTTCAATTCCACTTCTGGTTCTGAATACAAGTATGAATAAATTGAGCAATAAACAAATAGAGATGCAGGTAGTGCCATTGTGTTTCACCCCAGTTATTTCCTGTTCGAGTGAAGTCAATTAACTGGTATGACATCGTAAGCATTTCTTTTTATTCACATGGGACTAATTTATTTGTAATTTCAATTCTGAACCGAGACCCTATGGTTGCTGAGAGTTTGCAAATATGTGGAGATGTGTATTGATGTGTTTTTATTAGCATGGCTATAGGGAATTGTTGCTGACCGGCCATTCACAGCGATTCCTGCCTGAGTCTTTAATCTGTTAAATATTATCCTACCTCTCTCTCTCTCTCTCTCTCTCTCTCTCTCTCTCTCTCTCTCTCTCTCTCTCTCTCTCTCTCTCTCTCTCTCTCTCTCTCTCTCTCTCTCTCTCTCTCTCAAAGCTTTGCTTTCTAGAGATCTAAATTCTCTGGAATTCCATAACCAAGAGCCATTTTCTTAAAGATAGATTAATTTTGCCAATATATAATAAGGGTCTTGAAGTCAACTCAACAGGAAATGAGCATGTCAAGGCTGATTTTTCAGCAGGGGAGAAAAAAAGGCTCATCTCCAATTTCTCATAATTTTCTCCCTGGACACATAGCAGCCATGTATATGGTCGTCTTTAATTTAAATTAAATTTCGAGCATTGCGCATGGCTGAAGAAAGGCTTTTTAGAAAATGTGATTACATAATCTGACTTTCTTTAGAACCTTAAATATCTCTAACCTTGAAAGTTGATTTATTAAAGCCGTAGCTCATACAATAAAACAAAATTAAGAGCGTTTTCTACACATCTACACACAGTGTCTGCTGTACATGTTGTACTTTTTATATCTCTAAAAGCCAAATAACGTAGATACTTTCAGAATGTACATATTACATATGTGAACGCCAAATCACTGAAGGCTGTGGAGATGTCAGTGGTGAGCTCTGTTGCCTTGTAACAGAAGGGCGTTTCTTGGAGGAGGTTCTCCAGTTTTCACCCATAGTCCAAAGACATGTGAATTAGGTCACCTGGCTACTCTAAATTGCCCAGAGGTATGAGTATGTGTGTCCTGTCCTTTTCTGTACAGCCCTAAAACAGATTGTTGAAGTGGCCTAAGTCTACCCGTACGCTTGCCCCAAGTCAGGTAAGGTGTTTCAAGCCAGCAGTCGACAGTGACAATGTTTGAGAGATTGAGTCATTGGCTCACCAAGGTTGTTTCTGTCTAAAACCTGCATGTTCTTCCCATGCTTGCATGGATTTCCTCTGGGTATACCGGTTTCCTCTCACAGTTCAAGGACATGTACATTAGGATAATGTGTGGCAAAGTGTGAATGTGTGTGAGAATGGTTGTGTGGGTGTGTGTTGCTCTGTGATGATCTGGTGAGCTGTTTTCAGAGTCGGCTGTGATTGGGTACCAGCTTCCTTATAAGAGTAGTAGGATCAAGTGATTTGGCAAATGAATGAACAACTTATAAAACCAGATCTGTAATTATTTTTTCTTTTTTATTTGATATCTATTGAATATAATCTCAAAATCCCTGAGTTCAGAATGCAGCTAGCAGCTTTCAAATAGACATAAACAATGAAAAAAAAAAAAAGGCATATTCTGATCGGTTAAATAGAATATCAATGAATACAGCAAAATACACAGAGTAGAGTAATAAATAAATGAATAGGAAGTTCAGTTCAACAAATTAATTCTTAAATTGACTTTAAAAACAGAAATTGCTCAGGTGTCCAATGATTGAGCAAAAAATAGGCAGTAGAGGTTTGTTTCTATCCAATTCTACTGGCATGCCAATCCTAACCTTAACCTTCATCAACATTTCACCCAACATCTTTTGCAAAAATGTCTGCAGACTTGTTCTCGTCATTTGAACAGATGTACAGTATTTGCATTGTGAAAGCTTGTTAAGCTTCATTTTGATTGAAGGTCTTGTTATACATAAAAGGGAATCAAACATGAGGAGGTGTCAGTAAGCATGAAGATCAAGCACTACATTCAAGAAGGATTCTTTGTGTGGGGTGATGAGTCTTTCAATCTATTGAGTGCACTTGAGTTACTCATGTTTCCCAATTGAATTGAACCAATGGGAAGATCAACCAGTTTAAGCAAATGTGTCTTAATCAATAGTTATCAGTATGTTCTGATAAATTACAAACTTTAGCCACAGTCATACTTGGCCATGTTATGATTGGCAACGTTTTCCAATCATAACTGATTAATTCTTCAGAAGTAATTGGATGGAATAAGAACTTGGACGTGTAGTCGAAAGACCTGTGTAATCTGTACTGGACTGTTAAGTAGTTAATTGATGATTCATGTATGTTAAACTGTTAAACTTGTAATCAAATTGTTAAGTGATTATTAAATGATCGTATTATGATTGTTAAACTGATGATCAACCTGCTATGTAATTAACAGATTATTCATACGAAATAAATGACTGGTTGCTATGCAGAAAAATTCCTTAAAATGGGCTGTGAGTGACGTGATAGTAACCTATGCCCAGATGACACCCAACGGGAGCTTCTACGTAGCATAAAGCTACAGAGCCGAGAAGAAACTACACTTTTGAACACGGGTATTTTCCTGAGGGCTATGAGGATACTCATGGTCAAACCAGGTTCAAGGACAGCACTGTAGTCTCAACATTACCACAGGCTGATTTCTTTATTCACCAGCTTGTAAATAATAGTGGCACGAGCTTGAACAAAACTATTCAAGGCGATATAATCCCCTAGAGGGGGGAGGGGGGTTGTCTTTGTCTTGGCATGTTTGCTGATCACACTCTATTGGTTCTTAATACATTTACAGAATAAATTGCTTTTGATTTTTGAACCCGAATCTTTTGGTGTTTACTATGACAGACAACATAATAGGAATGCAGTACATACCAATATGGACGTGGTATGGTCTCCAGTGATTGTCAAAGATTGTCAAATTTATGACATGCTAAAAAAGGTCAGTTTATTCATTCATTTTCTAAACCGATTAAACCTAATTAGGGTCACGGGGAGGCTGGCACCCATCTCAGCCGACTCTGAGCGAGGCAAGATTACACCTTTGACAGCTCGCCAGGCCATCGCAGGACAGAAACACGCTGACGGCTATGCAACTACTATTGACAAAATTCAGTAATGGTTCTTTTACATGAGCCTCTTCCCATTGCCAGTGAGAGACATGTCTGGCCTTTGATATCCCAGTTAGCTGCACCAGGGGGACATAGGACAGAATTGGCCAAATCAGAATACAGTTAGAGCGTAGCATTGATGTAGTAACATTATGGTGAAATATGGTAGGGACATCACAGGTGTCATAAAAGCTTTTACATAGACACATACATTGAAACAACTTGCACCCAATGCAAGTTGCCCCATAGCAACAGCCTATGTATAAATGATTTGTTTCAGAATTACTTTATATTTATGGCATTTAGCAGATGTTCTTGTCTAGAGAAATTTACAATTATTACGTGTTTTATGGACTGAGCAATTAAGAGTTAAGAACGTTCCTCAAGGAACTAACAGTGGCAGTACGGAGGTACCGGAGATTGAACCCCTGACCTTTGGATCACTAAACCATAACCTTAACCACTGAGCCACCACAACGCTCTTACGTGACACCAATAGGTGCAACTGGCTCCACTTTTCAAATTGGCATATGTTGTTCCGGGCACAACTTGGCATCTGAACATAGACAGTCTTAAGTAGGAAGGTTTACACATGTGCAGTAGTGTCCAGAGTGACCTTGTAACCATTTTAGAAGATGAGTGCAACTTGCTCCAGCTGCCCATGTAAACACAACTACAGATATAGACACAATAAGTCATGCAGAATAGTTAAAAAAAAAAGTGCAGCTTGTGGTGTATTTATAAGGCCTGAATGGACACAGTGAGAAAGAATGAGTTTTTGATGACTTGGACAATAGTAATACAGTCATGGATGCTTAGCCATACAAAGCAGCTGATAAGAGTGGACAATCGCTTCATTTCCATTCATGACACCAAGTTACCGTTACAGATTACAAATCCATCCTTGGACTTTGTTGTGTAACATTCCTGACCATCCATTCATCCTGGAGGATTAACATGTATCTTGGAGCACCTCATTCACTGGATCCATTGACAGTGTTAAAGCCTTTCAGTCCTAATCTCGGGCTACACGGATAACTGAATATGGCTTTCCGTTCAGACTCAATTCACATTGGACTGATTGCATTATGCGTTCTAAAGGATTCCAGTCCATTATTCTGTCTTTTTGTTCAGTTCTTAGATGTGTCATTTGCCAATTTAAGAAGATTCAGTCTATAGTCTGTTTTCTTTTTAACTGTTATGCTGCGGGGAGCTGCTATACTGGCTCATGACGTTGTACTCGAGAAATGCGACAAGCCATGGTCATGGCTCTGCTGTACATATACAAGAAATGCAGCGAGCCATGGGCGTGGCTTTCCATACATAGCATAACAAACGGCTATAGATTGGTTAGAATCGACCTCGTATTATAAATATTTCCAATGAAAAAGAAAGACTTGTCAATGTTACAGTAAATCTGATTGGCTATTGTTGAAGTGTATAATGTACAATGCTGCATTTGCATCAAAACATAGCGGCATAACAGTTAATTCCATCAATCTTTTTTTTTCTGGTGTTCATTCAAATAAAGTGTTTGCCTTGACTTTTTTATTCCAGGAGTAATTTTAAGATTATGTCTTGCTTAAGAAGAGTTTAATTAATCTTTAGGTTTTTAGCTTACTTCTTTACAAAAAAAAATACGGAGTAATGATTTTTATTTATTATGTTTTTTTTAATATCTCCTTCTCGGTAGGGGTTAGAGTAGATCAAGAGGATGTCCTGAGAACAGTGGGTGCAAATGGGCACCAGTCCATCAACGGGAAATCTCTAATTGTGGGATTCATCACTAATTGTGTTATGTCCCATGTAATAGGCAGACCACTTAATGATGATCTACCAGGAGTTCTTGAATTTATTTAAAAATTTCATGGGTTTTATGCAGGAATGATTTAGTGTGATAAAGCAAAACTGGTGTGGATTTGTCAGTTCAAAGAGTGTGGCAGTTTTCAGGGACTGGAACACAGCAGTACAGTGATAGGCTAGTGAGAAAATGTCTCTACATGTCAATACATAAGCACAGGGTCTCTCTTGTTACTACATGTTGGCCTTGTTCTGTTAACAGAAAAAGGTGGAGGTTGTGCCCGATTTACCCTGTCACTTACCGGCACATAATCTTAGTAGGATCTCCATTAGACCTAAGACGCCGTGGTGGTATGGTGGTGTGACTACCAAGTCCACTTCTCAAAAAGAAGGCCATGAATTTAAATCTTGGGATCGACGAGGGCATTTCTGTATGAAGTCTGCATGATCTGTTTGCAAGGATTTCCTCCAGATAATCTGGTGGTTCCCTCCTTCAATTCAAAAACATTTGTATTAGGCTAACAGGCTGTTTTAAATTACCACTTGGTGTGTGTGTGTGTGTGTGTGTGTGTGTGTGTGTGTGTGTGTGTGTGTGTGTGTGTGTGTGTGTGTGTGTGTGTGTGTGTGTGTGTGGTGGGTCGGTGTGATGGTGGGGGTTGTGAGGGTTATGGCCCAGATTCACTCTCACAGACGCAAAGGGAGAGATGATTGGCCTTGTGCTGGTGAGTTGTTCAGGGTGTATCTTCACTTCACCCAGAGTTGGCTGAAATAAGCTCCAACCTTCCCACATCTCCAGCAGAATACGGCAAACATGTGAAGGAACAAATATGAAGTGTGCTAGCTAACCTTAGCTAATACTGTAATAGATACTGAACCAACCCAGTGGTATTTTGCCAAATAATAAATACCATTATTATTTCAAACAAATGGTGACTTGCGTGACTCAAGTAAAATTTCCCAATTTATTCAGTTTTGCATCATGTGACTTGATAGCCACACTGACACCAAAACAAACTAACAGCAAAGGTTTTGCTTATTAAAGTATCCAAACCCTTAATAAACTGAGTCAACAGATCTGAACTGGATGAGAAAAGTTAAAATGCATTTCATAAATGTATTGCTGTCCCTCATTGCACTTAGACTACTTTTAATCTTTAAAAGTTTCACATGGTATATGTTTAAGTAGAGAGATAAGGAAGTGTGTTGAGAAAAGTCTTAGTGCTTTCAAATAGTGGGGGCTCATATGTGATCGAACTGCATTGTGCGTGACTGTGGGCGGGGGTTAATAGTGAGCATGTCTTTATAACCCCTTCAGTCTTTCTCTCTCAGCACAAATCCCTCCTAAATCTCTGGATGTCATAAATTATGAAGCCCTTGTCACCACTGCCTAGTCTTATACAGTGGCCCTCATGAATGAGTGGTCTGTCATTTCTCTAGTTAAATTCAATCACATCGCCTTGAACATGCATGGACAGGGGCCCAATGAGAAGCAAGTGCCATCCATTACTCCAGTGCAGAATACTATATGTATACATGAATGTGCATGTGTGTGTGTGTGTGTGTGTGTGTGTGTGTGTGTGTGTGTGTGTGTGTGTGTGTGTGTGTGTGTGTGTGTGTGTGTGTGGTGGGTCGGTGTGATGGTGGGGGTTGTGACGGTTATGGCCCAGATTCACTCTCACAGACGCAAAGGGAGAGATGATGGGAGCGCAACGTGAGCAGAAAAGCAATCGAGTGGTTAAGCCTACTGTCAGACACTGGAGATTAGGATTTTTTTCCCTGCTATCCTCGCTTTCACAGAAGGGGGGAGGAACATAAGCGTCTGCAGCTTCGCCTTCCTGCATCCATATCCTCTCGACTGAGTGCAGATTCGGGCAATTTCAGGGTCATGGTGATAAAGAGGAGATGGATAAAGAGAATAGACGTTCGGGTTGCACACCTGTAAATCCACCTGCCTGCTTGGATTCTTGTTCACATCTTTTAAGAATCTAGACAAGAGAGGAGATTTACTCTGGACAGATCAGAAGCAGCAGCACTTTATTGTTTATTGCAAAAGGAGACAGAAAATTATTGTTGACATGGCTTTGTAGCGCACACACACACAACATAGCAGATATTAGCATTCATGCTCATATCGAAATACTGACATTATGATATTAAAGAAATGTATACAAAGTGAGTGACATTAAAAAATTATCTATGGCTTGATTTTATTTAAATCCTAAAAATGATAGACACCAATGAGTGTAAGGAATGTTGTGAAACTTCTTTTTATCTCCAGTGTGATTATTATTTTTATTATTATTATTATTATTTTATGTTGCCTGATGGGGGCAGCACAGTGGTTAGCATACGGTTGCCTCATAGTGAGAACTAGGGCCCTTCTCTGTGGGAAGTTTTGCATGTTTCTCTCATGTTTTCTTGCACGGGTTTCCTCTGGGTACTGTGGTTTCTTTCAACAAAACAAACACGTACATATTCGGCATAAATTGCCAAAATATGTAAATGGTGGTCTATCTTTATGCTAGCCCTGCAGCAGATTGGTGACCTGTCCAAGGTACATACTCCACTTCCTGCCTGAGGTCGGCTGAGGATGCGTCCAGTTTCTGTCACAACTGTTTCAGATAAGCAGTACAGATAATGGATAGATGGATAGGGATGAATGTTGCACCACCTGTACAAGGCTACGGCTTTGAAATACTTGTTTTAATAAGACGCATCATGTTTTTGTTTTGTTTAAACTTCATAATAAAAAAAAAAAAACAGCAAGTAGTATACAGCCTTGAGGTATGCCTTCATTTACAGTAACACAGTGCAATATTACTTGACGTGAAAACATCAGATGATGTAAATCACAGATGATAGAATAGTTTCTTAATATAATTTCTGGACATTTCTTTCATTTTTCCAACAATAACAAAAATTTGTATGTGGTATGTCGGAAAGTGCAAGATTATTATTTCAATTGCTGTGCATTGCTGACACACTAAAGTGTCATGAGCAATCAGTTGTACTACACTCTATTTGTGACTTTATTTCTTTTGGCAAATGCTGCTTATATAATTGATGTCAAATCATAAACCATTTATTAAGTTTGTTCAAAAGAAAACCCACACACAAAATGTCACTTACAAAAACAAAGGCAGCAAGCAAAAAAGTATTAATGTCCCCTGTCTCCATTTTACCAATTGATAATGTCTGTTTAGTCATTATTTTTCAATCCATCCACATCCTCTCCTCAATCATCATTTTCTTTATATGCACCTTTTGTTCTATCAGCTGGAAATTGATGCCAGCACACGTAATGGCTTCTGATGGCGGCAATTTGTCATTGTGTTGTTCAGCTGCAGATTGTTCTGTTGCCACTCTCTTTACGCTCAGCATTTTCATATTTGTTATAGGATGCTTATTTAAACCATTGGGTGGGCAATTTCAGGGCTAGAAGACATGACTCTTTTTGATAAGCATCACTAATTTTGGTTTCACACTAGGTGTTAAGGAGGCTTCTGTAATGAGTATCTTTTGGTTGGTGTGATAAGGCGTAACCTTAACAAGACCCGAACTCGTATCCTCTCCTTAGGGAAGCTCATAAAAACAACCTTTGATGAATATGCAGGAGAATCGAGACCACGATGAAATGATTATGAGCTAACACAGTTCACTGGTGCACTAGAACATTTAGGTACATTAATGTAAATTCTAGACAGATATACAGTGCATTCTGAATCCAAACTGTATGGTATGTACAAATGTGGCTTTAGGAATTCGACATTTGTATGCAATTGCACAAAAGTGGACTTAAATTATTCATTCACTCATTTAACAAACGTTCAATCCCACTAGGGTCTCAGGGAGGCTGGAGCCTATCTCAGCCAATTCCAGGGGTAAACCTTGGACAAGCACCAACACCCACACAAACAACCTTCTCATTCACACTTAGGGGTAATTTGGAACAGCCAATTAGCCTAATGTGGCAGTATTTGGACTGAAGGAGGAAACCGGAGTACCTAAAGGAAGCCTATGCAAACACAGGAGAATAGGCAAATTCCAAATAAAAAAAAACTTATTTAACCAGAAACCGTGCTAAGAGTGCTATCCCCCCAGGTAGGTAGGTAGGAAGGAAAAGAAAGAAAGAAAGAAAGTGAGAGAGAGAGAGAGAGAGAGAGAGAGAGAGAGAGAGAGAGAGAGAGAGAGAGAGAGAGAGAGAGAGAGTTACATTTATTTTGCCTTTACAATTACAGTCTCTTTACAATAAAGGAAGTGCATAACTCATATCTATGTACATAACGAACCGTATGTGTCTTCTTCTCTGTGTATAATATGTACATGTAAACTGTATGGTCACATGACAGTATGATGTCATTTGCATGTTTTAAATGCGTTATTATCATTATAAGGTTTTCATTATAATGCTAATAAATGGCATAATGAGTACTTTATTACTGCTTTAGGAACACCTCAGGAGAAAAGGCCAAAAATGTGCAAAGTAGTCTTCAAGAATTATGAAAGTTTTGATTGTTACCTCTGCATATATCACTGCTTTTGTTTCATTGTAGTTCAAAGTGACCTTACACAATAACATTAATCATGTATTCCTAGAAACAAATTATAAACAAAGCCAATCTTTATCCTACGAGTTACGTGAAATGTTAATATTGAACAAGAGCAATCCATTTCTCATAACAAATAGCTAAATAAACAGAAGTCAGTTGCAAAGGTCAATTACTTTGCTGATTTTCTCCATCTGAATTTTGCATTTAAACTCAGTCAATAGCCTCAATATCGACAGCAAGTGGCAGGCCTGCATCAATGCTGAGGTTACAAAACCGGGGACAGAAATGTCTCCTCGCTTTAGGGCACAATACGAAATGAGAATTGATGCGTTTTTCAGTCCGACAGCAGAGCTAGGATCTTGGAAGGGCCACAAGCAGACTGTTATACCTCTTTATTGGAGATATATATCTGTTTTTATGCATTACTGAGAGCCTATATCTGTGATATTTACATTATCCAGGACACACGTGATGGCAAGCTTTTGTAAAGTGCCGCAATCTAAAAACAATAAAGGGTAGTCTCTGTCTTTATCGCTGCCGTTTGATGAAATGAGTGGAGGCAGAAGATGATTTTATTGTTAGGGTTGAGGGCACTTCTTGGCTCTGTCACCAAGGCTTTTTAGAGTCATCTTTATGTATTGTATTTTAATACAGCTTCATGGCAAACGCCGTCTTCAAGAAACGAGTGCTTCCCTCGTTTTGATGGATCGCTTGCTGCTTGTGAACTTTTCAGCATAGCAGTACCATATTTTGCTTCTTCTCTGCCTATGTGCTCTAATGACAAGCCAGTGACATGGGAAATAAAGTAAAATATGTTGGAAAAAGTGGTCAATACCAACATAACCAAAGTCATACCCACATGTTGAAATAATAAATGCATTTATTATTCATTCAAGAGATTTTTGTTTCTGATTGGTGGAAGCAAATTGAGGAATTCTCTGTATTGCATTAGTGCCATTGGCTAATTGGCAAGATTCATTACAAGAATAGCACACGCTAATGTTGCTCCTCATAGCAAATCGCCCAAGCGCAGCAGCCCTGGGTAGTAAGGTTAATTTTATTTTATCTCTATTTATGCTGTTGTAAGCATATAGATAGGCCTAAAACACTACAGTAGCATCAATCATAAGAAAATGAAATAATATTTACAACTCAGGACCGCAGTGCTTTCAGTCATGGTGAAGCTGTTTGCTAAGGGGCTTATCGACCTTCTCCTCTCCCCTGGCATTGCATACAAAATTGCATCTCACTTTCCACTAAAGTCATATTTGGTGAAATATAAAGTCTTCTTCAGGTACAAAAAAAATTCTTAACATCAATTACTTTAATTTCAAATTTTGTTGCTTTTCATGTCCAGGATGAATCAGAAAACATGCTGACGTTGAGTCATAGAGTTTACTGATGCTAAATAACTCACTTGTAATGTTACTACATTACAAGCGAGCTAGTTAGCATTAGTTATTTCTATTAAACTACAGTTAAATGATAAACATCAGTGTGGTTGGGTTGAATACATGTGTCTTCATAAAGATAACTGATGTAACTGTTGCATTGTAAATTCACCAACTGCAAGTAAATACAAAGTGTTTTTTAAAATATAATTTGAACAATATACGTACAAGTTACTTTTACCAGAGTATCTCCCGCTAACATGACTAATACGTTCTTCCTGTCTGCTCCCTTACTAAAATCTTCCAAGCACCTAGCGCCAGCCAGTGGCAAGGACCTCACCTCACCTCACACTGCTTATTTATATAAATATTATTTTCTATGAATATTTTGAGGGCACTCGTGGCCTAGTGGTATAGGGCGCTGGATCACTGATCCTAAGGTTGGGGGTTCAAGCTCCACTCTCCACAAGGTTGTGGATGATGTTGTCCTTTTGGCTTCATCAAGTCGGGACCTCCAGCTCTTATTGGAGCGATTCGCAGTTGAGTGTGAAGCAGCTGGGATGAGAAGCAGCACCTCCAAATCTGAGGCCATGGTTCTCAGTCGGACAAGGGTGGAATGCATCCTACAGCTCGGGAATGAGGTCCTGCCCCAAATGGAGGAGGTTAAGTATCTCGGGGTCTTGTTCACGAGTGAGGGAAGGATGGAGCGGGAGATCGACAGATGTATCGCTAGAGCCTCTGTTGTTAAACAAAGCCTGTACCGTTGTGGTGAAGAAGGAGCTGACCCTCAAGGTGAAGCTCTTAATTTACCAGTCGATCTATGTTCCAACCCTAACCTATGGTCACGAGCTTTGGATAGTGACTGAAAGACCAAGATCACAGATACAAGCGCCTGAAATCAGCTTCCTTTGCCGAGTGGCGGGGCTCTCCCTTAGAGATAAGGTGAGAAGCTCTACCATCCGGGGAGAGCTTGGAGTAGATCCGCTGCTCCTCCACATTGAGAGGGCCCAGTTGAGGTGGCTCGGGCATCTAGTCAGAATGCCTCCGGAACGCCTCAGGGGTGTGGTGTGTCCGGCATGTCCAACCGAGAAGAGACCCCGGGGTCGACCTAGAACACGCTGGAAGGACTATGTCTCTGGGATTGTCTGGGAACTCCTCGGTATCCCCCTGGAAGAGCTAGAAAAAGTGGTAGGGGAGAGGGATGTCTGGACCTCTTTGCTTAGGTTGTTTCCCCCACGACAGGATTCTGGATCAAGCGGAAGATGATGATGATGATGATGATGATGATGATGATGATGATGATGATGATGAGGCCGCAAAGCTGTAAGCGTGTTTCCGCCCTGCGATGACCTGCCAAGCTATCGAGGGTGTACTCTGCCCTCGCCCAGACAGCTAGGACGGGCACCACCCTCCCCGTGATCCTAATTAGGATTAAGCCATTCAGAAAATGAAAAGAACTGATGAATATTTTGAATGAATAATAAAAGAAGTTCTATAAATTTGTTTTTTTGTATATAATAGAAAATTATTCAATCTATATAGGTATTATTAGCATTGGCCTTTGGCCAGGGCTCCCTCGACATATTATACTTCACCTTCCTCAATAATTGCTTATTGTCTCATTTTTTAGCATTGAATTGCTTGACAAGTATTTGGACAATAGCACTGTTTATTTTTTCATTTTCTTTTATATCCACCTATTACAGATGACCTAAATTATCTCTACAGACACTATATACTGTATTGACATATGACTTCAATATCAATAAGCCTTTCCACCTCCAAACTTACCTACTTAACCAAACATAAACAATTGTCCAACAGGGAACACCCCCTCAAAAAAACAAAAAAAAACCCCAAAACGTAATCTAAAACCAGTCTATAATGTCAATATAGTGAATTAATCATGCATATTCATTATTTAAATACATGTCAGTAGTCTGTGAAATATAATTGAATATTACATTATCACAATTCTGTAAATTAGCTAAATGTTACTAGAGGAACTTTTTTATTATTAATGTAAGACAAGTTTGTTTTGTTTTTTACAACTTTGCAGCTAAAGACAAAGAGAAATACTGTGTTTCTGCGCCACACGCTCTATAATTACATAATAAAAATCAATGTGGTTTGGTTGAATACATGTCCCTTAATAGAGATAACTGATGTTTGCAACCTAAAGAGCTAAAACTATTACATCCCACCTCCACACCCTCTCTCCCTCCATCCATACACAGTGGGACTACTTCACTAACAATATCTTCAGTTCTAGTGGCGCACTAGATCATGAGGGAGCTTAAGCACCCTCACTATTTGGGTACAATTCCGCTACAGAGAGATGGCTGGCAGGCATTCTCTAATGCCCCTCCTAATGGCACGACTCTAATGAGAGGCTAAGCACTTCAGAATAAAGTTGCAGCAGAGCGACAGAGAAAGAGGAAAATAGTGAACGGAAAGTAATAACGCACTTGGCGGTCTTATTCCGAGTCGAAGAAATGACACCAGTTGTCTTGCTGACATGGGCTGCAGAGATCTAACTGCCTCTATAATAACCCTATTTGGCTGGTAATATTTATGCGCTTCAGCTAAAATGGCTTTTCTTTCCTTTAATTCTTTGCGCTTTTATCTGACCCACTGTATGCACTTGTGTTGTAAAATGGATAAGAAATGGAAACCTTTGAATTTGTGAATCTGATTGGTCAGCAGTTCTCACAAGTTTTAGCTGCAAGGTTTATTTATCATCCCTGATTCTAGTTTGCTGTAATTTATATACTAATAGCTTATATAGGTAAACATAAGTCTTTGGTGAACACTTAATATTAACACATAACATATTCCAGAAAAGAAAAAATACAGAAAAAATTATACTATTCTTTTGAAAATCCTTAAAGCAAAGTTGAGGCTACTAAGCTACACTTCAATCAACAGCCTATACAGTGTAAGTGAACGTTATAGGCAATAGCATGGAACTATACTTCTGTCATACAGAAGTAATGTTAAGTAACAAAAATTACATTTAAGTTACAATGAATTAAAGTTAAAGTAATGTTTCTTATTTGTAAAATGTTTACAAATTACTCGTGAATAATATATTATGTCTTTAAAAATGTAATTTTAGGTAGCTTAGTAAAATGAAGTACCGTAATAGATTCCTTGGTTATATATGAATATAAATTTAAAATGTGGCCCATTGGAGCAAAGTGAGTATTAATTATTAATTTTGAGTTATTGATACCATTTTGTAGCTAACATCATAAAATTTAAAATGGTACCAAATTTCTGAACGTAGATTGCTAGTTTTAGAGTAACTAACCAAAACCTGCAAGGAATTTTCAGCCTTATAAGCACTTTTGTGAAAATTGTGTTTAAAATTCAGCAAAGTATTTAATAAGGTCCGACTTAATACCCACTTTCCTGTAATGGGACACAAATATTATAAATACACAGTAAGATTCCACTTATTTCTACAATCACGTCATTTACTTATGCTGTAATAGCAGGATGTAATTTCAACTGTTACCAAGCATCATCAAAGATCAAAGAGATGCTGTATAAAAAGTCATTGCCGTTATTATCAAGATTATACTTTGGCTCATGTATTGCTCGATTATTGATTATTTCCCTATAATAGCACATCTCACTTAAAGGAAACTGGTCGCAAAACAAGGGTTTTTATAGTACGCAGGTGCCAGTCCACAAAGTCGTTCCCTTCTTTTCTTTTATTGTTTATTAATTTATACTATTTATGTATCTATTTATTATTTACTTAATAATATATATGTATGTGTGTATTTTTGTATATGTATCTATTTTTGCACCCCCTACTGATGGTACCTCAAGAGCCTGTAACACTGAATTTCTCCATTGTGAGATTAATAAAGCTGTATCTTATCTTATCTTATCTTAGCACGTACGCACCTAGAAGATTTTTCATTAATTCATTTTCTGAACTGCTTAATCCTAATTAGGGTCGTAGGAAGTCTGGGGCTCATCTCAACTGACTCCAGGCGAGGGCAGAGTACACCCTGAACAGCTCCCAATAATATATTAAAAAAGATGTAGCGCCCTGGCCTCAACTGCTCTCAGGTGGTTGGGTGGTGTTTCACGGGTTAGTTTGCATGCACTCAGTGGTCAAATCAGCTGTGATTGGAAGGATAACAGCTTGTGCAAGGTTAAAGCAACCAGTATCTTTTCCTTTCAAGAGTAAACAATTCAAGCTATACAGTAGGCCCTTGACTATTCGCAGTTTTGCACTCGTGGCTTTGCATAGCAAGTGTCACGTGATTCAAATTCAGACAATGATTGTCCTTCTTCCTGAGATGATGTATATGCCCTTTTTTTCCTCATTCGCTCACAAGTTGTCAATGAGCCTTTTTTTTTGGTGTGTTTTAATTACCAGTTAAGTACTATGATATGACACTCAAACATCGGCTAAGCACCAGAAAAAGGTAATGCCGTTGGATGTCTCTTCTGAAGAAATAAGACTTTCTCAGTAAGAAATGATAGCTTCCTCTGAAGTGCCTGAAGAGGAATAATCATCTGAACTGTTGTAAACCACTCCACTATTATAGTCTTTTTCAATTATTATTCCAGTACAGTACCTAAATTAATGTTTAGAATGTTTGTGTGTGTGATTTTATGTACTGTGGTGTAGCATGTTTCTCATTTTGCTTTGTTTATCCAATTTATTATATTTCTTGTTCTTTTATGTCCTTTTTTTATGGTCTGTGTTTTGGGGGGACTTCAATTTCGACGGCTGTGCCTCTAACTAACTGTTTTCTCTCCACTTCGACTGAGGGGCGTGGCTGAGCTGCTTAGTGGCTCACACTTGAATTCACTACGTGCTGCATCTACTCCCAATAAACAAGAGTATGCTCACCTCTGTGCCACGGGATTAACTCACATCATGTCACCACTTCTTTGTATTGTAACGTAAAACTCTCAGACTTTACCTTACCGTATCTATGCCTCACAAATAAAGTAATGCAATACCTTCCTCAAGTGGGATATATATGTATATATATATATATATATATATATATATATATATATATATATATATATATATATATATATATATATATATATATATATATATATATATGATGTTTATATTTTATTATCAATAAGTATCATAGTTAAAAATCAAGTTATTCTTTATCACCCTAATTTTAATGCATTAATACTGTATTAATGAGTAAGACTGTCTATAGAATGTGTTTAAGAAGCACATTTTAGTGCATGTAATAGATACATAGTATTTTACTTCCAGTTGATCATCCGCATGCAATATGATACATGGGGTTTTATTTCCAGGTACAGAACTCGTGGATTATTTTCATTCGCGGAAGGGGCCAGAACCAAACCCCCACGAATAACAAGGGCCTACTGTATTGATATTTGTTCCAGGACAAACAATAGGTAGTGCATAATGTATGTATAATCAACTTGCTGTTACTTTTATTGAGCTAATATTCCAATCTCACCTCCCACAGGCTAACATTACCTGCCTGTTTATCAGAAACTGCGATTTTCTCTGAGCATCCCATGAAAAACAATATAACCCTTTAGATATGAACTTTGATTTGTGTGATGGTGATTGACAGTGATTGGTTTTTTTAAATTAACTTACATGACAGAGGCTTGTAAAGGCACACTGCTGAGTTGATTTAATCAGGCATCCGCATCCTACTCCAGTGGAAACACACACACACACACACACACACACACACACACACACACACACACACACACACACACACACACACACACACACACACAAAAAAAAAAAAAAAAACAGAAAAGTCTTTCAAAAGATTTTTGTAATTCATGTTGTTCTGAGTGCGTTATAACACTTTTGTTTGACTGTTACACAAAAATGACCATTAATTTTATTTGGTCCTTATAAATTCGTCTATAAATACACAGACACACACACACACACACACACACACACACACACACACACACACACACACACAAACACACACACACACACACACACACACACACACACACACACACACACACACACACACACACACACACTGTGGTTGGATGGCATTGCAAATACAGAAACATCTGTTGTGTTCCTCTCTAGACTGAATTGGAGTGTGTTGAGCAGACTGTGCACTGCAGGGGAGAATGACTAATACCTACGCAGCAGGTCTGTATATTACTCTATCGCTCACAAACAAGCACTCAAACTAATTTAAAGGAGATCTGTGGAAGGTTAAATGAGTCAGTTCTTGTTGATAAATTCAAGTGTGAGGCACTTAAATTCACTTTTTCTTACGCCTAATGTGGAATTAAATTTGTTAAAACAAAAGACGCTGTGCTGTCACAATTGGTTAACTTGTAGTTATATGCAATAAATCACAGTGCGGGAATAGCTTACAGTTAATATATTTTTAAATGCATGATATGGTGCATAGGCTAAATTAAGTGCAGTGGTGATGCAGTGGTTAAGGATCGAGGTTACTGATCTGAAGGATGGTGGTTCATATCTCAGTATCACCATGTTGCCACTGTTGGGCCCTGTAGTTCTAACCCTTGGCCGCTTAGTTGTGTAAGTTGCTCTGGATAATTTCCGTCTGATAAATGGGTTTAATATTAATATACATACAAAAAAAGACCTGAAGTGAGCATAATATCCTCTGGTGACGGGCTTTTTCTTTGATGAAATTGGATAGCAGTGTTCAGGACAATAACTCTGGTAAAGAAACACTCAATGATCACATGATCACATATGCATATACTTAGCATGCATCCAACATGTCTGCCAAATTTTCAGAAAGTTTGAAAAAGCTGTAGATGGAATTGTTTTCGGAATGAAGTGATATAATAAAGTTCACTATCTCACGGACAATAATCAATAATATAAACAGTAGATATAGGCATTGTCTATAAACTGAGCTTCCAATAGATGTCCTTATTGATAGCTGTCTGAGCCTGATTTTACTTGTTACCATATTTCTTGATGTCTGCTTTCATTTCTCTCACTTCTTTTGTGAGTATAATTATCCATTTAACAAGTTCATGTTCTGTAAAGCTTCTGATTTCCGGTGTTTTCTCCATAAACGTTTATGCACCTGCAAGTCTGTCTGCCTAAGTTCAACTGTGTGTTTTTTATTCTACACGAATCACAGGAGCGGTGTTTGATTCTCTGTTTTGTTTTTGTTTTGTCTATTTTTTTCTTTCTTTTTTTTGTATCTATGCCATTATCAATAATATATCTGTTAATATAGTTGTTTTTAAATGTCTGCTCGATGTAATCTAAATGATTGATACATAACAGCCAATCAGAATCAAATTCTGGGACAGATGGACGGGCAAACAGACGGCATCATGACATAATCCCCCTTCAGGCCTATGCAGTGTGAAAAGTAATGTTTATGAGAATGATATGGTGAATATTATCAAGTTACTTACGCAATTGTGAATGAAAATCGAGTTAGATAGAAATTTGATGTAAATGAGTTTCAACTTTAATTTAATTTAACTTCATATTCACTGATTCAAGCCATCCTGGTTAGAAAAGCTATTCTCCAGACATCAGATCAGGTCATAATGCTTGTCCCTGTAAACGCCTGATCAAGTCTGATCTGGGTAGTTATGCAGAGTCGAGCCTGGTTAGTACTTGGATGGGAGACCTGAATATCAGGCACTTTGCAAGGGGTGCCGAGGGAAGTCCAAATCAGCCATCCTCGTGTAATATGTCTAGTTAACTTCCAGTTCAAGAATCTGGTACTCAGTGACAGGTGAAGCCTGGAACAGACATGGCACAAGAAACAACCATATTTGTTGTGTCACATCCCCAGACCGATCTCACTCTCTGGACGTTACGTCCCATCAACCCATTTCACACAAAAAAATTGTTTCGTTTGCACTCATACCCAATCACCTGCATTACATGGACTCACTCGTATACACACGCTCATAGCCTGCAAATATTGTCTTGTTGTTTTTGTTTTTTTGTTTTTTTTTCACTCGCATACCAAGTCAATGTTATCATCTGCTGATCTGTGCATTACCCTGTTTTGCTACTTTGATGATTTTCTGATTTCATGTATGAGCGGCAATCGTGTTTTGACCCTGTCTATTGGATTAGGTGATGTTTGCATCATGAATTCACCTCAGCCTGCTTACATTTACAAGCTTGTATTGTGTATTTAGATTTCTCTGCAGGTATCTATTAAACATGCTATTTATCTGCTTTTCTGCATCTGCTACTCTTCCTGCTGCACTGCGTCTTGACACAAGCTTAGCAACAAGCTTAACATAGTTAACAAGTGGTCGATGTTTCTAAATTTCAAACTTCACATTATCTCATTAGTGGGTGTGCACACGAGAGGTGCGATAGAAAAGCGACTGATGTGAATAGCAGTTCACATCTGTTGTTAAATTCCTAAATTCGTCATACAACATTCATGGCAACACATTTTCGCCATCTTGTTTTATGAACTGGTAGCAGAAAATATGGTTGGAATCTCTGTGAATGTCACAAAACGATGCTCTGATGTGGAGTACTATCAGACTCTTCTCAAGCAGTCCACACATGTTGCGAGATGGCAGTAAAGTTTTTGATTTGCTCGCAAATAATTGATTATTGTTTGTGCAAGTGTATGACCTCATTTTGGTTTTATTCACATTTTGCTCACGCAAATAGCATGTGGGAAAACACTGAGTGAATTGAGAACAAAAACATGACTGATTTACAACAGATTTGCTTCCCCCCCCCCCCCCCACAGAATATTTGCAAACCAATCACAAATTACTTGCAAAAATTGTAGCTTCTCATGACTTTTGTGTGATATACAGACACGCCCTGACTTACGTTCATCCGTTTTACCGTTTTTTGCATTTACGTTTTGTTTTGTTCCCCCCCCCCAAAAAAAAAGTCAAATTTTGAGTTTAGACCAGTGGTTCTTAACCTTGTTGGCGGTACTGAACCCCACCAGTTTCATATGCTTATTCACCGAACCCTCCTTCACTGAAAAAAAAAATGATTTTTTTCAAATTCAACACATAGGTTTTTGTTTTTACTGGGACACCAAAATGAACTGTGCATTAACAGCCGGGGTTGATCCTACTTCACAAATCATGCAGATAGAACGCTGACTCGCATCACATTCCGTCATATATGTGAATCCATGTTGTACATATTCGTCCAACCACTTTCATTGTTTGCTCAATGTAGCATGGATTAAAACATTAAGAAAGAAATCACACGATATACCATCACTACAGTCACAAGTCGACTACTGAGCACACCAAATTTCCTGCAGCACAGAGTGATGGCCAAGCGGGGCATGTCGTCATGGATATGAGTCGGGTGTGTGTCTTGACCCCTAGGGTTCGATCGAACCCAGGTTAAGAACCACTGGTTTAGACGTACCTATGTAGTATACTGATGTAATGACACAATGACGTAATGACGCTGCACCCATTGTTTACGAACGACAGACGGAATGTGCCCCTCTTTCTTCCCAGTTCATATATATATATATAGTCAGAAGTGTAAGCCTACTAGCATGCGTGCAAGTCTCCTACACAGAGATGAATTAACTATCTGCTCAGATCGGCGCAATCTACCATGCATACTCAGTGAAGCAAAGAGAGTTGTAAAATGAATGAAAACCCGAATCCAGGAAAGAGAGAACTCTCTGCCCTGCTGGTGATTCACATCTAATAGTACTAAACGAGTTCAACGAAGCCCTTGCTCACTTGAAAGACTGGAAGTCCGCATAACCCGCCCTTTGTTTCAAGCAAGTAAACTACTTTCAGCAAGTGCACTACTTTCGGTATTGAGCGCCTCACATATTGTAAGCGTTGATTGACCGTTTTAAGCTTCATGTCATGTGACCATCCGTGGACCATCGGAACCATTTACAAGCAGAAAGATCGCATCATAGAGAATGTTAAAGGTTATATTTGATACTGTATTTGATATTTGATGAGTGAATTTGATTACAATTTATCAATTTGAAATTATTTTGTTTGAATTTAATTTATTTGAAATTAATGTTAATATTATTTGATATTATTTTACAATCTTTTTCTTTTATCCTTTCGGCTTTTTCCCTTTCTCGGGGATCGCCACAGCGACTCATGTGATTCGCACATTTGATTTGGCATAGGTTTTATGCCCTTCCTGACACAACCCTTTTAACAAGGGACAGAAACACACTGATGGCTTTGCAGCCGACTCTTTTTACAAAAGTCAGCAATGGTTCTTTTACATGCCTCTCACCATAGACAGTGAGAGACATGGCCGACCTTCAATAACCCAGTTAGCTGTACTGGGGGGACAGTGGCAACCATGTGGAGACTTGAACCCCCAACCTTAGGATCAGTGATCCTAACCACCACTGCCCACGATATTATTTTACAATGTTGTGTTTATAATAATTGATTTCGGGGTGTTTTATGAGATATGGTAATGGTATTTATGGATGTATAGTACAGTATGAGCGTCATACGTCACACGTCACTGTAACACTTACATTCACTTTCAACTTACGTTCGGTGGTCAAGAACCAATTAAAAATGTAAGTCGTGGACCATCTGTACATATTTAAGCCACAAAATTATTCGCCTGCATGTGGAGTTGAAAAACAAAATTTGCAAAAAATTAAATAGAAAAATAATCATCAAATTGCATCATTCGCTTTTCACATCAGTCGCACGTCCATTGTGATCACTCCCTTATCACAGCTTGACATCAACCAGCCATAACATTAACACCACCTGACTGCTCTGTGGCTCAACAGCCCTGCATACAGTCAGCTGCAATGCATTATGTTCTCTTGGTCCATCTGTCTCGAAGTCACAATATCTCAGTAGTATGTCACATGACCAACACACAATATGACTTTGATTGATCTAGACAATTGATATGACTACTGACAATGACTAGACAATTCTGTGAAGATGTCATAATGATTGATGCCACCACCCTGGGATGTCCCACTTGTAGAGCCTTAGGCAATGCTTATAGTTTTAGTTTTGTTATCCTTATGTTAACCATTATGAAAGAAAATAGGACAAGTCTTCTACCATTTAAAGTTTCTTCTTTATGCTGTCTTGTGTGTTCTATGGCTTGTTCATCAGAGATCTAAACCAGCTTTCATATTCAGTATCATATTCTATAACAGCGTTTATTTCTAAAACTATAATACAGTGGTTGTAAATTGTAGTAATGTATTGTTGAATTTAATGCTGTTATACAGACCAGTCGTATGTGTTGCTATAACCACAAAAAATGGGAAAGAAAATAGAGTCCATGTCTCTCCTCCCTTTGCTGCTCCCTTGATGCACAGTAAGAATCTGACAGGGTGCCATGTCATTATCTGAAAGCAGGAGAAATGTTCCTGTTGCTGCTGAATTGCTCTTTCTATCTGTCTGTCTTGTCTGTCTGTCCCTTGCATACTCACCTCTCTCTCTCTCTCTCTCTCTCTCTCTCTCTCTCTCTCTCTGTGCTCTTGTTCTCTCCGTTTAACTTCCTTGTTTCTCTCACCGACTCTGTCACAGGTACATCCTTGTTCCTTTTTTGTGGGGGTGGGGGGTGAGGGTAGATTCCTGTTTCTCACCTTCCTCCTTTTTTTAACACACATTTATTAAGGAGTACATGCCTCTTCTTGCCTTAGGTGGCGAGGAAGAAATAGAGAATTGTACCAATCCTAACACATTAGGTACTAAATATAAAAATGTTTTAAAATCAAGCATAAAAAGGATATCGCCCACAATCATAAATACGTGGAAATTTTGCTTCATAGGCATCTCTGCCTCCCAGCAAGAAGTTATGGGTTTGGGCCCTTGGGTGTGAGGCTTGTCCAGGGCATTTATTTGTGCAGTTTGCACTCCGGGTACTTCGGTTTCCACCCACAATCCAAAGACATGCATGGTAGGCTACTAAGAATTAGAGTGGGCCATCCCACATTTTTTAATGGACCATTCTGACTCTCAAAGTCATTTTACTTTTACCCAGAACCAGAGGTGAGTCCTGTCAGCCCTAACCTGCTATGAGCTGAAGATATTTAGAGGATTCACCTTTGGTTCTGGGTAAAAGTAAAAATGACTTTGAGAGCCAGAATGGTCCATCAAAAAATATCCGGCTTGCTCTGGTGTCAGGGGCTTAATTGGCTGTTACAAATTGCCCCTAGGGGTGATAGTGGGAGTGTGAATGGTGGTGGTGGTGGTGGTGGTGGTGGTGTGTGTGTGTGTGTGTGTGTGTGTGTGTGTGTGTGTGTGTGTGTGTGTGCGTGTGTGTGTGTGTGTGTGTGTGTCAGCCCTGCAGTGGTCCAGCTAGCTGTCGAAGGTGTACTCTGCCTTTGCCCAGTGTTGGCTGAGATGCGTGCCAGCCTTCCAGTGACCCTAGTAGGACTAAACAATTCAGCAAATGGGTCAACATGCTTTGTCTTGCTGGTACTCCCCTCTCTCTCTCCTTCCCACTCTCTTTTTTATAACTACTCAGTATATGATCCCTAACTCTGTAGAGCAGCTATAACCATAAGCGCTGTTAAATAAAAAAATGATTAGCTTGCACTTTATAAAGATAGTTACTGCTTTACATGCATTTTGTGGTCATAAAGGTGTCTTTAACCCTTCCAGATAAAAAAATGAAAAGAAAAGAAGCTAATGGTGTCTATTCAGCATAATTTGCAGGCCTGTTATTACCATGAAGCCCACATGAAAGCACCACACACAGACACACACATGAACACAGACACACACACACATATACACACACACACAGACACACACACGAACACATACACTCCTAGACATGCTTACAAAAGAAAGATCTTTATGTCGGTTACAAACAACCTGTGATTTTTTTATTAGTAGTAGTATTTATGTATTTATTTATATATATTTTTTGCTAGTCTAAATTTAGTAGACTCCCAGTGCTGCTAACTGGGTTATCAAAGGCCGGCCATGTCTCTCACTGTCTATGGTGTGAGGCATGTGAAAGAACCATTGCTGACTTTCGAAAGTGTAGGCTACGTAGCCATCAGCGTGATTCTGCTCTGCAATGGCCTGGCGAGCTGTCCAGGGTGTACTCTGCCCTCACCTGGAGTCAGCTGGGATGGGCACCACCTCCCCGCGACCCTAATTAGGATTAAGCGGTTACAGAAAATGAATGAATTAATAAATTTAGTACAGCTTCAACAGAACGAACTGAGATAAGGTTGGATGAGGTGAATTTAAAAATTACAGCGCTGCATTCACTTATAAAATATGTATGTATATTGTATGTCTGTCAGGAAGAAAGTGGGGCAAGTCAGGAAGCCAAATTGTATATTGTTCATACAAAGTAATATGATGCAACAACAAAAGATTTGTATAATAATCCCGTTATTGATGAACAACTGGCGTACAGCTATACTTAACATCATCATAAACCTGCTGTAGGTCTCAAGACGTCCTGTGGGTTTTATAAAGGACAATCATAGGATTGAACCGCTTAATCCTTCTAGAGATGCAAGGTGGCTGAAGCCTTTATTAGCCGACTCTGGGCAAAGGTGGGGTACACCTTGAAGAGCTCATCAGACCACTGCATGGCCAACACACATGCAACCAGTCACACGCACACTCACACCAAAGGGTAATTTGGAACAGACATTCCACCTACTCTGAATGTCTTTGGACTGTGGGAGGAAACCAGAGTACCCAGAGATCCACACAGAGACACCTTTGAGGCACACATGCTAACCACAACGCCACCTGGCTTCCCTATATACCACATTCCAGTGCTGAAAATGTTGTACAATTGTTCAGCTGTCAGCTTAACATTAACTGGACATCCATTGTCCTCCATGTAAGATAAACTACATTTTGTATTTCTGTCTCCATCCAATACAATCCTGAAAACCCAGATGCGAATAGAAAAAAATGCCAATGTGGTCTCTTTCGAACTGTTACTGATCTCCGCAGTACTGCGTTCAACCTCAGCTCAAATACTGTAGTTCACAGTGGTTTGTTATGTGTGAGGAATTTATTCATGATCCAGTGTAATCATATGCTTCAAAGGGAATATATGAGGGATGTCTGAAGTATGATGTCTCACGTGGACCTGAGATGGATTCACCAGTTGATTCTCAATATGAAACCTGCAGCCGGTTGTTGGTGACTTTATATCTTGGTTTCTAGGGAAGCTGCCCAGGAGTTTTCATCCCTGACCATGAAAAATGCATTCAATTATTTTGCAGGGGCGTTGCTTAAAAGCTATCCATATTAGAAATGCATAAAATATATGCATATCTTGTTCTGCTGAGGGGAGAAAAGGCCTTCCGTTGCCTGAAATTTATTCAGAAACCTTTGCATTGAATTAAAGAAATAGTAATAATAATAAATAAAATTCCAAATAGTGTTTGTGTATGAGAAAGAAAATGTATTATGAATATTCTCCACAAAAAACAGGGGCATTAGTCATGGATTATATAATTCAAATGAAAATGTTTTACATTAGGTAACATTTGTAATAATAAAAAAGCAAATAAATAGAGAGCGATCGGGTGGCGAAGTAATAACATGGCTTTTCTTTTTTCATGGAGTGGAAAAAGTGCAGTGTAGAAGAAATTACAGATCTGAAAATCAAGTCAAGTCAGTTTTATTGTAGTCGCATATGTTGTGCCCTCCAGAACTACTCACAACTATAAAAGTAAGCTATATATATATATATATATATATATATATATATATATATATATATATATATATATATATATATATATAATGATTTCTGAGGTGGGGGTCAGCACGTCTGCCTCACAGCAAGAAAGAAGGTCCTGGGTTCGATTGCCAGCTCAGGCATTTCTGTGTGGAGTCCTCACCATGTTTGTATGGGTTTCCTCCGGGTAAGCCGGTTTCCTCCCACAGTTTGAAAACATGCACATATAACATACCTACGTCAAATAACATAATAGGTTAATTGGCTGTTCCACATCACCCCCATGGTGAGTATGAATGGTTGTGTGAGTGTCGGTCCTGCGATGGCTGGGCAAGCTCTCCAGGGTGTATCCCACCCTCACCCAGAGTTGGTTGAGATGGGTGCCAGCCTCCCCATGACCCTTGTTAAGATTAAGTGCCTCAGAAAATGAATAAATGATAAACACTGTGGTGGTGCAGTGGTTATCACATCCACCTCAAAGTAATAAGGTCCTAGGTTCGAGCGCTGTTCGGGAAAGTTGTCTATGTGTAGTTCTCCTCTCATCTGGATGGGTTTCCTCTGGGCGCGCTGGTTTGTTCCCAACAGGCTGTTCCAAATTGGATCACATCACTGTATGAGATTAAGCATTGTTATACAGGTCAAGCAGGACACCATATATGATTCCTACAAAAACATGAGGAAACATAGCAAATGAGCAGCCTTGCTGATGACACAATGAGCACTGATTGATAATTAAGATAGGCAGGTGAAGCTTTTTTTTTGTATTTATCCCATTTTCTCCCTCATTTCAGTCATATCCAATTCACACCCACCTGGTAATCCCTTCCCTATCGCATGATTACCACCGACCAGGGAGGGCGAAAGCATGCACAACTCCCTTCCACTTTTTTTTTGAACTATGGCACCATGCATATTTGAGGGCGGTCTAACACACTCAGAAGGAGAGCGCTATTTGCCCCCATGTTGGAATGAGCTCACAGATGTCTGTGATTGACTGGCGATCACTGTGAGTGACAGGGAAGTGAGCGTATGCTGTCCCTCCCTCCCGTTAGAGCTCAGCCAATTAGCTTCCTTGGCATCCCGGTCACGGATGGCTGTGTGCATTAACCCGGATTCAAACTTGCGATCTCCGGGTTAATAGCCATTCACCTTGTCAAATCGTGACTTGGGAACCCGGCTAGTGAAGCCTTAAGCTTAAAATGTCTGTTAGAAGACCACAGTAGCGCATGTATTTTCACCAAACTTGGTGGGAATGCTACACTACCAGAGTCCCAGCTGCAATTTAATTTTGGAAGGTCAAGGTCAAAGGTGAACTTCAAAACAAAACCAGAAAGTTTTAGAGATGGAGTGCTTATAACTTCACAACAAGGACCAATATCATTGCATAACTATGAAACGCCTCATTGGAAACAATAGACTTTAAAATGAGACAGTGACCTGTGACCTTGAAAGGTCAAAGCCCAGTCATGCTGCAAATCCTTTAAACAGGAGATTTATTTTGCTTATTTAGTCATGTCCATGGACTATAGGGTATATTGTTAGACAAGCACATGGATAATTAAAACCGTTACCAGAAAGGGCTTGTTTGCTAAGTTAGCTCTGCTGTATGTTGAAGGTACTTTGTGTGCTGAGTTTCCCTAAAGTTTGTCTTTAATCTTATGTCCTAGAATCACCCACTTCTTCACAAAGTTCATCAAATGGCCTATTTTTTTTTTTTAATAACTATTTCTGCTCTGTATGTTTTTTGCTTCCACTCAGACTCAAATATACCTAGACCAAAGCGGTTTTCCGCCATCTGCTCCAGATGTGTTTTTATTATCAATTTAATTGAATTTCATTTATATAGAATTTAATACAAAATGCACTGGCACAAAGCGGCTTTCCAGGAATCCACAAGTAGTTTCAGATCCCTAACAGGTGGATAGAAAGAGAAAGAAACCTCAAGACTCCTTTTTTGGTTGACCCATGGGTGCGATTGTAAACCAAACCATTTCTCATCTACAACTTCATGCCATAAGAGCAAACTGAGCAGTTTTTATGATGACAGCAGTCTCTCTTAGGTATGAATCCTATTGGGCTTCCAAAATGAGGTGCAAGGACCAGCTCAAGGCTTATTTATGGGAGTCTCCATGTCTCCTGAGATGCAGTTCCCTTAGTCAGTGCTTTCATTTCAGTGCCTTTTTTTATTTATTTATTTATTTTGACGAAACCTGAAAATACCATTGATGTTAGTCCAGTGGCATCCCTCATACTCTGCCCGGCCCAAAAAAAGTCACTCACATTCTAATATTTTCTTGGAGAACCTTTATTCTTCATCTCAGTGCGTGATCTCCATGGCATTGTCGCTCCAGTTGTTTCCAGTCGAGGCTCAGCAACATTAAGGTGACAATAAAATGAAGCAGCTGATGATCTGAATATACAGATGCTCCCTGATTTACGTTTTTAATTGGTTCTGGATGGCCGAACGTAAGTTGAAAGTGAACGTAAGTTGTTACAGTGATGTATGACGTGTGACGTATGACACTCATACTGTACTATACATGCCTCTCACCATAGACAGTGACAGACATGGCCCGCCTTTGATAACCCAGTTAGCTGCACACTGGGGGGAGACAGTGACAACCTTGTGGAGAGTGGGACGCGAACCCTCAACCTTTGGATCAGCGATGTCCCTGCCCCATATATATAACTGCCCATATATATATATATATATATATATATATATATATATATATATATATATATATATATATATATATATATATATATATATATATATATATATATATATATAAATTTTTTTTTTTTTTTTTTTTTTCATTGACCATGTTTAAGGTTGTAGAAAAAAAACAGTGAGCCATAAACACAGGCAGTCAGTGTCGCTGAATTCTGCTTCGTTATTCAAGATGTAGCCAAACACAGCGATGCCGTCTTTTGAAAATATGACCTCCACATAACACAAACATATTCACATGCCCAACTACACAAACCCTTTTCATATTAAAGCAATATTTTTTTTTTCTTGTTTTCCCCCGGGACCTCTCATCATTTCACATAAGCATGTTATGGAAGGGTGACAGTCAAGCATTGATTTGCTGACTGTTCAGATTCTGTACTTGGTAAAGACGGAGTGGATGTGATGGAACATGTCCTTACAAATCATTAAATATGTGTCATTTTGAATGCTGATTTTGTTTTGTTGAAGCATTTTGGAGTTGTTTATTTTTAGTTATGTAATGTTTTGCAAGTTTATCAATTAGGTTAATAATGCTTAACAAATTTATTTTATTTTCACTTCAGACACACATACCACAATTAATCCTTAAAACCCACTTCCATCAATGCAGACTTTCTTTATGTGTATGTGTGTGTGTGTGTGTATACGTACTGTGTGTGTGTGTGTGTGTGTGTGTGTGTGTGTGTGTGTGTGTGTGTGTGTGTGTATACACACACACAGTACGTATACACACACACACACACAGAGCACAACTTTATTTCTACCTGTGGAAACAGATAATCCACAGCAAAGGTGTCAAACCCATTTTCACTGACCGACACCTTTGGCCTAATGCCTAATTGAAAGAAAAACGGGTTCGGGACCTAAAGGTTGCTAGACCCTGAACCAGCAGGAAAAAATGGTGGTAATAAGGAAGTAAAGTGACACCTTTCTCTACCTTCATGGCTGAAGTGCCACTGAGCAAGGCACCTAACCAGCAACTACTCTCTGAAGGCCCAGTGTGTGGTAGCCCACTGCTCTGAGTGTGTGTGCTTATTGTTTACGTGCATGTTTGCTCACACTGGAGTGTAATAATTTCCCTTGTGGGATGAACACAGTCTAATAATATCAATTATCACTATCAAAATATCAACAACCAAGTGGCCTACTTGGACTGTGAGAGTAAACCAGAGCACATGGGGGGAACCCGGGGAGAACATACAAATTCCAGATAGAAATGGCCCAACCGAGGAATTGAACCCAGGCGTTCTTGCTATGAGGTGGCTGTGGTAACCACTCTTCCATCATGCCGCTCACGTTCAAAATACATTTTTTAAAAATTTATGTACACCTTTGGACCAATCCAGCAGCACTGTGGTGGCGTGTAAATCCGTTACTGCTGGCATGCTGTTTCAGCCGCTCACCATTATATAGGTATTATAAAGAGTTTGACTGTAATCAGATATCTGAAGCACTTCACCTGAAGCAAAACCCAGGACTGATCATAACACTAAAATGTAACTTTGAATCTCAACTCTGTATTAAATGATCTCACTAACGGTAATGATAGCAATAAAGAGCAACAATAACACTGCAAATGCCGATCATCCTGATTCGCATTATCATCAGCTCAGCTTTTTTCTATGTAAGCATGTGATCTTGCTCTTGGTGCCACTCTGGAGGAGTTCCCCCATGTTTCCTCCTGATCTGAGCCCTGCCTCATTCTGTCAAAACAGGTGTCTTGTCTTTCTGTGAGACTTACACGCTTTCCTTTTTCCTTTTTACCCCCTGGAGTTTTTTTCTCTCCCCAAGCCTGAAATATTCATCTCTAAATCTGAGCGTTCATCTGCTGTAATTCTTTTTAACCTCCGAACACAGATCTCTCACTTACACACAAACACACACACACCACAGACACACACCACCCTCCTGATCTGTTGTCAGCATACTTTTTTACGAGGAAAGAACATCTATTTTAGGCGCTGCACCAAAGACTAGCCACCTACGCACTGCCAGAGAGAGAGAGAGAGAGAGAGAGAGAGAGAGAGAGAGAGATTGGCACATTGCGTCCTAAGGAGCAAAGATGATTTGAGTGAAATGGGGTAGGGTGGGGTAAAAAGAGAGGATTGGGAAATGGGGGAGGAGGTTGTACACGAACAGTTCATCAAAAAGCACCACAACAGTCACCACTGAAACAGTTCATCTAACACACACCATATACACAGTCAGATCTGTTGCAGATACATCATCATGAGTTATGAGCCATACAAGTGAATCCTGAAACTCTGGCGAAACAGGAATAAAAGAGAAAAGAAATGGAAATGGTGTGATTTTGCATCAATTGTTCCCCTTGGAGGGAGGTATATACACTGGGGGATTCAATACCGCTGAGAATTAGTGTGTGTGTGTGTGTGTGTGTGTGTGTGTGTGTGTGTGTGTGTGTGTGTGTGTGTGTATGTGTGTGTATGTGTGTGTGTGTGTGTGTGTGTGTGTGTGTTGCTTTTATCTGCTATATCACACTGTGACAAGTGGGAAAATGACTATAACATGCCGGACTGTAGCAGAAAGATTTGCAGCGGCACAGACCGCACCATACAGCAGCCTGCACTAAAACCCTGACATGATTACAGTCATTATAAACCCCCTTTTATCCCAATTTTATCGCAAGTGCTTTCACTATACGACGCCATTTTTCACAGTTACATTTTACATTAATTCCTGTGACAGATGCCTGAATCGTGGCCGATAACGACACAACCGTATACGACCGCATTCATCCAGCTAACATCTTCTAAACAGATTTAAATACAGATCTCAATAAGACGAAACACTCCTCTGAACTTGCCAAGGATTAAAGCATCACAAGGTTGAGAGTACTGGGTGAGACTGAAACAGGACTAACATTGTGTGGTTAAAAAAAACAAAAAACAATTGCATAAATCTGCATTTACAGCATTTATTCTTTGATCGAAGGTCACTTTGTGGTCAGAACTGTAGGGGTTTGAATTAATCTTAATGCACCAAACTGACTTTTTGAGTTCTGCAGGTATATAAATAAAGTAGTAACTAAAACCTGTGTGATGCTCCACGAGTGAGATATCCTGGGGTGTTTGTTGTTTATTTGCTTGTTTATTTTCATTTAATGATGAATGCAGACAGTACTAGCACATTGCCGCCACTCTATGATCTGAAGTTCCATGCTTTTGCTTTCAGACAGACAGTTTCCTCCCTTCTGAAATTACACTATATCTTGTCAAAGGGTGGGGTGGGGGGAGGGGTCTGTGATGAGAATAAGTGGGTGATGTCACAGAGTGTGAAGATCATGTCACACTTGTGGTTCCCGAGTGGCGCATTGATAAGGTGCTTGACTATTAACCCGGAGATCTCAAGTTTGAATCGTGTTTAATGTCACAGCCATCCATAGCCGGGAGTCCATGGGAGCTAATTGGCTGAGCTCTCACGGGAAGGAGCATTCCATTGCCAGGCATGGATGGGTGTCTGCAAGGTGATTTGTAAAAGGTGGGCAGATAGTGCTTTCCCTCCTCCGAGTGTGTCACACCACCCACAAATACGCATCACGCCACAGTTCGAAAAGAGGCATGTGGGTAGTATTGCATATCACGGATGCATGTGCATGCTTTTGATCCTCCTTGGTCGCTGGTGGTCGTGTGATAGATAAGGTAATTCCTGATGGGTGGGAAAAGGATAAGGCCTAATTAGGAAGAAAAATGGGGGAAAATAAAAAAGATCATGTGACACAGTTATAAACAGAGGGATATATAAATGTACTCAGCCACGATCTTTATTAGTCTTGGCCAAAGCTATAAACTCCTGACCAAAGGGTGGCGGTAATGTTCGGTCCTCAAGCACCATTAAAAAACAATAAACAAACAACAAACTCACTCATTTTCAGAACAGTTTAATCAAGCCGGGAGGCTGGAGCAGCCAGCGAGCTAAATGTGCATGTCGTTGGACTGTCGGAGGACACTGGAGTACCCAAAAGAAACCTACGCAAGCACAGGAAGAGATCGCAAACTCTACACAGAAATGCACCCTGAATGTAATACATGATAACCATTACATCACCGGTCTGCCCTTTACACGCAAACTACATAAAAACAACACTCATTAATGCAACACCAACTAAAAAGAAATGAAATTGTTTCATTTTATTCCGAGTTTTTTTTTTTTTTTTTTTTTTTTTTTTTTTTCCGTGATTGCTATACCGCCTGAAGATGAGACAATAACAAACTAGTTCCTGAAAGGGGCAGTAATTTGCAGGGAAAAGTAAACATTAAAACTACTGTAATGCTACAAATTAAATGAAATAAAAAAGAAATAAAAACTAAACCCAAACCATTTTTTTGTTTTATAAACCACTTAATCCTAATTAGGATCGCAGGGAGGCTGGCACCAATCTCAGCCAGCAATGGGTGAAAGCGGGGTACATACTCAATAGCTTAATTGCCAGGCCACTGTAGGGCCAACATACACCATAGCACCATTCACACTCATTCTCACACCCAGGGGCAATTTGGAACTCCCAGTCAGCCTACGTTACATGCTTTTGGACTCTGCTAAGAAA
>CM045735.1:36827248-36854748 GCA_024760905.1 Plotosus lineatus
CACACACACACACACACACACACACATGACGATTCACATCCACACAGAGAAGCAATTTTTTAAAAATCCAGTTAGCTTAATATGCATGCATTAGGACTATGGGAGAAAACCAGAGGACCCTGGGAAAACCAACGTTTAGGGAGATGCACACTCCACACACAAATGGGGCTCAAACCCACTAGTTTATTTCTGGAGTTAGACGTGCCAACCAATACACAACTGTGCTTCCCTTAAAAAAAGTATTATTATTATTATTATTATTATTATTATTATTATTTTCAAGAATTAGACAATATTTTGCACCAAAATAGACTTTATTATCTTGTTGCAATGAGCAGGTAACCAGTCGTTAGTGTGACCTGCTATTGGTGACAGTGGAACATAGCATTGTAACCAGTCTGCTGCAACTGGAAACTTCTTTCTAATCACTGTTTAAGGTTCGCATGCTAATTCTAGCTGTCTGACTTTTCTCACCAAGAGCAAATGTTTTGTGAGAAAAGTATCCCTAGAAAGATAAAAATAATTCCAGCCGTAAGTTAAAGGGTACGTATGCGGACTTTGTATTACTAGCTCTTTAAAACGATCATGTATGATGACATCAGCCGTCCCGCCATGTAATGTCGGTCCTTGCTACTTGTCTAGCACGCATGAGTGCTGCCACACTACTATCAGTACGAGGCATGCACAGCAACATGGTACCTTCTTCATTTGCTGTTCCCTTCCTGGTTTGAAAATGCTGTTGGTTGCTTGCAGCAGACACCAATTTCAGATAGCACATTATCAGTCGGTGCTGAGCTGTGTGTCAATAGGAAATGGAGGAGTGCAAAGCATACAGCTGCACAAACAATGAGTGCAGAAATCATGGAAAATGTTACATAACATCGGCACCGGCCTTACTCTGAAAACATTCCCATTCAGATGCGATTCAGTCGTCTGTGAAGACCACTTTATGCCGACCTGTTATTGGCATGACCTCCAGACAGAACTACTTGGCATGAAGCCCAAGTTTTTATTTCCAAAACCAGACACTGTTCCTATGGAATTCCTTCATAAAGAGTCAAAGGATTACTGTGGCAGTGCCTCGCCAAAAGGAACCAGTAAAAGATGTTTTGTTTTTTTTTTTTTTAATATGCGGGGAGTTTTATCACCTAAAATAAAGCCTGATGTTTGTTTACTTGCACTGGACAACCCGATCCAGCAAGTTTATATTACTTCAGGGAAAAATAGTTGATCTGCATTGGAACCCTTCTAGTAATCCACGGGATAAAATTGCACAGTATAGTGCTTTTTATGGCCATTTGTGTTAAAATAAGTTCCATATCACTTATATTACGCCTTTATTATGCTGTAGAGATGACCAATACCAGTACTTTTTAAGCATAACATTGTGCGTTGCGCAATGTGTGCTTGTGATGTCAAATGTTGTGTTGTAGCCATTTCACTGAGACTAACCATTACTGGAATCTTTTACATGGTGAACACAGATGATTGGAGTGATAAAAAACGGTGAAAAGTCCCACTGTGGTTATATTAACTATGAGCACTCTTGGAAGGCTGCTCGTCCAATCAAATTAGTGGAGCAGAACTAACTGTTGTATAAGTAGTCAATAAAGCACTTTTCAAACGGTTCCGGATCTGAGCCGCTACCAAATGGCATAAAAATAAATGTAACATGACCTCATTCACTGTGACGAGTGTAAAAGAAGGTGACACACTGCACATTGCACAAAACAAACTTCCTTTCACATTTTATCACCCTGACACAGAAGAATTTGTCACAAAGAAAGAAATTGTCCGCTTCCTTTTCGATGTATTATTGTTATCTTTTTCACTGTGCTAAAATTTTAATAGGCCCCGAGGATAAGAAGGAAAAAAAAAAAGAAGAAGGATGCGGCCTTGGTGAGTGAAAGGGCTTTTGTTTTTTTAATCGGCTCTCTTTCTTTTCTTTTTTCCTTTTTCGCTTTCGTTTTCTCTTATCAGGATGACAAGAGCCATAGCGTTCAGTGAGATGCTCCTGGACAGAACAAGCATCTGTCAAAACAGGCTGGCCTCAGCGGACGCCTCGCTAATGGTAGCCGAAGCGTGCCGAGGAAAAGAGATAGAGAGGAAACAAGAGGACAAGCAGGAGATAGAGAGGACAAGGAGGATTCATTTAGTGTGGATTCTGTGCGTTTTTGTTGTTTATCAAAAAATGGAAAAAACAAACAAAAACAAAACAAGGAAGATGGTGCTATATTTTACACTGTTTAAATTAGTGGTATGCTTATCATGACGGACATATACCTGCATAATGTTGTTGGGTTTTTTTTGTTGTTGTTGTTTTTGTTGGGGTTTTTTTTGTTTTTGTTTTTTTGTTTTTTTTTGCTACTGCAAAGGAAACTCTTGTAAAAGAAAACCTATGGAGTCATGTGATCATGAAACAATGCATCATTTAAAAAGAATGTGAAGTACATCTTATATAATGCCATGACATCATCATGTAAAAAAAAAAAAAAAAAAAAAAAAAGAAAAGACATAGCATGTTACAAATAAAAGACTCATGCACGCATAACTCTACCTATCCATTGTCTATCTGTCAGGACCGGAGGAGGCTGGAGTCAATCCCAGCTGACTTCAGGCATGTGGAGTGTTACACCATGAACAGGTTGCCAACCTACTCCAGATATAATATAGAAGTAAAGTCTCTGTGTCTTTGAACTACAGGAGGGAACCCAGGCAAGCACAGAAAGAATGCCACAAGTGCACATGTAGAAATGGACGCAATTGCAGGATGATCAGTTTTGTTATTGAACTGGAGGCTAAACAGGAACAGGAAGCAATAACACCTGAGCACCGCCGGCAAATTGAACGGGGGAAATAAATATAACTAGACTAGTAGGGTAATTATTTATATAGGTTTTTTTTTTTGTTTTTGTTTTTTGTTTTTTGTTTTTTTTTTTGTTTGTTTTTTTACTCGGGTGTTGGGTTTGCTTGTTTTATGCAGAGCTTCATGAATTGTTTACCAGAGGTGGAGCTTTGGACATGCAAGACTTAGATTTGGAGATTATAATTTTGCATCCAGGATTTTTTTAAAGGAATTTGCATCCAGGATGCTTTATAATTTGTGAGACTGTTGAAATTTTGAGGGAAATATTGAAGATCGCAGCGCTTGGTGCAGGTTTGCGTTCTCCAGGTGCTCTTGTTAATATGAGTTTCTTCATTTAATTTTTTCAAACAGAATCAATAATTTTAAAATTGCCTCCGTTGTGCCTAATCAAGTCATTGTACCTGTTTAAAACACAGCTCATAAAGCGGCTCCCTGGCTGCAGGCAGCAGTAGGTGGTAAGCCTGTGGGGGAGCTACCATAAAGACAACCCTGCACTACTAATGCAAACATATGTACTCTAATCCACATAGCACTAAAGGCATTAATTATGCTCACAGCCACTTAACAGCACGGAAAAATGCCTGCCACAGTCCATGCCATGCAACAAAATGGATTCATTTATTTATTCATTCATTACTCATAAATATATTTACAGTATAGTCTGTATACGTGGGGAATTTGGGTCATACCATTTTACCTTCCTTTATTATTTCTTTAAATCACTAAGGTTTTATGTTGCACCCCCCCTCTCCCTCTCTCTCTCTCTCTCTCTCTCTCTGTCTCTCCATCATTTTATTTTGCTTCATTAGAGGCACAGCTGTTATGTAGTGAGGCAGGATAAAAAAGACGGCAGGACTCCAGGAAGAAAGGACACTAGCAATGGCCCTCTGTGGCCATCAGTTACATGCGGTGAGGTTGACATCTGGTGAGACACTGACTCTTTCATTGTCCGTTTTATAAATACAAACAAAGCCAAAGAGAGGATGTCATTTACAATTTGATTGACAACAATCACCAAATCAATACCAAAGAGAGAAGCAATGACACGACTGTCCTCAGTTAGTATTAGATTATCATTTTTCTGTGATCGCTTAATCCTAATTAGGGTCGCGGGAAGGCTGGCGCCCATCCCAGCCGACTCAGGCTGAGGGCAGAGTACACCCTGAACCGCTCACCAGGCCATTGCAGGGCAGAAACAAGCTGACGGCTATGCAGCCTACTCTTGTCAAAAGTCAGCAATGGTTCTTTTACATGAACCTCTCACCATAGACAGTGAGAGACATGGCCGGCCTTTGATAATCCAGGTGGCTACACCACTTCCCCATGGTGTTAGCTGTGTGGTATAATTCATCCCCATATCATGTTTCCTTCTATTTAAGCAGCTTTTAAAATAAATGAAATTCTTTTCTGACAATGCACTGTGTTTTATATCTGAGATCAGCATTCTTTACACAAGCTCGTGATGCATATTTCATTTGAGGTTAAAATTTATTCCAACTGCATCCTTTATTTATTTCCTGTTTGGATTGAAAGTTCAGATCTGTAAATGTTCTTAACTTGGAAATGTAATCTTCCATTTTGATAAGGCAGATTGTATAAGAAATATAAACTACAAATGAAGAAGATTGTAGGTTGTGCAGGAATCGGTGGGCTCACAGGCGCCCTCAATCATGAGTCAGGAGTACTGTTTGCCTCACTGAGTAACTTTTTTTTACTGGGTTTTATTATTAATCGGCAGCCTAAATACATTACACAAATACTGTACATTTCATACATTATACACATTATGAAAAGGCACAGCATATAATCAGAGTGTTTGAAAGCATTTCATCTGTGATATAGAGAGGAACAGCGACAAAAAAAAAAAAAAAAAACACGTTCATCTTGAGCAGGACAGCATGGTGGCACAGTAACACGGTCCTGGGTTTGAGTCCTGAGCTCAGCACGGGCATTTCTTTGTGGGTTTCATCCACATACTCTGGTTTCTACACACACTCCAAAGACATGCACATTAGGCTAACTGGCTGTACCAAATTTCCTATAGATGTGGCTGTGGGTATAAATGGTTGGGTGAGTGTTGGCCCTATGATGGACTGGAAAGTTGTTTAGGGTGTAACCCTCCTTCGCTCAGAGTCAGCTTAGATAGACTCCAGCCTTCCTGCAGCCCTAGTAGGATTAAGCAGTTCAGTGAATGAGTGAGTGACAAAGTGTGAATTCTAACTGTATTGTTGATGGATTGCTATTTGTGGAATAAAATAATACTGGATATGACATCACAGAAAAACAATCAAATTTGATGTGGCATTGCATTGGGTCATATTACATCACTGCATTATTCGTTGTACT
Source organism: Plotosus lineatus (assembly GCA_024760905.1). Taxonomy (NCBI): domain Eukaryota; kingdom Metazoa; phylum Chordata; class Actinopteri; order Siluriformes; family Plotosidae; genus Plotosus; species Plotosus lineatus. Next base: position 36,832,461 of record CM045735.1, read on the forward strand.
AGTGCCAGAGTTTTGTTCATTTATGTGATTTAGTTGATGTGATAAGGCAATGGTGGTCCGGTGGTAGGGTGTTCAAGCCTCACTATCAATGGTTTGCCATTGCTGTCCCTCCAGTGCAGCTAACTGGATTATCAAAGGCTGGACATGACTCTCATTGTCTATGGTGAGAGGTTCATGTGAAATAATCATTGCTGGCTTTGGTCAAGCGTAGCTGAATAGCTGTCAGTGTGTTTCTGCCATGCCATGTCTGGGATGTACTCTGCCCTGACCCAGAGTCGGCTGAGATGGGCACCAGCCGATCATAATTAGGATTAATTAATTTTTTCAGACAATGAATGAATGACAATGAAAGACTAGTTGATAGGATGTGTAGAATGAACATGACCTGGTGCTAAAATGTACATAAATGTCAATTGTTAATATACCGGTAACTGTCTGAGGGTGCCGAAGGGAGAAATTAGTGTTGTTGTTAAGACCTTAAACAGTTATTTTTGCTGTTTTGGGAGTGTATGTGATGCATAGATGCTGTGCTATACATGGATGCTTAGTGTTTGTGTCTGTGCTCTGGTGGAATGCTTTAGGAAAGCACAGCTCTTCAAGCTATAACCCAACGTACTTTAATACTTTCTGACATATCAGGTGACTCCTTGTACTACACACACACACACACACACACACACATGCTGACCAAAAAAACATCTTCACAAAAAAAAAAAAAAAAAAAAAAAAAAAAAAAAAAGCATGAAAGCCCAGGGCAGATGCACACACTCCAGCGAACACATTCACATGCACACTAGGTATTCTTGGATGTGCCCCACACACGTGTATCTCTCATTCTCCGTCTCCGCACTTTATGCCGTGGCTCGGCGGTGTGTTGCGTCAGAGCTGAAACCACAGGGATGGTTGACATTTCACTTTGGCTCTGTTTCCAGTCCCTGTGATCGGAGCCATGCTGCCTCTGCCAACTTAAAGGTCACCGTTGTTGTTGTCAAAATGGCTTGGAATTTTTTTAGGTAAATGTGTGTATGTGTGCTGTAGGGATGCAGATATAAAATCATATGCACTGTGAAACCTTTTATTATTTGGTAACAATATGGAATGATTACTTCTTTACCTTATAAGGACAAGATAGAAAGGATGTAAATAAATAAATACATAAATAATAGTAACAACAATTCTATTTATTTGAAAATGATAGATAGATAGATAGATAGATAGATAGATAGATAGATAGATAGATAGATAGATAGAGAGGGGCAGTGGTGGTCTGGTGGTATAGGGCGCTGAATCGCTGATCTCAAGGTTGGGTGTTCGAGTCCCACTCTCCACAAGCTAACTGGGTTATCAAAGGCCGGCCATGTCTCTCACTGTCTATGGTATGTAAAAGAACCATTGCTGACTTTCGACAAGTGTAGCTGCAAAGGCGTCAGGGTGTTCCTGTCCCTTTGTAAACGGTTGTGTCAGGAAGGGCATCTGATGTAAAAACCTATGCCAAATCAAACATGCAAATCATTCGCTGTGGCGACCCCTGAAAAAGGGGAAAATCCAAAAGAAAATCTCTCAGATAGACAAACAGAGAGAGAGAGAGAGAGAGAGAGAGAGAGGGGCCTAGTGAGCTGTCCAGGGTGTACTCTGTCCTTGCCCAGGGCCAGCTGAGATCGCCGCCAGCCTCCATGCAACGCTAATTAGGGTTAAGTGGTTCAGACAATGAATGAATAGGTGGATAGATGAGCAAAAATATTATTTTTACTTAGTTTTGTTTAAAAATATCTTGTAGCAAATTATTATTACTGGATTTTTTTTTGTTTGTTTGATTTATAATGAACAGAAATAATTATAAATAGTACTTATTGCCCTCCTAATTATGAGTTCAGATTAATTCTACACCAGTTTTCTTGGATTAATGTGAAACAGCTGTGCAAATGTCTTTAACTGATAAATATAATTAGTACATGCTACACCGGAGTGGGACGATCTGATTGGTCTGCTATCTTGAGATTAACAATTATTCTGAGTGGATAATTCTTGACTCAAACACTCACAGTTTGTCACATTCATTTGGAACCTGTGGTGTTATCATTATGACACATAAAAATATATATATATATATTATATAAATAAATATTGTTTTCATTTGATTTTCCTATTTTTTTCTGCATATTATATACGAATAAACAAACATAGAGCACAGTTTATTTTTGTTTCTATGTAGAACAGTATATCCCTAAATCTATATGGGTCAACTAAACAATCACTGTAAGCTCATTGCACTTAGCTTTACTCGTCGCTTACATGACCTGCTTCTGTAATGGCTGAAATATGGAAATGTTGACTATAATAATCTTATTTTAGTTTATTTATATTTATGATTCAGCATAATTTTTCATTCATTTTCTGAACCACTTCATCCTAATTCAAGTCGTAGGGAGGCTCTCACCATCTCAGCTTCTTCTGGGCAAGGGCAAAGCACACCCCGAGCAGCTCGCCAGCCGTCGCAGGGCAGAAATACAACCTGTTGAGAGTAGGGCTTGAACCCCCGACCTTAGGATCAGTAATCCAGCACCTTTTACCACCATGCCCTCACTGACCAGATTCCGAATAATATATGATTAAATAATTGAAGACATTTGAATACAGTACAGTACTCACTTTTAGATTGCTCTTATACCTGCTCAAGTTGGCTCAGTGCTCATCTGCATTCATTGTGATTTAAAAATGTAAAACAAAAAAAAAAAACAAAAAATGTTTTAGTGTGCTGTTAAGTTAATGTTCCCACGTAGTATTTACTAAACAACTTGAATTTGTGCTCAGTGGATGTCATTGTATTGAATCGCCCAATTGAATTTAAGTGCATAGACCTTTGCGGAATAATTGCTCGCTAGCTATCAATATTTATTATGTTGTTTGATTGTTTGAATATTTCAGAAATTGCTGACCTCTTAGATTTTCACAAGAGTCTCTCTGAGTGGCGTAAGTAAGTAAAGTGTGGCGTAGTGGTTAGCAAATCCATTTCACAAAACAATGTACTGGGTTATAGTCCAGGCTCGGGTGTTTCTGAGAGGAGTTTGCATGTTCTCCCCATGCCTGTGTGGACTTCCTCTGACAGTCAAAAAACATGCACAGCAGACCGAACGGCTGTCCCAAATTGCCCCTAGGTGTGAGTGTGACTGTAAGTGGTTGTGTGTGTGTGTGTGTGTGTGTGTGTGCATGCATGCATGCGTGCGCGCATGTGTGTGTGTGTGTGTGTGTGTGTGCGTGTGTGTGTGTGTGTGTGTCTGTGTGTGTTAGTCCTGCAGCGGCCGGGCGAGCTATTTAGCGTGTTCCTTGCCTTTAAATGAGTAAGTAGGAGTGAAGAATCTCGATGAAGTCAGAAGCAGACCTCATTCGCTGATGTGAGACGTCAGAGGATAGCCGGACGAGTTTGATCCGGCAGCAAGGCAGAGGTAACTCATATATCCATTACACTCATGGTGAGCAGTAAAGCATCTCAAAACATACATGCATGTGGTATTACTGTACAGCAGAAGACTAGGTGAGGTTCCACACCTGATAGAACATTGCAAATCGAGACTTCTATGTAAACTTCATCAAAAATGTGACACCCCCCCCCTTCCAATATAATCTCCAATTTTTTTAAGTCCTTGCTGTACCTACCGTGGTATTTTGGTAAGGCAATAAGATATTTTCTCAGCTTGAGAATTAGGCTGTCAAAACACCTGAGCACCAGATATTACTCAGGCAGAAATGGTTCAAGAGAGTCTAAATAAAGAAACAGCAACACTCACAAAGGATTTCATGCAAACTTTTCTTTACCCACTTTTCTATTGATATACCTTGATATATCCTTCAGAATCAGCTTGCCAAAAGACAGAGAAAAAACCCACAACAACAAAATCCTGTCATCTATATCTACTGCATCATAAATCTCTCGGTGCATTAGCTTTTGGAGAGTGAAATGGCTTTCGGGTGTTCATAGGACTGAATAAAGGGAAAGTGGCACAAATGACTACCGTGCAATGGGAATTTATGGGTCTTTATTCAAAAATGTGCCTGGGCCCTTTCTATTTAATGCCTTTTTTCATTTTTGAAGTCTTCGTCCTGACTTCTGCAAAGAAATAAATGATACAGAACTCCTGTACTACCACATGATCGTGTGCATACGTCTTTGTTCTGTGTGTAAACAACCTCAAAGCTAAACGGCTGCCATCGCATCTCCAAACACACCCCGAATCCTCCCTTCAGTCCTATCTGAAGACGCTGACGCTTCACTGCACAGCTTTCCACAGAGACCAGTGGGTGGTTTTTGACGCAGCTGCATATCCTTTGAAACATTTGGCATAAAACCATCTCAGCAAGACCTGCAGCGGTGCTTAGGAGGACAAGGAGAAAAGAGAAAGTTTGTAAACTTTTCGAATGATGAGATCAGCTCTTCTGCAACATCGTCATGGAGGAAGGATGGCCTGGGCACACTCGGACATTGTCCACTCTACTGCTCACACACATTCATACAAACGCTTCAGATAGTATTTCCAGATTTCGAGAATGAGATTTCCTTTTGGCTTTTCCCTTTTTTTTTTTTTTTTCAGGGGTCGCCATAGCGAATGATTCACACGTTTGATTTGGCAGAGGTTTTTATGTCGGCTGCCCTTCCTGACACAACCCTTTTAGCAAGGGACAGAAACACGCTGACGGCTTTGCAGCTACTCTTTACGAAAGTCAGCAATGGTTTTCTACATGCCTCTCACCATAGACAGTGAGAGACATGGCCTGCCTTTGACAACCCAGTTAGCTGCACATGCAGTGACAACCTTGTGGGGACTCGAACCCCCAACCTTAGGATCAGCGATCCAGCACCCTATACAACTAGACCACAACTGTGGCTCTCAAATCTACTATAGAGCACATTTTATTTTTTCTTCTGCCTCTATATTTTGCTCTTGGTTCGTGTGTTTGTTTTTAAGCAGGATTACACAAGATGTCATCATCATCATCATCATCATCATCATCATCATCATCATCATCATCATCTTCCGCTTAATTCAGGGTCGGGTCGCTGGGGCAGCCGCCTAAGCAAAGAGGTTCAGACATCCGTCTCCTCTGCCACTTCCTACAGCTCTTCTGGTGGGACACATAGTCATAGTCTCTCTGGTGTGTTCTAGGTCAATCCTGGGGTCTCGTCCCAGTTTAACATGCCTGAAACACCACACCAGGGAGGCGTTCGGAAGGTATTCTAATCAGATGCCCGAGCCACCTCAACTGGCTCCTCGCAACATGGAGAAGCAGCGGTTCTACTCTGAGCCCCCCGTATGGCTGAGGTGTTCACCCTATCTCTGAGGGATACCCCACCATCCAGCAAAGGAAGCTCATTTCAGCTGCTTGTATCCAAGTTTTTTCGGTCACTATCCAAAGGTCGTGACCATAGCTGAGGGTTGGAATGTAGATCGACTAGTAAATGCGGCTCAGCGACTCTCTTTTCGCCACGACGGACTGGTATAAGCTCCGCTTTATACGTAAGATGTTACGCATGGGTTTTTGTGAAGTTTATAGGTGCAGTTGAAGCTCAGAACAAGGAAGACTGCATCAGATTTCAGAGATTATCAAATTTTATATCATTGTGAGTTGAGACTTTGGAAGTGTCATTCTACACAAAGCACAATAGGAGGAACTGTGAACTGTCTGTTAAAAAAAAGTAATGTGCGAATTTTCATAAAATTTCCAATAGAGGTAGGGTTTTGGACAAAGAAGGTTCCATTAGATTTTAGAATTGATCTGGATCAAATTCAGAATCAAGGAATTGTTAAAAAAAATTAATAAATAAATAACATTTGAATTTATTTTGATATTTAGGTTTATATAATGATCTACTGGGCTTGGTAGTGGTTTGCACTCCCTAAGTGCTTTGATTTCTGCTATAGTATACCTTTTAACCAGATCAATGGACCATTAACCTTATAAATTCTGAGGGTCCAGACTTGTACTCCAAACAGTTATAGCTACATGCATTTCCCATTAGTGTCTTTATAATTCTAAATAATTGATAGTCAGTACTAAATATTAATGGCTTGAGAAATAACTGAATACAAATGAATAATAAGCCCAGAAGTAATGATTGTACAGAGAATAGTACAGAACCAGGATTGGGAAACATTGTTCTCTGGGAATATAACAGCAGTCTGATGGGAAAATTATCATTCATTCATTCATTCATTCATTTTCTGAACCGCTTGATCATAATTAGGATCCCAGGGAGACTGGCACCCATCTCAGCCGACTCAGGGCAAGGCAAGCTCCCTTACTCACTTCTGAAGCTTCAGGAACAGAGCTCAGTGTGGTCGTCTGTTCTAGTAGCGTGATGCAGGTATCATGCTTCAATTAGTGATATGCTTAGACATGCCTATAAAATGTGTTATACAAAACAATTTACCTTTTTCCTCATTTATTCAATTGACAAATTGAGCATAAGGGCTTTTGCTTAAGGGCCCAACAGTAACGGACTGGTGGTACTGCTACTGCTACTGGATGAACAAGTCAGAGCCTCAACCACTGCACTAGCATGGTCATATTTCTGCCTGCCATGGACATACAGAGTCGTTAATTTTTTTTTTTTTTTTTTTTTTTTTTTTAATGATGCCAGTAACCTCAGCTCAAGACTAACCTTGATACTGTGTAGCTGCATTGCAAACTGGAACTTTGAGTCTGATGTTTTTTGTCTCCACTGCTTCTATATTAAGTTTCTCATTAATATCATGTTGAAAAATGGTACTTAAGCAGCTTTTAGCTAATGCTAATATATCTGGTAATAACGTTCTCCTTCCATGATGCCAGAGCTTTAACTTCTTACAAGAATGCACCACAGATAATTATTTAGCTCCAGAATCACTAATCTCCAAAGATAAATACAGGGATTCCTCTCTTTCCAAATTGGGACCGAGATCCCCCGCAACTACCGAATTCCGCGAAGTAGGATCACCCCCCTCCCCCCTCCAACCCCCCGACTGACATATACGTACATGTATATGTGTATATAATATCAATAAATACATTTTCAATGGTATAAATGCTTATAATAACAAATAAACATTAAAAAATAACGCATAAGATGTCAATAAAATATACATACACACACATACAGACGTGTGCGTGCACGCACTCAGATGCGCACCTCACATAAAAATATAACGACCAATAGTTTTAATGGGAGTTTATGGGTTGTTTTTTGTTTTGTGTTTGTTTGGGGGGTTTTTTTGTTTGTTTTTTTTTGCATAATTGGCCATGTTTTGCAGCATTTTCCTGAACTTCCCCCCTAGTCTTCCGTAATTTCCTTATTTTTCAATTCGATAATTTTTTTTTTTTTTTAACCGCGATGCACTGAAGCCACATGAATTGAAGCGCGAAGTAGCAAGGTATCAATGCACATCCAAAAATGTTTCTTTAAACAGGCCAATAAGGTATGATTCCAGGTTTCTGTATGAAAATCTCCAGTAATTACATGTGATGGAAAGTTCGGCGTACTGTCTTTTTTTTTCTTTCTTTCTTTTCTTTTTTTGTAATTTATTATTTATTTTATTTTATTTTTTACAAAAGCAATAAGTTGAGAATGATTCAAGCTTATAAAATTCAAGGGGGGATATTTTAGGATAGCACTTTATTCTCCTATTTTTTATTGAATTTTGAGTAAACTTCATTCATAAATTCAAAAAATGTTTGTTATTAGTAAGAATATGAACCACAGATCCAGTTCAATGTTTATTAATGAATGTGTCTTTAATCTTCCATTAGTCAGTGTACTGTATAATGCACTGCAAGCCACTCAAGGCCACAGATGATGAATAAAAGTTAAATATTAGACCTGAGAAATTGTAATGTTAAAATTCTGCAGCTGAGTTTTGCTCGTGATCTGAGGGGGAAAACCTTCATCTTTACTTAAATTTAAGATTTTATTTATCATATTCGCACCACTGCATGCTGAATGGTTTGATGCCATCTCAGGTAAACTTGGGTTAATACCAAAGTTTCTTCTAGGTTATCTGGTTGCATCTATTTTTAAAGTGAAATGCATGTCCGTAGGTGGATGTACTATGGTAATTTGTCCCTAGGTAGTAAATAAATATGTTTGTGGCGCTCTACGATTGACTGGTGTGGTGAAAGCAGTTACTGGGAGGTTGAATTGATAAATTTTAGGATTCTAAATCTGAATTTAAAATGATTGGTCAAAATTGATTGATGCGTTGTTAATGAGATTTGTGAACCTTTCATATCATAACGAAGTCAAAACATTAGACTGACTTTGTTTCCTGGAGTATAAAGTAAATAAGGCACAAAGATTTCTGAGAAAGAGCGAGAGCATGCACGCACGCACGCAAGAGAGAGAGAGAGAGAGAGAGAGAGAGAGAGATGGGGAGATTGCTACAGTAGTTAAAGCAGGTCATGTTTGTCTACAACCACATGCCTCTCCTTCCCAAACTCATTTCATTAGCTGAGATAATCTAATCTTTAATATTGAAATGCTTGACTGGGGAGACTGCATGCAACTGGGTATTGCTCTGCACCACAGGAATTACCCAGTCTTCTTTGATTTTTTAATTGCAGTCAGAATATCGACACGAAAGCAAATTATGTCATAATATCTGATTACCTCCACCCCACCTCAGTTCATGGAAGAATTTCAGAATAATGTCCGACAACATAACACTGTAAAGAATGTCTCATCATCTGCAGTTCATAATAGAATAAAGTCTGAATAGGGATCTGGAGAAATCTCTGCGGACAAGGAACAGAGATAAAATGTATATTGGATGTCCATGATCTTCTGGCACTGCTTTACAAACAGGCATGATTCTGTCATGGAAATCACCGCATGGGCTCAGGAACACTTCCAGAAATTACTGTACTATGTGGTTGTGTGTACTAGTATGTTCATATATCGCTACAAATGCTAATATTTACTCCCCAATAACGAAATAAATGAATAAGTAAACCTTGTTGCTGAATTATTTTCTATTACAACATGGTCTATTGTTTTAGTCCGACAAAAAAATGTCAGCGCTAACATTTTTTTAATGATATTAATAAACAAGTCATCATTCCTTCTCATTTGTGGCATGGTTGTGCAGTGGTTAGCACGTCCATCTGACTACGCCAGCTTGGGCGTTTCTGTGCAGTGTTTGCAAGTTCTTCCTGTGCTTGTGAGGGATTCCTCAGGGTACTCTGGTTTCCTCCCACAGTCCAAAACAAGCACAGTAAGTTAATTGGCTGTTCCAAATCACTCCTATGTATGAGTTTATTCATTCATTTTCTGAATTAATCCTAATTAGGGTCATGGGGAGGCTGGTGCCCAATGCAGCCATGAGGGGGAGCACAAGCCAGTGTTCATCCTCACGCCGGCCCCAAGCCCAGATAAATGCAGAGGGTTGCGACAGGAAGGGAATCCAGCATAAAACTTCTGCCAAAATTGTGATGCAAATGATCAAAACAAAATTCATACCGGATTGGTTGAAGCCCACGTTAACAACAACCACCATCAATGCTGTTAACCAAAAGAGTGTTGGTGGAAATTGGACTACTGTTGGTCGAAGAAGGAGAGGCAGGGGGCGTGTCCATAGGCAGAGAGAGAAGAGGAAAGGTGTGAGTCTAGGACTGAGAGTAGGGACTTTGAATGTTGGAACTATGACAGGAAAAGGTAGAGAGCTTGCTGACATGATGCAAAGGAGGAAGGTGGAGATACTGTGTGTCCAAGAGAACAGGTGGAAAGGTAGCAAGGCTAGAAGCTTAGCAGCAGGGTTTAAGCTGTTTTATCATGGTGTGGATGGGAAGAGAAATGGAGTAGGAGTCATCTTGAAGGAGGGGTTTGTCATGAATGTTCTAGAAGTGAAAAGAGTGTCAGACAGAGTGATGAGTCTCAAGTTAGAAATTGAAGGTGTGATGTTCAATGTTGTTAGTGCTTATGCCCCACAGGCAGGATGTAAGCTAGAAGAGAAGGAGAGATTCTGGAGTGAGTTAGATGAAGTGATGCAGAGTACCCCCAGAGGTGAAAGAGTGGTCATTGGTGCAGACTTCAATGGACGTGTTGGTGCAGGCAACAGAGAGGACAAGGAAGTGATAGGCAGGTTTGGTATCCAGGACAGGAACACAGAAGGACAGATGTTGATAGATTTTGCAAAAAGGATGGAAATGGCTCTGGTGAATATTTTTTTCCAGAAGAGACAGGAGCATAGGGTGACTTATAAAAGCGGAGGTAGGAGCACACAGGTAGACTTCATCTTGTGCAGACAATGCAGTTTGAAGGAAGTCAGTGACTGCAAAGTAGTAGTGGGTGACAGTATTGCCAAACAGCATAGGATGGAGGTGTGCAGGATGACGCTGATGGCGAGGAAGGTGAAGAAGGCAAAGGCAGAGCAGAAGACAAAGTGGTGGAAGCTGAAAAAGGAAGAGTGTCAGGTTGTCTTCAGGGAAGACTTGAAACAGGCTTTGGGTGGTCATAAGTGCTTCCAGATGACTGGACAACCACAGCAAATGTGATCAGGGAGACAGGTAGGAGAGTACTTGGTGTGTCCTCTGGGAGGAAAGTAGATAAGGAGACTTAGTGTTGGAATGAGGAAAGGGGCAGTGGTGGTCTAGTGGTATAGGGCGCCGGATCGCTAATCCAAAAGGTTCGAGGTTCGAGTCCCACTCTCCACAAGGTGGTCACTGTCCCCCCCAGTGCGGCTAACTGGGTTATCAAAGGCGGGCCATGTCTCTCACTGTCTATGGTGAGAGACATGTAAAAGAACCATTGCTGACTTTCGTAAAGAGTAGGCTGCAAAGCCGTCAGCGTGTTTCTCTCCCTTGCTTAAAGGGTTGTGACAGGAAGGGCATCCGATGTAAAAACTTCTGCCAAATCAAACATGTGAATCAGATGATTCGCTGTGGCGACTCCCGAGGAAAAGGGGAAAAAGCCGAAAGGAAGAAAGACAGACAGACAGTGTTGGAATGAGGAAGTGCAGGAGTGTGTACAAAGGAAGAAGTTAGCTAAGAAGAAGTGGGACATAGAGAGGACTGAAGAGAGTAAACAAGAGTACAGAGAGACCGAGCATAAGATGAAGGTAGCGTTGTCAAAGGCCAAACAGAGGGCGTATGATGACTTGTATGATAGGTTGGACAGTAAGGAGGGAGAAAATGATTTATACAGGTTGGCGCAGCAAAGAAATCAATGCAGCCATGAGCTGGGGGGGGGCACTAACCAGTGTCTCTCCCCCTCATGCCGGTCCCAAGCCCGGAGAAATGCAGAGGGTTGTGTCAGGAAGGGAATCCGACGTAAAACCAATGCCAAATATTTATGATGCAAATCAGAAGTATTACCCCCATACCGGATCGGTTGAGGCCCGGGTTAACAACGATCGCCATCAGTGCTGTCAATCAACAGGGTGCTGATGGAAATTGGACTACTGTTGGTCGAAGACGTCGAAGAAGAAGAGGTGGGAGGCGTGTCCATAGGCAGAGAGAGAAGAGGAAAGGCATGAGTCTAGGACTGAGGGTGGGGACTTTGAATGTTGGAACTATGCAAAGAAAAGGTAGAGAGCTGGCTGACATGATGCAGAGGAGGAAAGTGGACATACTGTGTGTTCAGGAGACCAGGTGGAAAGGTAGCAAAGCTAAAAGCTTAGGAGCAGGGTTTAAGCTATTTTATCACGGTGTGGATGGGAAGAGAAATGGAGTAGGAGTCATCTTGAAGGAGGAGTTTGTCAGGAATGTTCTAAAAGTGAAAAGAGTGTCAGACAGAGTGATGAGTCTCAAGTTAGAAATTGAAGGTGTAATGTTCAATGTTGTTAGTGCTTATGCCCCACAGGCAGGATGTGAGCTAGAAGAGAAGGAGAGATTCTGGAGTGACTTAGTGATGCAGAGTACCCCCAGAGGTGAAAGAGTGGTCATTAGTGCAGACTTCAATGGACATGTTGGTACAGGCAACAGAGGGGACGAGGAAGTGATGGGCAGGTTTGGTATCCAGGACAGGAACGCAGAAGGACAGATGTTGATAGATTTTGCAAAAATGATGGAAATGGCTGTGGTGAATACTTTCTTCCAGAAGAAACATGAGCATAGGGTGACTTATAAAAGCGGAGGTAGGAGCACACAGGTAGACTACATCTTGTGCAGGCGATGTAATTTGAAGGAAGTCAGTGACTGCAAAGTCATAGTGGGTGAGAGTGTTGCCAAACAGCATAGGATGGTGGTGTGCAGGATGACTCTGATGGTGAGAAAGGTGAAAAAGGCAAAGGCAGAGCAGAAGACAAAGTGGTGGAAGCTGAAAAAGGAAGAGTGTCGTGTTGTCTTCAAGGAGGAGTTGAAACAGGCTTTGGGTGGCCAGGAAGTGCTTCCAAATGACTGGACAACCACAGCAAATGTGATCAGGGACACAGGTAGGAGAGTACTTGGTGTGTCCTCTGGAAGGAAAGTAGATAAGGAGACTTGGTGGTGGAATGAGGAAGTGCAGGAGTGTGTACAAAGGAAGAGGTTAGCTAAGAAGAAGTGGGACATGGAGAGGACCGAAGAGAGTAAACAGGAGTACAGGGAGACACAGCGTAAGGCGAAAATAGCAGTGGCTAAGGCCAAACAGAGGGCATATGATGACTTGTATGATAGGTTGGATAGTAAAGAGGGAGAAAATGATCTATACAGGTTGGCACAGCAGAGAAATAGAGATGGGAAGGACATGCAGCAAGTTAGATTGATAAAGGACAGAGAGGGAAATGTATTGACTGATGACAGAAGTGTGCTGGGAAGATGGAAAGAGTACTTTGAAGAGCTGATGAATGAGGAAAATGAGAGAGAAAAAAGAGTAGAAGAGGTGACCATTGAGGAGCAGGATGTAGCAAAGATCAGTAAGGGTGAAGTGGGAAGGGCATTGAAGAGGATGAAGAATGGAAAGGCAGTTGGTCCTGATGATATACCTGTGGAGGTATGGAAGTGTCTAGGAGAGGTAGCAGTAGATTTTCTGACAAGAACATTCAACAAGGTACTAGAGAGTGAGCAGATGCCGGAGGAGTGGAGGAGAAGTGTGCTGGTGCCCATTTTTAAGAACAAGGGAGACGTGCAGAGTTGCAGCAACTACAGAGGGATAAAGTTGATGAACCATACGATGAAGTTCTGGGAAAGAATAGTGGGAGCTAGACTAAGGGCAGAGGTCAGCATTTGTGAACAACAGTTTGGTTTCATGCCAAGAAATAGCACCACAGATGCAATGTTTGCTTTGAGGATGTTAATAGAGAAGTACAGAGAAGGTCAGAGGGAGCTACATTGTGCCTTTGTGGATCTGGAAAAAGCATATGACAGGGTGCCAAGAGAAGAACTGTGGTATTGCATGAGGAAGTCTGGAGTGGCAGAGAAGTATGTTAGAGTGGTGCAGGACATGTATGAGAGATGTAAGACAGCAGTGAGGTGTGCTGTCGGCTTGACCGACGAATTCAAGGTGGAGGTGGGACTGCATCAAGGGTCAGCTCTGAGCCCCTTCTTGTTTGCTATGGTGATGGACAGGCTGACAGACGAGGTGAGACAAGAATCTCCATGGACTATGATGTTTGCAGATGACATCGTGATCTGTAGTGAGAGCAGAGAACAAGTGCAGGAAAATCTAGAGAGGTGGAGGTATGCCCTGGAAAGGAGAGGAATGAAGGTTCGCCTCAGAAAATCAGAATACATGTGTGTGAATGAGAAGGACCCAGGAGGAACGGTGATGTTACAGGGAGCAGAGATAACGAAGGTGGAGGATTTTAAGTACTTAGGCTCAACAATCCAGAGCAATGGAGAGTGTGGAAAAGAGGTGAAGAAACGTGTGCAGGCAGGCTGGAATGGTTGGCGAAAAGTGTCCGGTGTGATGTGCGATAGGAGAGTGTCAGCAAGAATGAAGGGAAAAGTGTACAAGACGGTGGTGAGGCCAGCGATGTTGTATGGATTAGAAACAGTGGTGCTGAAGAAAATGCATGAGGCAGAGCTGGAGGTAGCGGAGATGAAAATGTTGAGGTTCTCTCTGGGAGTAACGAGGATGGATAGGATCAGAAATGAGTATATCAGAGGGACAGCCCACGTAAGATGTTTTGGACACAAAGTCAAAGAGGCTAGATTGAGATGGTTTGGACATGTACAGAGGAGGGATAGTGAGTATATTGGCAGTAGGATGCTGAGGTTGGAACTACCAGGCAGAAGGCCTAGAGGAAGACCAAAGAAGAGATTTATGGATGTGGTGAAGGAAGACATGAAGGTCGTTGGAGTCAGAAAAGAAGAAGCGGAGGACAGGGTGAGGTGGAGGCGGATGATTTGCTGTGGCGACCCCTGAAGGGAGCATCCGAAAGTAAAAGAAGAAGAAGAAGAAGAGGCGCAGCAAAGAAATCGAGATGGGAAAGATGTGCAGCAAGTTAGAGTGAGTAAGGACAGAGAGGGAAATGTATTGACTGATGACAGAAGTGTGTGGGAAGATGGAAAGAGTACTTTGAAGAGCTGATGAATGAGGAAAATGAGAGAGAAAAAAGAGTAGAAGAGGTGACCATTGAGGACCAGGAAGTAGCAAAGATTAGTCAGGTGAAGTGAGGAGGGCATTGAAGAGGATGAAGAGTAGAAAGGCAGTTGGTCCTGATGACATAACGGTGGAGGTATGGAAGTGTCTAGGAGAGGTAGCAGTAGATTTTCTGACACGAACATTCAACAAGGTCTTAGTGAGTGAGAGGATGCCGGAGGAATGGAGGAGAAGTGAGCTAATGCCCATTTTTAAGAACAATGGAGACGTGCAGAGTTGTGGCAACTACAGAGGGATAAAGTTTATGAGCCACACATTGAAGTTATGGGAAAGAATAGTGGAAGCTAGATGAAGGGCAGAGATCAGCATTCGTGAACAACAGTTTGGTTCCACGCCAAGAAAGAGCACCACATATGCAGTGTTTGCTTTGAGGATGTTAATGGAGAAGTACAGAGAAAGTTAGAGGGAGCTGCATGTGCCTTTCTGGATCTGGAGAAACCATATGACAGGGTGCTGAGAGAGGAACTGTGGTATTGTATGAGGAAGTCTGGGATAGCAGGGAAGTATGTTAGAGTGGTGCAGGACATGTTTGAGAGTTGTAAGACAGTGGTGAGGTGTGCTGTCGGTGTGACAGAAGAGTTCAAGGTGGAGGTAGGACTGCATCAAGGGTCAGCTCTGATCCCCTTCTTGTTTGCTATGGTGATGGACAGGCTGACAGACGAGGTGAGACAAGATTCCCCATGGACTATGATGTTTGCAGATGACATTGTGATCTGTATTGAGAGCAGAGAACAAGTGCAGGAAAATTTAGAGAGGTGGAGGTATGCCCTGGAAAGGAGAGGAATGAAGGTTCGTCTCAGCAAGACAGAATACATGTTTGTGACATGAAGGACCCAAGAGGAACGGCGAGGTTACAGGGAGCAGAGATAAAGAAGTTGGAGGATTTTAAGTACTTTGGCTCAACAATCCAGAGCAATGGAGAGTGTGGAAAGGATGTGAAGAAGTGTGCGCAGGCAGGTTGGAATGGTTGGAGAAAAGTGCCCGGTGTGATGTGTGATCGGAGAGTATCGGCAAGAATGAAGGGAAAAGTGTACAAGACAGTGATGAGGCCAGCGATGTTGTATGGTTTAGAAACAGTGTCCCTGGGGAAAAGACAGGAGGCAGAGCTGGAGGTAGCAGAGATAAAAATGCTGAGGTTCTCTTTGGGAGTCACGAGGATGGATTGGGTCAGGAATGAGTACATCAGGGGGACAGCCCATGTAAGATGTTTTGGAGACAAAGTCAGAGAGGCTAGATTGAGATGGTTTGGACATGTACAGAGGAGGGATAGTGAATATATTGGTGGTAGGATGCTGAGGCTTGAACTACCAGGCCGAAGGCCTAGAGGAAGACCAAAGAGAAGATTTATGGATGTGGTGAAGGAGGACATGAAGGTAGTTGGAGTAAGAGTAGGAGATGCAGAAGATAGGATGAGATGGAAGCAGATCATTTGCTGTGGCGACCCCTGAAGGGAACAGCTGAAAGGAAAAGAAGAATAAACGAGGCTGGCGCCCATCTCAGCTGACTCTGGGCAAGGGCAGAAACAAGCTGACGGCTATGTAGCCTCTTCTTTTTGAAAGTCATCAATGGTTCTTTTCCATGACTTTCACCATGGACAGCAACAGACTTGGTCGGTGTTTGATAACCTAGTTAGCTGCTCTGGTGTTTAGGGGGGACATCAGTGACAATCGTTGACAGCGGGACTTCAACCCCAAACTTGGGATCAGTAATCCAGCACCTTACCACTGCCCCATTAATAGTTTAGTTTCATGTTATTGAATACCTATGAAAGAACTTCCTGCGAGCACTTGTCACATTAGGGCAGTGCTTCTCAAATAGTGGGGCACCCCCCTGGAGGGGGGGGGGTGCGGTATGGTGCCAGAGGGGACACGGTGTGATGCTGGGTGGAGTGCGCGTGGCCCTGGGGAACGTGCTTTTCTGGAATTATGTATGAGAATTAAGTGTAATTGCAGTAGTTGGCAGTGGCGCTCTCATTGTCGCGCTATGGTGGAGCAGTTTTTCGCACGAACAAATGATATGAAGTGCAGTAAACAACCCCTCAAAAAACAACATGGAAAAATTTGTAACAGGAACACAGAGAAAGGTGGAGAGAGACGGAGATATTAAGACATAAGTAAGTTGAATTAGTTTAAATAAGGATGTATTTTTTTATTATTATTTTATTTTAGGCACAATGGTGCGCTTTAAATCTTTTCAATTACAGATTAAAAAATACTGTTAATGAAGTTTTTCTTTTATTGTAAGTTGAACTGTATTTCTTTCTCTTTTTTGTTTATAACGTTAATAAAGATACAATGTTATGCAGAGGAGTACTAATTACAATTTTATAGACAAATGATACTATTTATAGTGGCTCACATGGGGGGGGGGCATGGAATATTTTTTTCTTCGGGGGGGCACTACAGAAAATAATTGAGAAGCACTGCATTAGGGTCTAACAGTTATCAACTGTATAAATGATCATAACTTCACCTCATCACGGTGAATCACAGATCACAGTCCAGCAAGCTTGCTTTTTCTTTTCTGGCCCTATCATTGCTATGTTATCTGATTGTGTTCACCAGTTCCATGTTAAATATTCTGTTTATTTAATGCACAGTGTTGTGAAGTTTTCTTGCATTCATGTCATTAAAGAAAGTGACAGTATGCCTTTTTTAGTTTCTTTGTTTCATAGTTGCTTTCCCCCATCTGCTTGCTTTTCAGTTTATGAATATAAATATCCTTGTTTGTTTCTGCCTGCCTGTGTATTGACCCATGCTAGAGACTACAGCAATGATTTTTGAATTGCCTGCAATAAAACACATGCTGAGCATACGCACTTGTGTCCTGCCCTTCGTCACGACATGTTACATCTCTCCTTTTTCCTCTTTCTTTTAAAGATAATAAAACGACAATGCAGCTTGTTATGTATTGCCAAGCAATTCCTTTAATAAGATAAATTAGGTTATAGGGTATATCCACCAAACAAGTTACTATGAATTAGTTATTATAAAAATGATAAGGTTATAATTATAATGATATGAAGAACTCTAAAAGCTCTTCTGTCATAAATTAGTCACTAATCATCAACAAATCCCTTTTGAGAATGCAATTATAACTATACAGTTGAAAAATTAAAAATAAATAAAGCTTGAATGATTGTTTTTAAATAAAAAGTTAAAATGAAAAATGAAAAATGAAAAAAAAAAAATATATATATATATATATATATATATATGAGAATTGTTCGCAGACAGTGATTACAAGAAGTGTTCCTCAGCCCACGCAGTTATCCCATGACAGAATCCAGAATCATGCCTGATTTTAATGTGGTGCCACCTGAAGGACTGACGTTCACAGGTATCCTATTCATTTTCTGCCTTGTTCCTCGCACAAATATTTCTCTGGACAAACCGTTGACTGTTTTGATGAGATATACAGTAAATGATGAGATATTCAAAGTCTTATATATATATATATATATATATATATATATATATATATATATATATATATATATATATATATATATATATATATATACATATATATATATATATATGAGCTTTGTGTCTGATTTTAACTCTCGTTTAATCTACTTTACACCTTAACACTTTGAACAGTAGACAGATCATAGATTCATAGAGCACACGTGTATAAATTTTTGCATGTACTGTATATAAAACTCTATACGCATCTTACAGCCATTTTGGGGTCTGATTAATGGGAGCGAAGTCTATTAGCTGAGATTGTTAACTCGGGGGGCACAGTGAAAGCTGTTATCGGTGGCAGACAGACATGAAAAAAAGGCCAGGCTGATTCACCTGAAAACCATTTTGCATTTCAAAGGTGTCATCTGAGCGATTTGGGTTGAGGCCGCTACCACATGGATAGAGTGTGGAGGAAATAGAGGATAGAGTGTGAAATGGAGACAAGCACGAAAACAATGAGAGGGAATCCACAGTGATCAATGGACTTTTTGACATTTCCACCCTTTTCACACAATGGCTCACTCAGAATTCCATGACAGACGAGAGAGAATAAAAGGATAAGCTTTTACATTTAAACCAATGTGATTGAGTTGGCCTGTCTGCCTAGATTCTAACTCTGGTATCTGAGGGGTGGGAGGTGGTTTGGGCTGACTAGCATGACAGTAGAAACATGCTGAGGCTAACATGTGCACTGCTGTAAAATCTCCACTCCAAGGACTTACAGTCTATAAATAAGCAAACACGGTGCAGTAAGCAATAAAATGTTCTGCAAGCATTACAAGGCTACCCTGAAACACATATTTCCTCATAAATACACAATTTTATATCTGGACTACTTTACACTCCTTTTTCATGTAAAATAGTATATATAATAAATAGAAATTGTTTCTAAATTACTACTATTAATGGAACACAGTAAACAATATAAACATTTGTTGACCAGTTTATTTCAGTAATCAGGAAGCTTGGGAAATTGCCTTGAAGATTGTGTAGATCAGGGAAAATGTTAAGTATTATTTAGCATTGTCTCCAAGTGCAGATAAATGGGTTATCAACACCCGACTGTGTCTCCCACTGTCTCCGGTGAGAGGCATGTAAAAGAACCATTGCTGATTTTCATCAACAGTTGGTTGCATAGCCATCAGTGTGCTTCTGCTCTGTGATGGCCTGGGGAGCTGTTCAGGGTTTAACTGCCTTTGCCAAGACTCCAGTGAGATAGACATCTCCTTGTGACCCTCATCTGATTAATTAATTCATTTGGCAAATGTACACAAAAATAGAAGGGGAATTGAGTTTCTTTGGTGGAGGTTTGCATGTTCCAAGTGCTTTTCGTTGCCTGATTTTTTTTCTCTCAAATTATTTTTTGCAATGCTGCATTAGTAGCAGTGATTCAGAATTTGTTTGCATACCAATATTTACATGTGCCTTGGATGGCTGGTAACAGGGCAATATCCAGACCACTATGATTTTTTGTTTGTTTGTTTGTTTTGTTGGGGTTTTTTTGTTTTTTTTTAGGTGCATGTGATCTAATTCTGCTTCAAATGCAGTTGAATCGGATTAAATAGGGTTATGTATAAAAACTGATGCAGGGTACAAGTGCATGGCTGCTCATGAAAAACACAATTTTTGTCCCTCTGTGCTTGAATTGTGAGGTCAGGTTTTGCCTGCTACTGGTAACATGTAAGCCAGTACAACCTGTTGCATGGTCGAGTGGTCGGCGAATAAAACGGCTCCCCCACCAGGTTCCAGATTTGGTGAGGATTTGGATAGCAACCCAGTGGGAATAAAAACAAGACTTCAAAAAGCAGATGAACTTTTTAAAGTCAACAGCCAGCTAGCTAGAGATGGTGTTTCAATAAAAACACCCTGTACAAAGAACTTTGGGCCTCTAATGTGGATGTTTTGCCCTTCATATACAGACAAGCTGTTATGACTGCTGCCTACGCCAGAATGCTGGCACGGCACTCAGATTGATTGATTGAGTGTGCTTGAATTGTAATAGAAATGAAATAGTGTGAATCACCAATATCTAACCAATTAAGAGATGGAACATGTCATTAGATTGTGGGAGGACACCAGAGTATTATGAAAAAACCCACACAAGCACAGAGAGAACATGCAAACTCCACACAAAAACAGCCAAGCCTGGGAATCAAAACAAGGACCTTCTTGCTGTGAGGCAGGACATGCAAACTACTACGCCACCATGACTCCCTTTAGGATGTTTTTTTTTTTGTTGTTGTTTTTTTTATCTGATTTGTTCATTAGTGGTGTGCATTGTGACATACAGTTACCGAAAGTACAATATAAGCATATGGAAATGAATTTATGAAAAAATGAAGTTGAAATAAATGTAGACTTGGTTCTCGATGTTAATTAAACAGTCATTAAGCAGCAACTTATGTGTAAACCAAAATGTTGAACACATTATCTACATCATTTTAAGTAGACTCATTATTCACGATAGATTTATGCATCATGCGCAACAAGTCTACCGGGATTATTATCATTGAAGACTTTATTTCTACGTTGTCACTTCAAATTTTCTATGCATTTTGGACTTCTGATCACATGCCAAATGCCTTTTTGGACATTGAAAAAGGACCTTTTGCGAAACTCCTTACATGGTTAAGCTTTTCAGAAAGTCGAGTTTACAGGGTTGACATGTGGACGAGGAAAACAGAGATTCTGGTTTGTAACAGCAGCAGGTGCGATTTTATCTCTGTGGTTTGACATCAGAGTGCGTGCTCCTTTCATCTCCTGTGTATACATGTGGCGACAGGATGTTTTCATCAGACGGTTTTATGTAGACAGATAAAAAAAAAAATTCCCGAGATGGATTAGGTTTTTTCTTGTTTTTTTTTTTGTTTTTTTGGGTTTTTTTTTTAGGGGTTTTTGTTTGTTTGTTTGTTTTTTTTAAAGAATTATCAGTGTACATGTGGACAAGAACTTACAGTGTGTGGAAATTACAGAATCCAAACACTAGATCCATCATAACATCATAATCATCTTCCGCTTAGTCCGGGGTCGGGTCGCAGGGACGGCAGCCTAAGCAGTGAGTCCAGATGTCCCTCTCTCCAGCCACTTCCTCCAGATTTTCTGGGAGTACACCGAGGCGATCTCAGACCAGCCGAGAGACATAATCCATCCAGCGTGTTCTGGGTCGACCCCGGGGTCCCTTCCCAGTTGGACACGCCACAAACACCACACCAGTGAGGCGTTCATATCATAACATATAGTGCAAAAAAGCTCATATTAATAAAAGTACAAGTTAAATTGAAATTATATTATTTTAAGAATATGCAATCAAGAACAGATTGTTTTATGTTCCATTCTTGTCGAGCCTTCACGTTATCGTGGATATTTTTTCAGTCGCGTTACTTGCAGGGCAGGATGATGGCACAGTGGATAGTACATTGAACTTACAGAACACTGCGTGTGTTTGCCCTATACCGTTCTATTTAGGGTGTACCCTGCCTTCGTGTCACTGTGGGATCCGAGTAGGATTAAGCAGTTCAGCAAATGATTGAATGAGTAACTAAACGAATGTTACTTTTATTGTTCTGCATTCATTAGTGGAACATTCCGTTTAGTTTGCTAAATGTTAGCAAGGTTTCACTAAACGCCAACATATATACACTATGTATATATATATATATATATATATATATATATATATATATATATATATATATATATATATATATATATGTACGGATCCCTCACTTTTTTTTCAGTTAATTGTGACCAAGATCCACCGACCATCGAAATCCGCGAAGTAGGATCACCAATCCAACTCCCCCTGACTCACATATACGTACATGTATATGTGTATATAATATCAATAAATACATATTCAATACTATAAATGCTTATAATAACAATGAAACATTTAAAAATAACATAAGATTTAAAAAAAATACAAATACACACACATACAGATGAGATGGATGAGAAGAAGACGCACTGACGGCTATGCAGCTACTCTTTACGAAACTCAGCAATGGTTCTTTTACATGAACCTCACACTACAGACAGTGAGAGACATGGCCGGCCTTTGATAACCCAGTTAGCTGCACTGGGGAGACAGTGGGAGTCGAACGATCAGCGATACAGTGCCCTTTACCACCAGGCCACCACTACCCCATATGTGCGTGCGTGCGTGCGTGCGTGCGTGCGTGCGTGCGTGTGTGTGTGTGTGTGTGTGTGTGTGTGTGTGTGTGTAAATCATACATTTAACCACAAATTATGAAAAATGAATATCTAAAGTAAA
>CM045735.1:36859748-36882248 GCA_024760905.1 Plotosus lineatus
CCAGCACCATAACCACTATGCCACCTCCCCCTTATATTTTACAACCTTCATTTATATTGTACCGTGTTGTGTATTATTGTATTTCACAACAGTTTATCTATACTGTATATTTTACAACAACTTTACTGTGTGCTTTGTCAGGAATTTAACTGTGTGTTTTACAATAGCTTGTCTTGTATTTATTTCATACCTAATTAATTGTCTTTAAATAACAGGTAATATTACATAATATACAGGCACCTACAGTACAGTCGCTCTGAATATTACACATATTTTTTCTATATTATATTGGTAAGATAACAGTTGGTTTTTACATGCGGCTCTGGGTTTACAGTTGCGTAGAGTATACTAGGTACAATATGATTCCACTTATGAATTAACAGTATTACATGCAACTACTGAAAGTATTTTACTGTAACAACTGCCATTAGTTGTACTGTATATTAACATTGTTATATAATTATTCCTTGCTTACTTGAGTATATAGCCAGAGAAAACTTTCCACTTTGCACCTTTCTTAATTAAAATCTGCCAAATGTGCTTGCAAATGCAATCTACAGTGGAAACTATGCATGAAGAAAATGTGTAACTCTGAGTGAAATAATAAGAGAGTGAAAGTTACCAACGCACATTCATGCGCTGATATTGCTATAACATACTCATCAACTACTGATAGATTCGATGACATTTCAAATTGAGTTCGGCTTGTGTGCCTAACCAACCAATTTACTCTGCAATAACACTAGAGCCTTCTGTGTGACATCAACAAGCCAATTCAATTGTGTAACGATGACAACAGATGCTTTTGTGGACCCCCCAGTCTGGATTCAATATGGAAAACAGGTTTGGAGGATTTGCCCAAAGTGAAAAGGGGAGAAAGAGTGAAGTCTGGGGAAGCTAAAAGCTAGGATGCGCAGTACCTGGTGGCTGACATGCAGAAGGAATGGATCCTTAGATTAAAGCGCTTTAGGGAATAGGAGATCTGGGCCATGGCCTGGAAGTGCCGATAAGAGAGCATTTCCCTTACATCTTGGCCAATGCATTATTGATGAAAATGGGACGTATAGGAGGATGGGCATGACTGGTGCAGGCATTCAGGATCCATTCTGCTTGGATATACTGGGGAATGAAGACCTTTTAAAAGTGGTGGCCTAGTGGTAAAGGGCGCTGGATCGCTGATCCTAGGGTTGGGGGTTCGAGTTCCAATCTCCACAAGGTTACTGTCCCCCCAGTGCAGGTAACTGGGTTATCAAAGGCCGGCCGTGTCTCTCACTGTCTGTGGTGAGAGACAAGTAAAAGAACTATTGCTGACATCCATAAAGAGTAGGCTGCATAGCCGTCAGCGTGTTTCTACCCCTTGCTAAAGGGTTGTATCAGGAAGGGCATCCAACGTAAAAGCCTATGCAAAATCAAACATGCGAATCAGATGATTCGCTGTGGCTACTCCTGAACAAGGGAAAAAGTCGAAAGGAAAAGACGAAGTCATGCAATAATCACTGAAAACATCCAATGGCAATGATGCAATAATTTGGTTATCATAGCAGTGATGCAATACCCTGTGATATTGATGGTTTTCCACCAATCACAAATAAGAAAATCTCTTGAATAAATAATGTGTGCATTAACCCGGGATAATAGACCAGTCATATTGCGTCATTCTTGTATAGCACGTATGTACAGTAGTAAGGTACATTACTTTGTGTAGTATTTGTTGGTAGAAATCACTTACGTCCATGCCACTAAAAATTTTGCTTTAGAAATAGAAGTGGAAGACAGGCTTTGAGTGTACGTGAACCGTGCCATTACGGGCCCCAACTGGGAGCTTATTGAAAAGTAACCTAATTCCACATGACAAACATTTCTTTGTTGAGAGGCTTGGATAGAGGTCATTGGATGAAAGGGAAAGGGATGGACTCCTTTGTTGACTTAGACTGGGAGAAGTTAGAAACAACTTCTGTGGATTTAATAGGATTTTTTGAAGGGACAAAGAGAAAACTCAGGCGCCGTTTTGTGACCTTAGACTTTAAGACCTGGTTATAATGTCGATAAAACAAAACATATCAAAATGTTTTCCTTCTAAACCAATCCAGGTTGCAGTGTGTAAAATGTTAAGGGTAAACAAGGACCGGTTCATGGTTCATGTTGTGTCTGAGAGCCATAGGAGGCATAGGAGTCAAGGCAGCCTGCGCTCCATAGATTAATTGAGTAGACCCAGCTGTACTTTAATTAGTCGTCAGAGATCAATGATAGTTGCAGTGAAATCCCTGTTAACCCCTTGTAGACCACTATGTTTTACAAACCTATTAGTATGTTGTTTGGTCACCTGTGTGTCCCATGATATTAATTATGTCTTTACATTTCGGGAGCCACGGGTGCTGTCTTTGATGTCGAAAAACGCAACACAGATCAGTCAAAAAAAAACAGCATTCATACATGCTGCTCTCAACTCCCAAGGCCTCATTAATGCTCCTTAAGAAGCAGATCTAATGACGATTAAAAAGACTTCATTATTATCTGCCAGAATGATGAAGAATACAAGAAAGGGAGAGAGAAAGAGTGAGCAATGGGATTCACTTAAGAACACCGCAAAGCCCGAAACACTCATATAACTACACTAGTAATTTAAACACAGGATTCTGATTAATTTAAATTCATTTACTGGGTACATGCCGCATGCTTTATGAGCCAGCAAGTAAACTTTAAGAGCTTTGCATCATATTAAATTTCATGTATTCACTCCGGCAGAAGCCTTTAGTTAGACATAAAGCAAGACAACGGCTGTGAGGGCAAAAGCGCTTGCTAATATCCTTTCAGATTAAAAAAGTAAAACCATCAAGAAAAAGAAATAAATAGTTAATAAGTAAATAAATACAAGCTATTATGATAATCCATTAATTTTCTCAGATTCATTTATATTCTTAATTATAGGCAGTGGTGGCCGAGTGGTATAGGGCGCTGGATCGCTGATCCTAAGGTTGGGGGTTCGAGTTCCACTCTCCACAAGATTGTCACTGTCCCCCCCTGTGTTGCTAGCTTGGTTATCAAAGGCCGGCCATGTCTCTCACTGTCGAGGGTAAGAGGTTCAAATAAAAGAACCATTTCTGACGTTTGACAAGAGTAGCTACATAGTAAAAACCTATGCCAAATCAAAATTGCGAATCAAATGATTCACTGTGGCGACCCCTGAAAAAGGGGAAAAGCCGAAAGGAAAAGAAGAATTTATATTCTTAATTATAATTAGAGTCACGGGGAGGCTGGCATCTAGCTCAGCCAACTCTGGGTGAAGGCATGGTGCACCCTGAACAGTGCCAGACCTCTGCAGGGGTCAATACACATACAACCCATTCACACTCACACCTAGGGGTAATTTAAAGCAGCCGATTAACCTATTGTGCATGTTTTGGACTGTAGGAGGAAACCGTAGTACTGGGAAGAAACCCACGCAAGCATGGGGAGAACATGCAAACTCCACACAGAAACACCCAAGCTGGGAATTGAACCCAGGCCATCTTGCTGTGAGGTGGGTGTGCTAACGGCTACGCCACCATGTCCCCGCCAATATATTAAAATGAGTGTCTATTCATTCATTTATTTATTCATTTATTTTCTAAGCTGTTTAATTAAAATTATAGTCGTGGGGAGGCCGTCACCCATCTCAGCCAGGTATGGATAAAAGCAGGAAACCCACAGGAAACCCTTGCAAGCGTCAGGAAAACATGTAAACCCCACATTCAAACGCCCAAGCCTGGGATTTGATCCCAAGCCTTCTTCCTGTTAGGTGGACCTACTAACCACTGTGTCACTACTACTACTACTACTAATAATAATAATAATAATTATTATTATTATTATAACAACTTCTTTTCCTTTCGGCTTTTCCCTTCAGGGGTCGCCACAGCAATCTCTTTGTCTCCAAAACCTCCTGTCTTTTGCCCAGGGCCACTGTTTCTAAACCATACAACATCGCTGGCCTCTACACCGTCTTGTACACTTTCTATCACACATCATACCGGACACTTTTCTCCAACCATTCCAACCTGCCTGCACATGCTTCTTCACCTCTTTTCCACACTCTCCATTGCTCTGGAGTACTTAAAATCCTCCACCTTCTTTATCTCTGCTCCCAGTAACCTCACCGTTCCTCTTGAGTCCTTCTCATTCACACACATATATTCTGTCTTACTGAAGCTAACTTTCATTCATCTCCTTTCCAGGGCATACCTCCACCTCTCTAGATTTTCCTGCACTTGTTCTCTGCTCTCACTACAGATCACAATGTCATCTGCAAACATCATAGTCCATGCGGAATCTTGTCGAACCTCGTATGTCAGCCTGTCTATCACCATAGTGAACAAGAGGGGGGCTCAAAACTGACCCTTGATGCAGGTCCCAACTCCACCTTGAATGACAGCACACCTCACCACTGTCTTACATCTCTCATACATGTCCTGCTCCACTCTAACATACTTCTCTGCCACTCCAGACTTCCTCATGCAATACCACAGTTCCTCACTCGACATCCTATCATATGCTTTCTCCAGATCCACAAAGGCACAATGCAGATCCTTCTGACCATCTCTGTATTTCTCTATTAACATCCTCAAAGCAAACAATGCATCAACGCAACAATGCATGCTCTTTCTTGGCATGAAACCAAACTGTTTTTCATAAATGCTGACCTCTGCCCTTAGTCTAGCTTCCAGTATTCTTTCCCATAACTTCATCATAGGGCTCATCAACTTTATCCCTCTGTAGTTGCCACAACTCTGCATGTCTCCCTGTTCTTAAAAATGGGAACCATCACACTTCTCCTCCATTCCTTAGGCATACTCTCACTCTTAGGTCCTTGTTGAATGGTCTTGTCAGAAAATCTACCGCTACCTCTCCTAGACACTTCCATACCTCCACCGGTATGTCATCAGGACCAACTGCCTTTCTACTCTTCATCCTCTTCAATGCCCTCCTCACCTCACCCATACTAATCTTTGTTACTTCCTGGTCCTCAACAGTCACCTCTTCTACTCTTTTCTTCTCTCTCATTTTCCTCATTCATCAGCTCTTCAAAATACTCTTTCCATCTTCCCAGCACACTTCTGTCATGAGTCAATACATTTCCCACTCTGCACTTAATCACTCTACCTTGGCGCATGTCTTTCCCATCTTTATTTCTCTGCTGCTCCCCTGCACTTCCTCATTCCACCATCAAGTTTCCTTATCTACTTTCCTTCCAGATGATGCACCAAGTACTCTCCTACCTGTCTCCCTGATCACATTAGCTGTATTCGTCCAGTCAGCTGGAAGCACTTCCTGACCACCCAAACCCTGTTTCAAGTTCTCCTTGAAGACAACACGACACTCTTCCTTTTTCAGCTTCCACCACTTTGTCTTCTGCTCTGTCTTTGCCTTCTTCATCTTCCTCACCATCAGCGTCATTCTACACACCACCATCCTATGCTGTTTGGCAACACTCTCACCCACTACTACTTTGCAGTCATTGACTTCCTTCAAATTACATCGTCTACACAAGATGTAGTCTCCCTGTGTGCTCCTACCTCTGCTTTTATAAGTCACCCTATGCTCCTGACTCTTCTGGAGGAAAGTATTTACCATGGCCATTTCCACCCTTTTTTTTGGAAAAATCTATCAACATCCATCCTTCTTTGTCCCTGTCCTGGATTCCAAACCTGCCCATCTCTTCCTTGTCCCTTCTGTTTTTCTGCACCAACATGTCCATTGAAGTCTGTCCCAATGACCACGCGTTTACCTCTGGGGGTACGGCATCACTTCATCTAACTCACTCCAGAATCTCTCCTTCTCTTCTAGCTCACATCCTGCCTGTGGGGCATAAGCACTAACAACATTGATTATCATGCCTTCAATTTCTAACTTGAGACTCATCACTCTGTCTGACACTCTTTTCACTTCTAGAATATTCCTGACCAACCCCTCCTTCAACATGACCCCTACTCCATTTCTCTTCCCATCCACACCATGATAAAACAGCTTAAACCCTACTCCTAAGCTTCTAGCCTTGCTACCTTTCCACCTGGTCTCCTGAACGCACAGTATGTCTACCTTCCTCCTCTGCATCATGTCAGCCAGGTCTCTAGCTTTTCCTGTCATAGTTCCAACATTCAAAGTCTCTACTTTCAGTCCTAGACTCATGCCGTTCGTCTTCTCTTTCTTCCTACTGACACGCTTCCCACCTCTCCGTCTTCGACTTCTTCGACCAACAGTAGACCAATTTCCACCAGTACCCTGTTGGTTAACAGCACTGATGGCGGTCATTGTTAACCCGAGCCTCGACCGAGTCGGTATGTATTTCTTAGTTTTGATTCGCATATTATTTGTGGCATTGGTTTTATGCCAGATGCCCTTCCTGACGCAACCCTCTGCATTTATCCGGCTTGGGACCGGCA
This sequence comes from Plotosus lineatus, assembly GCA_024760905.1. Taxonomy (NCBI): domain Eukaryota; kingdom Metazoa; phylum Chordata; class Actinopteri; order Siluriformes; family Plotosidae; genus Plotosus; species Plotosus lineatus. The sequence continues at coordinate 36,866,168 of CM045735.1, forward strand.
TGAGGGTGGACAGTGGTTTGTGCACCCCTTCACAGCTGCATTAATAACAATAACAACAACAACAACAACAACAACAATAATAATAATAATAATAATAATAATAATAATAATAATAACATGGTGGCACAGTGGTGTCGTAGTTAGCACGTCCGCCACAGACCAAGAAGGTCCTGGGTTTGAATATCAGGCTTAGGCCATTCTGAGAGGAGTTTATGTTCTCGTTGTGCTTGCCTGCATTCTCCCCAGGTATTCCAGTTTCTTTCCACATTCCAAGGTCATACACATTAGGCTTACTGGCTGTTCTACATTGTCTCTTAGTGTGAGCGTGAATGGTTGTTGGTCCTGTGATAGCCTATTGAGCTGTTCAGGGTGTACCTTCGCCCAGAGTCAGCTGAGGTAGGATCCTTATAGTCTTTAGCATCTGTGATGCTGGTAGGATTTGGCAAATGATTGAATGAAAAAATAAGTATAATAGTAGGCCTCCGTCAGTCTCAAAGGTCTGTGGCGCTGCGCTCTGACTGTTATCCTGGCTGGTGTTACTCTCCAGTGCACAGAGCCTGTGTAGGAAGTATGGAGGACTAGCTGTTACCCAAGCAGCAAGTCCCCCTCTTGGCGCCACCGGAAGGATCCATTGGAAGGGCAGAAGCCGATATGACTGGGTTCCAGTGTCGCTGCAGGAGTTGCCAGAACGTAGCTGTGAACGAACTGCCTCAGGGGACTCCGACTCCCGAATAGAAACATGCTGACTGCTATGCAGCTACTCTTGTTGAAAGTCAGCAATGGTTCTTTTACATTCCTCTCACCATAGACAGTGACAGACATGGCCGGCCTTTGATAACCCAGTTAGCTGCACTGGGGGGGGGGGGCAGTAACAACCTTGTGGAGAGTGGGACTCGAATCCCTAACCTTAGGATCAATGATCCTGCGCCCCATACCTCTAGACCACCACAACCCAAAGAAATGAGTATAGCAACAGCATATTATTATTAGTGTTATTGCAGGGGTGGTGGTGGTGTGGTGATATATTGTGTGGCTAATTAAAATCCTCTCTAAACACTTTTCACGGTGCTAATGTTTGGGCGTGCACAAGGAGCAAATCAGTGCTTATATATAATGTGGTAATACTTTATTACTTATTTATTTCGAAATTAAAAGCCAGTGAATATTTATCATGATTATGATATACACTTTTACAAGCATGGTTATTATGATGCTGGAATCTTTTATCCTCAAATGCATCCTGCTCCTTCCAAAACATCTCTCTCTCTCACACACACACACACACACACACACACACACACACACACACACACACACACACACACACACACACACACATGCACCCATTCTGCTGATATGCTTTACCCTGGGAAAACATACCAGTCTGAAAAACACACCTAATGCAAATTTGTGTGTGTTTGAGGGACAGTAGGAAGTGTGAGGGTGGAGGTGTGATGGGGGTAATGGTGTGTGTTGGAATTTGCATGGCCACACTTCTTCGTGATTTGCATAATGGACTTCCTTGTCCCATAATTTCCACTAAAGTGTGGCTGATTTTTCAAACAGGTGCATTTCAGAGGTCAGGGACTTACTTTAAATGGCCTTAAATAGCGCTGACTTTGGAGGCACAAATTGCTGATCTTGTGCCAGTAACAGCAGGAAAGCAATAAGACAGTGAGAGAGAGAGAAAACCCGAAGTGGAAAGGGGGTGGGGGTGGTGGGTGGAGGGCCTGAGTGTGACCCAGTGTGTATTCTATAGGGATTGATTGATGTGTGGTGACATACTCACTTGAGCCCAGATCCATCAAGGTAACTGGAGACACCATGCACATTGGAAAATTAAAAGTGCTACCCCTTAGTGGCACAGCCAATGGCTGAGGCTAAATATGGATTCTGCAAAATAATTACAGTTGTGTTTGGCCAAAGATGTGCAAAAATATTCCCACTTTCTTAATGGAATTGACTGATTGCAGCTTACACGGTTAAACAGCCTTTTCCCCCCAGACTGTTATATTTAAAAACAAATAGTGTTGAGTGCAAGAATGAAAGTAATATAAGGTTATTGCAGGAACTGTGCAACTCAAAAAAAAATTAGCATCATACTAAAGATGCTAATAAACCTCGCTCTTTTCTGACTTTGACTCTTAAATCCTGTGCACATCCTTGAGCGCATAATGTAAAATGTCAGACGCATAATGTAATATAGGCAAAATATTTATTTTCAGGTAAAGTACAGATAAGGTACTTATTTAGGGGAGAGAACATCAGAACAATAATAACACAACAACCTCAACAAAATTAAAGTGTTTTCTGAAGTTTTCATCCAGCCTCGGCCCACAGTAAATGTAAACTACACAAAAATAATACTGTGCAGCCTATTGTTGTGTTCTCGTCTAGTAACATTGTCAGCCATTCATGGTCCGACTAAAAATTAAGGGAGAAAAAATCCAAAAACAAATAAATTATGCATACTCCGTGTGTTCATGATAGTTTTGGTAGGATTTCTTTTTTTGTCTTGTAACTTCATCTCACTCTCTTATAAACAGTGTATGACTTAATGTATAACAAAGCAACTACACGGCCTTTACTTACAACTCAGCCACATGTACGTCAGTCCCTCACATGCCATCCCTCACATTAGGAAATCCATGTGGTTCCTTCATAGACATCCAAATGCATTATGTTTAGTATTAAGTACAGGACAGAAAAAGTTTAAATACTTTCAAAATCCCACTCCAATGGTCTACAATGGCATTTTTCATCACATAATAGGTGAGTTTTGTAATACACATCCACAACTGTCCTAGGAATTTGACCAATTTTTTGGTCATAGGCCTGTTGTGAGAGGTATATGGCAGGGGCGGTAAGTCCGGTAACAATATTACACAGTGTAGGCAGGTATATTACGGATAGCGCCAGAATGGCACGTCGACAAAAGGTGTGTGGCTATCAACATGGAGATTGCAGGTTGATGCTGCATCCATCCAGGACCAGGAGTCCACAGGAGATTAATGGCTGATGTGCTTTCCCTCCAAGTATGATGGTCACCTAGAGGCAGATGGTGGCATCGCATGTCACGGAAGGGGCAGGTGCATGCTTACACCCCTCCCTGGTTGCTGGTGGTAGGCAGGCAATGCTTGATAGAAGGGAATTGGATCTGACTAAAAAATATGGGAGAAAAACATGGGAAAAAGTTTATATTGCAGAGGTCTGAAAGAAAATATGACTGAATATCTACAACGCCAATTAGAACGTGCAATGTGTAATGCAATGCCAAATTCATGATATGATAGAAATCTAAAATAAATTTGTGGTATCAATAATAATGAAAAAATCTCACTTTTATTGGCTTGTATTACACAGTGTTAACATCTGAGACATGAATATGTAATATAAAACTAACTTTCCCAAATGTGTAATATGAACATTCTCATGATGAGAAAATAATAATGTTATAATAATGAGAAACTCTAATTTAATAAAGTTTTCATTTTGTAGTTAAATAGCAGAAACAGGACTATGCACATTAATAAAGCCTATTTTGTGAGCAGTTCCAAGCATTAGCTGGCATGATGAGCTAGTTTTAGTGAGTGGAGCATTCATGTCAGGCCTAAGTCCAAAAATTGTATGAATATTAACTGTAAATGATGTCAGAATGTGTATGCAGGATGTTGGTTATTTTATTACATTTTTAATTTAATGTTTAAATGAAGGTGCAGGTAAAGTCTGTTGGGCTTTAGAACCCAAACCCTCTTGCTCATCAGGTCAGACTTAAAGTGAAGCACGTTCAATTCCTCTAGGATGGGATGCAAGTCCATCGCAGGTTACCTTTTCAGTATTTTTTATACTTGTACGCATTTATATTGCTGGGCTGCTAGACACTGCAGTATTAAAAAAATAAATAGCTAGTTTTTGCAAAGATACTGTAATCACTGGCATATGTTTGTTTGACAGTTTGTCTATGAAAAAAATCCTGACCACACCCAGTTATATTTTTCCACCAAATGTGGTGGGGATGCCACCCTTCCTCGGTCACGGAGACGATGTGACCATGGAATATCAATGTCAAATTTGAAGGTCAGGGCAATATCATGCTTTCTTTTTTTTAGAATGCTTTTAAGTTTGAAACATGTGCCAATGGACATGTCATTATTATAGAACACAATATTAACCTGAAAAATATTGCTCTGTGTCTCCATTGTAAATCCCTTCAGTTCCATGTTGTCTTTCACCTTCTACATGGTGGAAAGTGTTTTTCCGATCCAATTTTCTCAGCTCCCTCCTTCTTCACCGCATCCCATTTATTTAGTTTCAACTCTGTAACTAAAAGCTCCATAAACAGTTTCCTTTCCCTGCCACCTTTCAACCATTTTCTCAGGATTTCGTGTGAATGCTGTTACAATTACTAAATCCATATTTCACAGACCTTCTCTGCGCATGTATGAAAATCATGCATTAAAACGATGTGCTTCTGTCCTCAGGCTGACCGCCACTCGAGTTACCATCAAATCTCATAAGCTGTCTGAGTACATATAAATATATAAATATCTATCCCGTCACAGTATATGACACATTTCTATATCGGGCCACCATCTAAGCAATGAGGAATTCCCTTGCAAGGTCTGGATGAGATGCGCCAATAACAGGCAGGTAGAATATGAAGACCTAAAGGCAATTTTGTGCTTATATTTGGCAACATTGACAGTCCTTTTTCTATAAAGAATGGCAAACCCTTTCCATGCAATATCAGCCATACATCATATACATCAAGGTGAAAGAAAAAAGCAAAAGATAACAGCGCTGGAAGAAGTAAGACAAAGCAGCCTCCATCTACGTTTTACTTGAAGTGTGTAAAGATGGATGGCACTCATACATACACACTCTTCAGGGACATTGTGGACATGCAAGTAAAGAGGACTGCTTCCCAGAAGGTAGACCTTACGAGATAAGGCAGATAAACCAGAATGTGATAAAAGGTTAGGATGTGTATTCAGAAGTGTTCAAAGCCCAAAAGATATGGTGATATTTACATGAGGATAGTTCCTTATATTCAGGGTTGGTTTGCATACAGGTATAAGTTTTTGTTTTGTTTTGGGTTTTTGTAATGTTTATGATTAACACCAAGATGTTTTGACCCAATCTGTCCACATGTCCACACATCTGTCCACATTTTGTGCATTTAGAGAAGTCTTTGGAACCTGTCCCTCAAGCTATCTTGTGGAGTGTTCCGGGAGTACGATATACTGGACTCATTGCTACGGGCCATTTGGTTTCTGCATCACTGGAGGCAGAGCTTGTTCCATATTGGTAACAACAGGTTGAATTCATTTCAGGTGAGGGTGGGAGTCTGCCAAGGCTGTCTTTTGTCACTGTTTCTGTTCAAAATTTTTATGGACAGAATTTCTAGGTGCAGTTGAGGGGTTCTGGTTTGGCTTCAGCAGGATCTTGTCTCTTCTTTTTGTGCATGATGTTGCCCTTTTGGCTTCATAAATCTGGACCTCCAGCTCTCATTGGAGCGATCACAGCCAGAATGAGAATCAGTACCCCCAGGCCATAGTTTGCAGTTGGAAAGGGTGGAATGCACCCTCCAGGTCTGGAATGAAGTCCTGCCCCAAGTGGAGAAGTTCAAGTTTCTTGGGGTCTTGTTCAGGAGTGTGGGAATTATGGAGTAGGACAGGCGGATCACTACAGCCTCTGCTGTAAATCGGAGCCTGTACCAGTCTGTCAAGGAGAATAGGGAGCTGATCTGTAAGGCAAAGCTCTCAATTCACCAGTAGATCTAAGTTCCAACCCTCACCTATAGTTACAAGCTTTGGGTAGTGACCCAAAGAACAAGATTGTGGTTACAAGTGACTGAAATGAGCTTCCTTCTCAGGGTGGCAGGGCTCTCCCTAAGAGATAGGGTGAGAAGCTCAGCTATTTGGGATGGATCTCAGAGTAGAACTGCTGCTTGTTCGCGTTGAGAGGAGCCACTTGAGGTGGCTCGGGCATCTGGTCAGAATGCCTCTCAAATGCCTCCCTGGTATGGCCAACTGGGAAGAGACCCCAGGATCAACCCAGAACACAATGGAGGGATTCTATCTGTTAGTTGATGTGGCTGCTGCCCCCGTACCCAGACCCCAGATTAAGCGGGGAAGATGATGTATTTAAAAAAAAAATGTGTACCTTTTATGTTTTGGGTGGGTTTTTATATACTCTTCAATTTATAGACATTTTATGTGTCAATTTTCCATGTTTGGACATTATTCTATTCAACAAGGTGGATGTATCTTGTACAACACAATGATAACGTGAAGGTTTACACTCTGAGTGGCACGGTGTTGCAGTAGCTAGAACATTCGTCTCACAACAAGAAGATGATGGGTTTGATTCCCCAGCTTGGGCCATTTCTATGTAGAGTTTTCATGTTCTTCCAATGGATGCATGGGTTTCCTCCAGGTACTTTGGTTTCCTCCAACAGACCAAAAACATGCACAGTAGGCTGAATGCAAAATCTCCAGTAGGAATGGTTGAGTGTGTGTGTGTGTGTGTGTGTGTGTGTGTGTGTGTGTATTGGCCATGCAATGGCCTGGAGAACTGTTTATGTTGTATCCCACCTTCCAAAGGTGGCCATCTGATTTGAACCTCTGCCTTGCAGCAATCCAAATTAGGATTAAGTGCACCCAGAACAGCTTGACAGACCATGGCATAGCCAGAACGCACACAACTGTTTCTACTCACATCCACAACTAAGAGCAATTAGTCTATTGTGCATGTTTTTTTTTTTTTTAATGTACGAGGAAACCGGAGTACCAGGAGGAAACCTAGACAAGCACAGGGGAACATACAAATTACACACACGAACCACAATGCCACCTGATTAAAAAGGTGTTTGAATTTTAGATAACTTGGTGAGCTACTTAGCTACAGTTGCAATCAATCAAAACTATATACTCAGCATGGACAGGAATGTGATAGCCATATTGTTTTTTTTGTTTTTTTTAAGCTGTTTATTACCATTCATTCATTCATTCATTCATTCATTTTCTGAACCACTTAATCCTATTTGTGGTCGCGGGGAGGATGGCGCCCATCCCGGCTGACTCTGGGCTAGGGCAGAATATACCCCGGACAGCTCACCAGGCCATTGCAGGGCAGAAACAAGCTGATGGCTAAGCAGCTGCTTCTTGACAAAACTCAGTAATGGTTCTTTTACACGAACCTCACACCACAGACAATGAGAGACATGGCCGGCCTTTGATAACCCAGTCAGCTGCACTGCTGGTTTGTTTTACCAATGCACTTTATTTTTATTTTTGGGCAGTTTTATTTTTTGCTGTATACAGGGATCCCTCACTTTCCGTGGTTAATGGGGCCCAAGGCCCCCTCACGACCGCCGATTTCCATGAAGTAGGAAGACAGTGGTGAGGTGTGCTGTCGGTGTGACAGAAGAGTTCAAGGTGGAGGTGGGACTGCATCAAGGGTCAGCTCTCAGCCCCTTCTTGTTCGCTATGGTGATGGACAGGCTGACAGACGAGGTTAGACAAGATTCCCCATGGACTATGATGTTTGCAGATGACATTGTAATCTGTAGTGAGAGCAGAGAACAAGTGCAGGAAAATCTAGAGAGGTGGAGGTATGCCCTGGAAAGGAGGGGAATGAAGATTAGCCTCAGTAAGACAGAATACATGTGCATGAATGCCAAGGACCAAAGAGGAACGGTGAGATTACAGGGAGCAGAGATAAGAAAGGTGGAGGATTTTAAGTACTTAGGCTCAACAATCCAGAGCAATGGAGAGTGTGGAAAAGAGGTGAAGAAGCGTGTGCAGGCAGGTTGGAATGGTTGGAGAAAAGTGTCCGGTGTGATGTGTGATAGGAGGGTATCGGCAAAAATGAAAGGAAAAGTGTACAAGACGGTGTTGAGGCCAACGATGCTGTATGGGTTAGAAACAGTGGCCCTGGGGAAAAGACAGGAGGCAGAGTTGGAGGTAGCAGAGATGAAAATGTTGAGGTTCTCTTTGGGAGTAACGAGGATGGATAGGATTAGGAATGAGCACGTCAGAGGGACAGCACATGTAAGACGTTTTGGAGACAAAGTCAGAGAGGCTAGATTGAGATGGTTTGGACATGTACAGAGGAGGGATAGTGAGTATATTGGTAATAGGATGCTGAGGCTGGAACTACCAGGCAAAAGGCCTAGAGGAAGACCAAAGAGACGATTCATGGATGTGGTAAAGGAGGACATGAAGGTCGTTGGTGTAAGAGAAGAAGATGCAAAGGATAGGGTGAGATGGAGGCAGATGATTCGCTGTGGCGACCCCTGAAGGGAAAAGCCGAAAGGAAAAGAAGAAGAAGAAGGATTGACTCCCCTGACTGACGTATACATACATGTATCTTCTTCTTCTTCTTTTCCTTTCGGCTTTTTCTCTTTATCAGGGGTCGCCACAGTGAATGATTCGCACATTTGATTTGGGATAGGTTTTTACGTCGGCTACCCTTCCTGACACAACTCTTTAGCAAGGGACAGAAACATGCTGACAGCTTTGCAGCTACTCTTTACGAAAGTCAGCAATGGTTCTTTTACATGAACCTCTCACCATAGACAGTGAGAGACACAATCGGCCTTTGATAATCCAGTTAGCTGCACTGGAGGACGTGCATGTATATGTGTATATAATATCAATAGATACATATTCAATGCTATAAAAGCTTACAATAACAATTAAACATTTCAAAAATAATGCATAAGATGTAAATCAAAAATAAATACACACACATACAGACACGCGTGTGCGCACACTCAGATGCGCACCTCACATAAAAATGTAAGTTGTTTTGTTGGGGGTTTTTGAGTTGTTTACTTGTTTTTGCTTGGTTTGTTTGTTTGTTGTTTTTTGTTTTTTTGCATAATTGGCCTTGTTTTGCTGCATTTTCTTTAACTTTTTCCCTATTTTTCCTTAATTTCCTCATTTTTTACAATTTTTCGATGACTATTTTTGAAAACCCCCCGATGCACTGAAGCCCCAAAAACTGAAGAACGAAGTAGCGAGGGATCACTGTGCACATATTTAAAAAAGCACTTCACTACCAAAATATTCTCCTCGACTATTTCAGTAATACCCACTTCATAGCTCATAAGACACAACAGGCAAACCGCACATGCTTTGTCTAAAACCCAAACAATTATATGGGATCCACCACACCCATTCCTCCATACACTCTTTGCAGATGTCAAGGAGAGGATTGAGAGAAGAAAATGGCACAATGACATCTCTCTAGCTGTCTAAATTCAGATAGTCATTATGGACACTCCACATGCCACGATCAGATGCTTTTGAACAACAGTGGTAGGTCATTTTGCTCTCTTCCAGGGAACTCTGAAGCTGTCGAATGACTAAAGTGAAGCCTAGTGACTGAGAAAATTGGCTTCAAGTGATGAGAAGAGATGAAAAGGCTGGAGCTCCTTCTACCATTATGTTTAGTCAATATTTTGGAAATAACAGAGCAGCATGGTATTTAATCACTCGTGCGATGACACAAAGCTTTCATCTCTACAATAAAACACCAACAATAGATTTTAGAAATAAAAAAACAAAAAGGGGTAGTATGATTTTTTATTTATTTTTTTATATATATTTGAGTGACATAAATATTGCCTAGAGCTATCAAGGAAACTCAAGTGTGGGCCAGCAAGATGAGTGAGAGATAAAATAAATAGAACATTATGCTTTGAGCACTTAGTGCCACTTAGTGGTTAGCGTATCCGCCTCATCCCAAAAGATCCCGTGTGTGTGTCCCGAGCTCAGCAATGGTGTTTCTGTGTGGACTTTGCATGTTTTCCCTGTGCTTACACGTGTTTCCTCTGGGTACCCCAGTTTCCTCCGATAGTCCAAAGTCATGCATATTAGGCTAATTGACTGTTCTAAACTGCCCCTTGGTGTGTATGTGAGAGTGATTGGTTGTGTTGGCCCTGTGATGGTCTGGTGAGTTGTTCCCAGAATATGCTGCAAATTGCAAAACTGAAATGAAATGACTGTCACACTGAAAACAGCCACATATGATTACTTTCTCTCTCCGTTCATATGTATCAACATGAATCTCAGTTATTACATTCATTCCTTTTCTGAACCGCTCAATCGCAATTAGGGTCTCAAGGAGCCTGGCGCCTATCTCAGCCAACACTGGGTGAGGGCAGAGTACACATGTACAACTCGCCAAGCTATCACAGGGAAGAAACATGCTGATGGCTATGCAGCTACTATTGTGGAAAGTCAGCAATGGTTCTTTTACATGAATCTCAAAATAGACAGTGAGAGACATGTCTGGCCTTTAATAACCCAGTTAATTGCACTGGAGGGGGGAATTATTAAATATTTATTTAAATATTTCTACAATTATCTGCCTTAGTGGTGTACTAAGGGTGCACTGTTTTAAATTTTACTGTAGCAAGGGATTGTGCAACAGCATTATCTCTTTTTTTGTAAATGATGGTCCAGTGTGTCATTATGCTAATGGAGATACAAAAGGAAACACGAAGAACCTTTCCTGTACATTAAGAGAACTGGAACTGTTCTTATCATACTTCGGGGTCACTTAACTGTTAGGCTCCTTCCTAAGCAAAAAAAAAAAAAAAAAGATTGTTTGACTGCAGCCTGTGCCTGATTCCTGGACACTAATTGGAACTGTGGGGCTTTGTACAGGAGTAGGTAATAATCTAGCCTGAAACCTATAATAGCATGAACTAGTTTTTCTGCACCATGTAGTGACATTACGCATCTTATCTTAGCATTAGTTTTGTGGTGGAAAAAAAAGAAGGCTGTTCGAGCACTATTATCTACATGAGCCTCAAATGAAAAAAATGGAGTCACAAAAGAAAAAAAATGGAGTCAGTAATCAAAGGTCTTTTCCCTCCACACATGTTGAAACTGAAAAGCCATCCAAAGTTATTATAAAGTCAGAAAGCTTACTCCTGGCTTCATGTTTTCTGAGCACAGGTACTTTTGTCTTGTTAAAATTAAGTAGAAGGATGTTACTAAGCATCCAGTGTATGGAAAGTTAATTCAATGTTTATGATATTAATAAATATCAATCAAATAATCAGAGTTTTGCATATATGTGAGGCACTCCATCGAAAGTAGGCTCTTGGGTCGAAAAATGAGATTTTTACATGGTCAGATACAGGAGGCCCAAAGCTGCAAAATGCAACAAAAAGTTTATCAATACCTTAAAAACTGAGCGAGCTATGCCATTTATTGTGTCAGCATTCAACTAAAAATTTCAAAAGACGTTTTAGAAAAAAATGAGCAGAAAGATTGCACTTCTTCCAAGATCATTAGTCCTGATCAACCAAACATTTTTATGTACCTCAGCCATATAAACTTTTACAAAACATGTCTAGGAAGAGTTTTAGGAAGAGACGATAAGAGAAATCATCCTTTTTAAACCCATCAGTCATGGTGGTAACCCCCAAAAATTAAAAAAAAAAAAAAAAAAACGACTATTTTATCAACATCAAAATCAAAATCTTCATCAACACAGCTGGCATCATCATCATCAGTTTGTTTATATGTAAAAGGTATGAAACATTTAAGCATTTTTCAGGTTTTGACCAATTTTCGTACAAAACTAAACAACCCACGATCCAGCATGTCCAGTCCAGACAAGATTATACACAAATCAAATGATCAAAAAAATTCCATAATCAAATTTTGCATGCAGAGAAAAAAATACCAATACTCATACAATACTCATATTAAGTTTCTAAAGTACATAATACTGAGCATATGGGATTTTCTTTGACTGAATTGCAATGGAATCATGTCTTTTTCTTAATATTCCAGCAGACCTGAGGTATCTCTCACACACACACACACACACACACACACACAGACTGTACGGAGTGGGAAACTGCTCATTTGTGCATCTATCGCACCATTCGCACTCATTAGCCCCACTCCCTTTATATACTGTATTATCTTCCATTCAGATTGCACTAGTTCATCTGGAAGCTGCTAATTATCCATTTGCACATGGTGTAGTGTGTGTGTGTGTGTGTGTGTGTGTGACAAAGAGAGAGAGAGAGAGACAGAGAGAGAGAGAGAGATCTTCTTCAAAGCCGAATTCCAGCGTCGAATTTAACATCTATACTAATGCTGCTAGACATCACAGATGACATTTCACTCTCCTTTTCCAGAAATTATGTGTATTCACAATCTTATAAATAAACTTACTTACTGTTATTGAAGAGAAAGTCGGAGATAAGTTCCACATGCGGTATACTAGAGTCAGGAAGTAAACAGGAAGTTAACTTGTGATGGGCACTGAGCATGTGCAATGTGAGCATGTGACTGAGTTCACCAATCAGGGTCCTCATTTCAGATCTTCCTTAGCGACTAGCCTGCATTGTTTACATGCATGTCGTCTTTATAACCTTTATTTTATTCACTGAAACAGCATTTTAATATTAAAACAGTTCTTCTGGTGTATGGATTATATTGTGTCTTGTACCAAACATGGTGAATAATTGCAAAGAAAACCCGTAAGTTTACTACTGTTTTTATCTATTTTTATGAGGGGACTCGTTAGAAAAATGGAAATAAAAGACATTTTTAGTGAGTTTTAGTCGATTTCACTTCAACAAGTGATAGTTGAATACTTGTTTTAATGTTTATGCAAAAATCCGAATTTCAATAATAAATGACCACTTTTACTTTTTTGGCCATTTTCTTGAAAGTAGTCCATGCGACAAGCGCCTACATTCGGCGGAGCACCTCACATATAATTAAAAGCAGTGGACCTAAAACAGAACCTTGTGGCGCACCAAACATTAAAGAGTGCATTTGGAAAAATTATTATTGAAACCTACAAAGTGATAGAAATAAAAAATTAGATCTGAACTAGGAAAAGAACAATTCCTTTAATCCCGGCAACATTTCTAGTCTGAGAGATTTCCTATCGGCTTTTTCCCTTTATCAAGGGTAGCCACAGCAAAGGATTCGCAAGTTTGTTTTGGCATAGGTTTTTATGTCAGATGCCCTTCCTGGCACAACCCTTTTAGCAAGGGACAGAAACACACTGACGACTTTGCAGCCTACTTTTTACGAAAGTCAGCAATGGTTCTTTTACATGCCTCTCACCATAGACAGTGAGAGACATGGCCCGCCTGTGATAACTCAGTTAGCTGCACTGGGGGGACAGTGACAACCTTGTGGAGAGTGGGATTCGATCCCCCAACCTTAGGATCAGTGCCCTATACCACTAGATCACCACTGCCCCATGGCAACGTTTCCTAGTCTATAAGGGATAATAACAACATAAACAGTGGTGTCAAAAAGCAGCATTAAGGTCAAACAAGACAGGCTGAAAGACATGACCTTGATCAGAAGTTAGTAGTAGCTGCCTAAATCCTGACATAATGCAGCCATGAGGTGGGGGGGGTTAACCAGTGTCTCTCCCCCTTATGCCGGTCCCAAGCCCAGAGAAATGCAGAGGGTTGTGTCAGGAAGGGCACGGTCGAGGCCCGGGTTAACAACGACCGCCATCAGTGCTGTCAATCAACAGGGTGCTGATGGAAATTGGACTACTGTTGGTCGAAGACGTCGAAGAAGGAGAGGCGGGAGGCGTGTCCGTAGGCAGAGAGAGAAGAGGAAAGGCATGAGTAGAGGACTGAGAGTAGGGACTTTGAATGTTGGAACTATGCAAAGAAAATATAGAGAGCTGGCTGACATGATGCAGAGGAGGAAGGTGAACATACTGTGTGTTCAGGAGACCAGGTGGAAAGATAGCAAGGCTAGAAGCTTAGGAGCAGGTTTTAACATGGTGTGGGTGGGAAGAGAAATGGAGTAGGAGTCATCTTGAAGGAGGGGTTTGTCAGGAATATTCTAAAAGTAAAAAGAGTGTTAGACAGAGTGATGAGTCTCAAGTTAGAAATTGAAGGTGTGATGCTCAATGTTGTTAGTGCTTATGCCCCACAGGCAGGATGTGAGCTAAAAGAGGAGAGATTCTGGAGTGACTTAGATGAAGTGATGCAGAGTACCCCCAGAGGTGAAAGAGTGGTCATTGGGGCAGACTTCAATGGACATGTTGGTGCAGGCAACAGAGGGGATGAGGAAGTGATGGGCAGGTTTGGTATCCAGGACAGGAACACAGAAGGAGAGATGTTGATCGATTTTGCAAAAAGGATGGAAATGGCTGTGGTGAACACTTTCTTCCAGAAGAAACAGGAGCATATGGTGACTTATAAAAGCGGAGTTAGGAGCACACAGGTAGACTACATCTTGTGTAGGTGAAGTAATTTGAAGGAAGTCAGTGACTGCAAAGTAGTAGTGGGTGAGAGTGTTGCCAAACAGCATAGGATGGTGGTGTGCAGGATGACGCTGATGGTGAGGAAGGTGAAGAAGGCAAAGGCAGAGCAGAAGTCCACCAGGCTTTAGGTGGCCAGGAAGTGCTTCCACATAACTGGAAAACTACAGCAAATGTGATCAGGGACACAGGTAGGAGAGGACTTGGTGTGTCCTCTGGAAGGGAAGTAGATAAGGACACTTGGTGGTGGAATGAGGAAGTGCAGGAGTATGTACAAAGGAAGAGTTTAGCTAAGAAGAAGTGGGACATTGAGAGGACTGAAGAGAGTAGACAGGAGTACAGGGAGACAGAGCATAAGCCGAAAGTAGCAGTGGCTAAGGCCAAACAGAGGGCGTATGATGACTTGTATGATAGGTTGGACAGTAAGGAGGGAGAAAATGATCTATACAGGTTGGCACAGCAGAGAGATAGAGATGGGAAGGACGTGCAGCAAGTTAGATTGATAAAGGACAGAGAGGGAAATGTATTAACTGATGACAGAAGTGTGCTGGGAAGATGGAAAGAGTACTTTGAAGAGCTGATGAATGAGGAAAATGAGAGAGAAAAAAGAGTAGAAGAGGTGACCATTGAGGAGCAGGATGTAGCAAAGATTAGTAAGGGTGAAGTGAGGAGGGCATTGAAGAGGATGAAGAATGCAAAGGCAGTTGGTCCTGATGATATACCTGTGGAGGTATGGAAGTGTCTAGGAGAGGTAGCAGTAGATTTTCTGACAAGAACATTCAACAAGGTCTGAGAGAGTGAGCAGATGCTGGAGGAGTGGAGGAGAAGTGTGCTGGTGCCCATTTTTAAAAACAAGGGAGACATGCAGAGTTGCGGCAACTACAGAGGGATAAATTTGATGAGCCATACGATGAAGTTATGGGAAAGAATAGTGGAAGCTAGACTAAGGGCAGAGGTCAGCATTTGTGAACAACAGTTTGGTTTCATGCCAAGAAAGAGCACCACAGATGCAATGTTTGCTTTGAGGATGTTAATAGAGAAATACAGAGAAGATCAGAAGGAACTGCATTGTGCCTTTGTGGATCTGGAAAAAGCATATGACAGGGTGCCAAGAGAAGAACTGTGGTATTGCATGAGGAAGTCTGGAGTGGCAGAGAAGTATGTTAGAGTGGTGCAGGACATGTATGAGTGATGTAAGACAGTGTTGAGGTGTGCTGTCGGCGCGACCAATGAATTCAATGTGGAGGTGGGACTGCATCAAGGGTCAGCTCTGAGCTGCTTCTTGTTTGCTATGGTGATGGACAGGCTGACAGATGAGGTTAGGCAAGAATCTCCATGGACTATGATGTTTGCAGATGACATTGTGATCTGCAGTGAGAGCAGAGAACAAGTGCAGGAAAATTTAGAGAGGTGGAGGTATGCCCTGGAAAGGAAGGGAATGAAGGTTAGCCTTAGAAAATTAGAATACATCTGTGTGAATGAGAAGGACCCAGTAGGAATGGTGATGTTACAGGGGGCAGAGATAACGAAGGTGGAGGATTTTAAGTACTTAAGCTTAACAATCCAGCGCACTGGAGACTGTGTGAAAAGAGGTGAAGAAGCGTGTGCAGGCAGGCTGGAATGTTTGGAGAAAAGTGTACGGTGTGAAGTGCGATAGGAGAGTGTCAGCGAGAATGAAAGGAAAAGTGTACAAGACGGTGGTGAGGCCAGCGATGTTGTATGGCTTAGAAACAGTGGCGCTGAGGAAACGGCAGGAGGACAGAGCTGGAGGTATGAAGCTGGAGGTATCCCAGAGATGAAA
>CM045735.1:36887248-36964748 GCA_024760905.1 Plotosus lineatus
CTTCTGCCAGGCACTTTGTAGCCCTTAATCCTTTAAACTGCAGGAGATTTTCTCCCACTTTTTAAACCTTAGCACCAACACCCTACAAGATGCGGCCAACATGATAATGAGCACATATGCCAATATCTTAAAAAAAGTTACAGATGTTGGCAGATATTCAGTTCCGGATGCTAAGTTATGATGTGTAGTTTCAGATGACAAGTTTGGCCAAGGTCTGTTGACTGTAGCTGTAGCATAGTGTTTGATAAACAGAGATATAGTGATGTGAAAAGTGCATCCCACAGAAATCTATGCCTACACTTGAACCCCCCACTCTTGAAAACCCTTGACAATTTCTGTTGAAATATGCCTCGGGTGGTGAGGGTGCCATGTTAGGCATTGCATCATTGGTATGGAACAGCTGGCATTGTTATATCTGGGACAGGGGCATTAGGGACACCCACAGCTATTTTTGATAGTTTCTGCTACTACCTCCAGTTATTTCCCATGATTTCCACTTTCACCAAGGGTTTCTTAGTTGGCCACCACATTGCTTACTGGGATCACTGTAGCTTATGGATAATTGAATTAGCTTATTGAACTTAATTTGACTTAGTTATTGGAATTATTATGCGATCTCAAATAATGTGATTCCTTCCTTCTCAATGTGATTCCATTTTAAAAGGTTTTCCTTAATGCTAAACATCTACGTTTGTATCCAAAAAGCCAAAAGAATGTGGTATTATAATGCACTACTAACTGGTTCTGTTAAATTCAAAAACTGCTGCAAGTCCTGCAACATTTCTACAAAAACTTAAGATAACATTGCATTGCTATGACACCCAATGCACCCAAGGCTTTTTTGTAGAGCAAAAACTACCAGAAATAGCAGAGGGAGTCCTGAATGGTCAGAATCCCTGCGTATGTCCAAATCGATCATTCTGGGAAAACCTATTCCTAAACCTTTAGCTGAACTTGATGCTTGAGAATAATTCCAAAAAAAATCTGCTACACTCTATTTGTTTACATACACTAGTCACGGCATTTTGAAAGAAAATATCCAATACTCTTTTTTCTCCCCTTGTGTGTACAGATTTAGACAATGCCAAACAGCAGAGACATGGTGCTTATCGATACCGGACAGACAGACATACACGCCATCCAAAATCAAGTAGACTTTTTTATAAATATGGTGCTTCACTCATGCAGACCCATTCAGGAGCTACTGTACAGTAAATCAGTAATAAAAATGGAAGATGTCATAGCAAAAGAAGAATGTCAGAAGAAAAATGGCACTATTGGGAATAGAAGCTTTAAACACAGTATGCTTGATATTTTCTTTCCTTCATGCCCACCCACAAGAGATTCAAGGTCCGTTCTGGTCCATTACAACAAAGGAACCGTACGAAAATGGAATGTTCAATGAATTTACACCACTTTTGTGCAATATCTTCAATCACTCTTTTATGATCTATAGCCCATGTCTTCTCACTGTTGTTGATTGTTTTCCCAAACAGAATATATTTCAAGGGCTTATAATTTTTTTATTATTTGATTTCATTCTCAGGTTTAGAAGCATTGATGTTTGAATTAAATTATCATAATATTCATAATTGTTTCTAAATCAGAGGGTTGTGTAAACAAGATTTTGTTAATATTTGTGAGCCGGGGATTTAGCTCAGTTGGTAGAGCGTTCGCTTTATCCTCCGGTAGGTCGGAGTTCGAATCCGGCCGCGTCATACCATAAGACGTTAAAATTTGGCAGTTGTTGCTTCCTGCTTGGCGCTCAGCATGAAAAGGATAGAACAATGCAATAACTGGCGCTGCACAGTGGTGACAGGTGCCTAGCGCACAAAGCAAATTTCAATGTATGTAATGTACTTTGACAATAAAGAGTTGTTTGTTTGTTAAAATATGCAACATCCACAGGTTGATTCTGCAGATCTCTGGACCCATTATATTTCCCAGCAACCCTTGCACCACTTTCAGTCACATGACTTCAGACACAATTATGTCACATGCTCAAAGCACACCCTGTGCTCATCACACCGATAAGCAGCACTATTTAAAGGGTACCTGTGGTGAGTTTGTATTACTAGCTCTTTAAAATGGTCTTGCATGAGGCAATGTCTTGTATCTTGTAAAGTGTGTGAGAGCCACATTGCTATTCCTTCTAGGTACATTCAATGACGTTTCCTTCGTCATGTGAATTTGTTGTTTTGTCCTATTGGCTGGGCTATGTGTAGCATACAACAGTCTAAGATAATGTGTGATCGGCTGGTGCTAATCTGTGTCACAAGGAAAAGGCCGGAGTTCAAGCAGGCGCTGCACAAACAACTGGTGCTGAAAAAACAACATCAGCACAGGCCAACTCGGAAAATGTTTCCTTTAGGATGCAATTCAGTAGTCTGTGAAGACCACTTCAAGCTGACCTGCTATTGGCGTAACCTCCAGGCAGAACTACCTGGCAGGAAGCCCAAGCTTTTATGTCTAAACGGGATGCTGTTCCTACAGAATTAATTTGTAAAAAGTCAGAGAGTGACAGTGGACGGGAGCAGTGCCTTGCTGAAAGGAACCAGTAAAGGGTAAGTGCATTTAGTATGCTGGGAGTTTTAGCACCTAAAATATTGCTCGCTACTTGTTTACTTGGTCAACGATTTAACTCCTGCCTGTTGTTCACACAATACAAAGTAAGCAATAAAATGCAATGTTGTACAGTATATCTACAACTAATAACATACATAAGAAAATAGTATAAATGATATGAACTAAATTGTTTTGTTGAATGTTCTTATAATGTAGCTTTAAGTAGATAAGCTATTTAAAGGTGCCTATTTACAGATGACTAGAATATGAACTTTGTCTTCCATTGGCAGTACAGTCATACAATTCATTATAAATACTTCCCAGTGAACCCACCTTACCTCATGGGCTTCATATTCCTTATTCACCTGTCTTGCATCTTATTTTGGTTCACTGTCTGTCTAATATAGCAATAACATAACCACAATGATGAGCTTGCACATGCACTGTGACAATAACTCATAGAACCAAAAGTCCTAAATCACCCAGATCCGGGCTTGGCAACCTGATTTTTTTTCCTCCCCCCTTATCTGGCTGTCATGATTCACATTCATCGAGTAATGCCATGGTCATGTGGACCCACTCAGGGAGAGGCGAGAGCAAGCCCTCTGTGACACTTGATGCTAGCCATCCGCATCTTAAAAAACTTCTGTGCATGTGTGTTCAGGGGCAGCATAAAACACTCAGCGTGAACACACTATCTACCCCCTTGTGGATTAGATGAAGTGTTAAGAAACAGAAGGAGGTGCACAATTTCAAAAGAAATTGAATTAACAGAGCCCGTTTTACTCTCTCCAGACAGGTACACAGATTACACATAACATGTTTAAAATACCTTAAGACTTGTACTTCACAGCTCGCATTGTCTATATCTGTTCTGATGGCTGATGTGTTCTTATGACGCAAGTTTTACCCTTTTGTTTGACTCAGAATTGGGATGGTTATTAATATCATCATACCTGATGCAGGCTTCACTGGCACTCACATAACAGGAGTAAGCAAATCAAAGACATTGTGGCTGATTCCATTTTATTTCCAAGAGGCTGGTAACTGAATGGCGAATGGACCTGTTTAACAAATAAAGTGTGAATGGGGAATTTAAAAAAAACAAAATCAAAAAGAATGTCATTATTAATAAACTTAACTTTGCAATGGTAATTGCAAACCGGGGATTTAGCTCAGTTGGTAGAGCGTCCGCTTTATCCTCCGGTAGGTCGGAGTTCGAATCCGGCCGCGTCATACCATAAGAAGTTAAAATTTGGCAGTTGTTGCTTCCTGCTTGGCGCTCAGCATCAAAAAAGGATAGAACAACACAATAACTGGCGCTGCACAGTGGCGACAGGTGCCTAGCGCACAAAGCAAATTTCAATGTATGTAATGTACTTTGACAATAAAGAGTTGTTGTTTGTTTGTTGTTTAAAGGTACCCAACAGAGGTATAACTGTTTGTAATCTTATAACAGCATTGACTACAGAGTCTACTGATCGTAGAACGTTAGCACACTTCCCAGTTGCTGTATATGTTGATCTCCACTAACCCTTTACAAATAATGCAGAACAAATGCACTCCAGCTACTCCTCCCACATGATCTCTGTATATTTCTGTTTAATATTTTAAGTTAACATAAAGGATTTGCCCATTGAGCCATTTGGACTTACTACAGATGTAACCTGGCACTCCACCAAAGAACTTTGTGTGCTCCTTACCCACCAGCAGGAACAATATAACACCAGCTCAAGAAACAGAAGTACATTATGTTCTTTTTATTTTCTTTTTGTATTCAAGTAATAAGTATAAGTTGAAACTACTTCTGACACTTGAAATAAATTGAGTGTACATGATCCAAATTACATTGTTTAACCCCAGAGTTATTGGCCTGCACTTCTCTTCTGCAGCCTTCTTCTCAATGATGTATGACTCTAGTTTACTCACACCAAATCCCATGGTGCACTGCTGCCCTGGGGCCGGTTGGTAGGTGCGAACGATGTGACGAGAGCTGCTAATAGTTCTTTATAAACACTTCCACGCCTCAACTAAATTCAGGATTATGAAGCTGCATTATAAATTCTGTTTAGTTTCAGGCAGTTCAATCACACTTATTTCCTCAAAACTAAAAATAGATAAAGGGTAAACTCACCAAAATTCAGCTCCAGGGGTCCTGGCTGTGCTGGAAAAAGTATAAAGCTCATGGACTTCACTAAAAGTACTGCTACAGAAGTAATATTTTACTTGAGTTTAAAAAAAAAATTAAAAGCATAAAACTAAAAAACTCCTCGAGTCCTTGTACTAAGTTGTTATTATTAATATTCATTGATTTAAGATCCATAATTCTAATAAGGAAGCACCTATCTCAGTCAACTGTGGGTGAGGCAAGGATGGTGGTATTATTATTATTATTATTATTATTATTATTATTATTATTATTATTATCATTGAACAGTTAGGTCTTTTCAATGCACACTTGCCTTGCATTAAACCTGTGTGTGTGTGTGTGTGTGTGTGTGTTCGACCTCTAAAGCACACACACACACACACACAAATAGGAATTCAGCCAAAAAATCCGGGATTTTTTTTGTCCCGGAAGTTGACCAAAATCTGTAAGTCTAACGCTATAAAAATGTGTGAGAAAAACGAGACCGAGAGGGAAATGCACACTTTCTGGAAGTCCGCTGTTCTGGGGAAGTCAGGAAGTTGTTGATACTATGTATCGCTGTGAAAACCTTTAACGATGAGGTCACGAGCCACTTATATATACTAGTATATACACAGTCGGCCCCCAACTTACGAAATTAATCCATTCCAAAGCCATTTTCGCATTGCGGGGATTTCGTAAGTAGGGGTTGCATCTTACATGTTAAACGCGTAATTCATTCCAAGGCTCATTATGCTTATGGTTAATGGTTCATTAAACCATTGAAACAATTTATTAACATATTAAACCATTTTATTAACATATTTATTAATTAAACCATTATTAAACATTTTTATTTGCACACACACACACACACACACACACACACACCTCTCTCTCTCTCTCTCTTTTTCTCTCTCCCTCTCTCTCTCTATCTCTCTCGCGTGTGCTGTGGGCCACGCCCACAAGACGTCGAACTCAAAACGCATTCCCTGCTTGACAAACTCAACTTTAATTTGATTCCTTGAGGGATCGGAATTCCAGATGAGCTCAAATGCACCCACATTTATTAAACATTTACTGAATTAAAATAACTTAAAAAACTAAACTAAAAACTAAAGAGTGAAGCTTCCTTCTGTCTCTATCTGGGAGGCCAGTGGGGCGGGATGTTGACTCGCCCGTTGTGTGAAATTTTGATTGGCACGTTTGAATTTTGAATTTCTTTTTGCAAGAGGGGTTGTTTCGTATCTTGGGGCCAGAAACTTAGGGAAATGTTTTTCGTAACTCGGGGATTTCGTACACAGGGGTCTTCGTAAGTTGGGGGCTGACTGTATATATGTATGTATATATATATATATATATTACATACATACATACATACATAATGTGTGTGTGTGGGTAGCAGAGTTGAAAATGTTGAGGTTCTCTTTGGGAGTAACGAGGATGGATAGGATCAGGAATGAGTACAAAGTCAGAGAGGCTAGATTGAGATGGTTTGGACATGTACAGAGGAGGGATAGTGAGTATATTGGTAGTAGAATGCTGAGGTTGGAACTACCAAGGAGAAGGCCGAGAGGAAGACCAAAGAGGAGATTTATGGATGTGGTGAAGGAGGACATGAAGGTTGTTGGCGTAAGAGAAGAAGATGTGGAGGATAACATGAAATGGAGGCAGATGATTTGCTGTGGCGACCCCTGAAGGGAGCAGCCGAAATGAGAAGAAGAAAAAGGAGGAGATGTGACCGTAGTTAGTTATTAATTATATACGACATATGTAGGATTAAGCGATTCAGAAAGTGTTTGTGTGTGAAGCTACAGCAGTCGCTTCTGACATGGTCAGATTAAACACATGTATAAGAAAAAGAAAATTCTGTTTGCTTGTGAAAAGGGCTTCAGAGAAGAAAAACTAGGAAAGTTCAACCTTCCATAAAGGCTACTGTGACAAAAATAGCACAGAAGCAGCTAGAATGCATAGCTATGAGGTGGATGGCCAACAGTAGACCAACTAAAGTTTCGTTCCTGCAGGAAAGCAACTGCTAAAGATTGTTTTAAAGGAAGGGAGATTAAAGCTTTTTACTGATACTATAGCAGCATAACTGTACTGGCAATAAAGTAGACAGAGTCTACATTATATGTTTAATATTAGGCTGTAGCTGCTCAAATTCTGATGTTGAATAAATGGGATTTTCATGGAGGCAGAATCAGAAGAGGTTGAAATGCAGAGTTTCGCTGAGGCAGCTGTGGACTCTGTGTTTAAATGGGAGGAGACGGGCTGCCAGGAAAACTGTCCATTCGCACTTCACCCCTTTTGTGAGGAGGCTGCAGCCATGGCTATAATCATCGCACACAGAACGCACACAAAAGCCACGGATCGGGCGACCATTCACAGCTTGACAGGCTTTTCACCTTTTCATCTGTCTGTCAACACATTCCAGAATTATTTGGTCCAGCTCCCAAATGATCTGCCCATCGCCATGAAGCCTGCTGTGCATCAACCTTGGTGTGCATATTAGAAGCAGAATTAAGCATGTAGCATTCACTTGACTAAAATCATCGTCAACACATGACAGGAAAAACAACACAAATGAGACATGTGCTGAAGAGTGATGCGGACAAAATAAAATGTTTAGATGAGGATTGTTTTTCCATCCATGCAAGTTTCCACAATTATAGCTTCACCTTTTGGTAAGCAGTAGGGTGCAACATAGCTGCTCCTTGTTTTATTTATGCCCCACCCCACTTGATTAGTATTGAGGTGTGTGTGTGTGTGTGTGTGTGTGTGTGTGTGTGCGTGGTGAGCTACATAAGCTATGTATGAACCTGCAGTTGTTATAATGCCTTAGATCTCTGGTGCTAAATTCCATGCAGGCCCTCAAAAATCTGGTGGTTCCATTTTCTCTGTGACACCACACTTAGCCTGTGTTTCACATTCCAGCAGGATAGCAACTCCAAGCGAGATGTACTGAAATGATTCAAAGCCAAGAACCTGAATGTGTTTCCATGGTCCAAACCTCAGTCCCATTGAGAGTCTGTGGCAAGAATTGGAAATTGGTGTTCAGCTTTGGTCTTTTTTCAATCTGACCAAGCTTAAGCAATTTAGCAAAGAAGAATTGGTCCAAATATCAGGATCCAGATGTGCAGAGTTAGAAGTGCAGCCAAAGGTGCAGTAAATTCTACAGGTGACAATTGTAGGCTATTATGTAAATCATGTTCAAATTTTTGAAAGTAAGAAATTCTTCAGCGGGTGGTGGAGGTGGGGATGGGGTGGGGGGTGGATACGAATCAGTGTACAACTGTTTAATTCTATTAAGTCTCAGGGATGCTGGAACCAATCCCAGGTGCTAACTTAACTTTGGTTGAACAATCTGTACACCCTGAATAGCTCACCAAGCCATCAAAAGGACAACATGTGCATCGATACACAAGCATTCACATCTATTGGCAATTACACGAATGTGCACTTTTTTGGACAGGCAGAGAAAATCAATGGCGTCATACTACACAAGGACTCGAACAATCACCAGAAACATCTTATTCAAGTTGCTGTGAGATGGGAGCCTGTCTCAGGAGACTCTGGGAAAAGGAGAGATACACCCTGACTAACTTGTAAGGCCATCGTATATTCAATGCATACTCACAACCACTCACCTTTGCACCTAAGGCAGTGTTTCTCAAATAGTGGGACGCACCCCCGAGGGGATGCGGTATGATGCCAGTGGGGGGTGCGGTGTGATGTCGGGTGGAGCACGTATGACCCTGGGGAACATGCTTTTCTGGAATTGTGTACGAGGATTAGGTGTAATTGCACCTCCACGCCACTAGATGGCAGTGGTTCTCTCATTGTCGCGCTATGTTAGAGCAGTTTTTCACACGAGTAAAGGATATGAAGTGCAGTAAACAACCTCTCAACAAATAACACGAACAATCTATAACAGGAATGAAGTGAAAGGTGGAGAGAGACGGAGATATTAAGACATAAGTAAATTGAATTCTTTTATGTCCGGCACATTGATGCACTTTAAATCTTTTCAATTACAGATTAAAAAAAAACAATGTTGATGAATTTTTTTCTTTATTTTAAATTGATATATATTTTTTTCTTTTTAGTTTTTAATGTTAATAAAGATTCAATGTTATGCAAAGGTGTACTAATAGTCGACAAATACTATTTATAGTCGCTCGCGGGGCGGTGGAGGGGGGCATGAATTATTTTTTTCTTCCTGGGGGGTGCGCCACAGAAAATAATTGAGAAGCACTTACCCAAAGGGCAACTGCACATGTAAGGAATTGAACACATGATCTTCTTGCTGTTAGGTGGACATACTAACCACTACGCAATCGTGCACCCTAACACCGTACTCTTAATAACTAGTAAAATTTCCCAAACTTTTCCGAATTGAGGGGAGAAGAGTTGTTTTTGAGTGGAAAACACATCTAGCATCCAGCATGTCATTTGTTCTAGATATAACTTTTGGTTATGCAAATGTGGATGTCTAAGCGCACAGTTGGTGATGATGACTGAATTCAGGAGTGTCTCTGTGTGTGTGTGTGTGTGTGTGTGTGAGAGAGAGAGAGAGAGAGAGAGAGAGAGAGAGAGAGAGAATAGTGCATCAAAATTCTTAGTTGCTTTTGGAGACAAATGTCCTTTCAATGCTCGTTCATTTAGCAAATAGAATATCATCCAAATGATAAGAATTAAATTATGTGCAATAAACCCCTGAGGCTGAAAGTAAGCTAATTTATAAAAGGTTGGGGAGGGTGTGCCTTTTCTGTTACCTGTAGACTCAAAAGGTTAAATGAATGCTTTGGCATTTTTGTCAAAATTATGCACATGAGTCTCAACACCACAGATCCAATTATATTTATTTATTATTCAAACATTACTGTCCATCCATTACATGTATGCACAAAAAAAGTGGCTGTGTGTATATACTTGCACATACATTTAATACTACTATAGGCATGGTGAGACTGGACTCTATCTCAACAGACTGTAGGCAAAGGAGGGACATACTCTGAAAAGTTTGCAAGACCATCCCAGCACCAAAACACAACCATTCATACTCACATCCACACCTACAAGCAATTTGTAACAGTCAATTAGCCTGATGTGCATGTACTTTGATTATCGGAGAAAATATACTCAGAGGAAACCCATGCAAGTATGTGTGGACAGCACAAACTCACTCCGAAAAACCCCAGCCTGGGACTTGAACCCACAACTTTATTGCTGTGAAGTTAACGTGCACTACCCCCATGCTGTTCCATTTCCTCTTGTTTTTATTACTGTGTGAAACATTAAAAATGAAATGAAATAAATGTGCATGTGATAGGGAGTGATGCTTAGTGGTTAAAATGCTGGTTGACGGATCTGAAATCAGGGGTGAGAAGCATGTAAAAGAGCCATTGCTGCTGTTCAAAAAGGATGGCATTGGATTGCCATCAGCATGCCCCATGATGGTCTGGTCAATGGATCCTGTGTCCAATTTATGTTTGGACAAACAGTAGTTCATGCTTTGATCAGGCATTTTTTTAAGTGTTTCATCAGTCTGTTTTAGGTTTAATTCTTTCTCATAACATACATTGTACATATAACATTTTTCCAAGAATAAAGGTGTATGTTTTAAAATGCTGGGGTTTTAATCAAAGGTAAATTTCAAAATGTTCTTTACCACGAACAGAAAATTTAATTTGCAAGATTAATCCAAGTAATAGAGTCTCTGGTATGGCCTAATGATTGCCAACCTAGTGCTCACTGCCTGGCTTCACAAGTTTCATTCTTCACAGCATGAGTCACGAGTGTTGTAAGGCGAGTGGGCGTCAATCCTATCAAAATATTTTAGATCTATCAGAAAAAAAAAAAACAATATTCAAAAGCTTAAAAAAAAGCAAGTATTTTCGCTGTGCTCAAGATCAATACAGTAGCTGTGAATGATATTAAGTCTGGGCATGTAAGTTTTTAAGTTTTGCAGATCTATGTGCAAGCAAAGAAATACTCAATGCTGCTTCTTTGCATCTTCCCCATCACTCTAACTGGCATGTGGCTAATAGTCATTGAGAAAATCATGGCTGCATCTGACAGATTGTCTGTCTGTGGGGTTTTTTATTAGTATGTGTGGGAGTTTGCACATTTTTAGATTAACTAAAACAATAAAATACAATTCGGGTTCAGATTAAAGACACAATCACACCATTCCAGGTCACACTGTCATTGCCCACATGTGCGTTGAAAAGTTCTAGGACAACAAGGGAATCTTCGGGGAGCGTTCTCTAACACACCCTGTTAGACTTAACCCTGAAGACTCCAAAAAAGAGTGGGCGCTGTGAACTATCATTGGGTGCATGTTGTTGTTCATCCTTCAAGGTTGAAGATGACCATGACTTCATATCAGATCAACGATCTGTGGTATGGATGAAGTCATGATTGCACTTGACTTGGATTTAAGTGAGGGAGCATTGTGCAGATCGTCAGCCTCACTCTCTCGTCCCGGTCTATCTGAGTCTGCTGGAGCAATATAGTCGAGACAGCTAGAGATAATTCAGGATGCAGTGGATGGCCAGCAGTGTCCTGTGTGTCTCATTGTGCCCTGGTTGCTCTCCACAACGCATTGCTGGGTCCACCTTGTCTGCTGAAACACTTAATCTTTGCATGCATAGGTAGGCAGGTCCCACTCTTACCAACTGTCTTGTGGTGGCTGGGATGCCAAACCCCATCACAGATCCTAAAGAC
The DNA here is from genome assembly GCA_024760905.1 of Plotosus lineatus. Lineage (NCBI taxonomy): Eukaryota > Metazoa > Chordata > Actinopteri > Siluriformes > Plotosidae > Plotosus > Plotosus lineatus. Next base: position 36,898,671 of record CM045735.1, read on the forward strand.
CTCCCCACTACCCTTAGGTTTGATAGTTGTACTTCAACAAAGGCAAGAATATTATTTAATTGCCACTATTCAAGGACTTGTTTAAATAAATGGTTGGTGCATAAGCACAAACAGTCAGGACCCATCACCCACCCGTAGGCAGTGATCCACTGCTTCTACTTGTTGAGGGGAGCCAGTTCAGGAGCATCGGACATCTGATTAGAATGCTTCCCAAACGCTTGATGTGGTGTTTCCAACCAGGAAGAGACCCCAGGGTTGACTCGGAACACACTGAGAGGACTGTCTCTCAGCTGGTCTGGGAACGTGTGTGTGTGTGTGTGTGTGTGTGTGTGTGTGTCTCGGAAGATATGGAAGAAGTGGCTAGGGAGAGGGACATCTGGACCTCACTGCTTAGGCTGCTGTCCCCATGACCTGACCCCAGATTAAGCGGGTGATGATTGAGGTCGGTCTTGGACGGACTCAGTTTCCCATAACAGCATGGCATACTTTATGTCTGCTTTCCAGGATGGGTGTGTAATTTTAGACTTGCCTTCTCAGTGTTCCTTGAGGCATGGCGTCTTTTCCTTCCAGCAACACCAACCATACAATTATCATGAATATTGTGGCAATGCATTAACAGGGAATGTCAAAAGAACTGGTTTAGAACTTGCTCTGTGCTTGCCTTTGACATTTTCTTTCACAGCTCGTTTGTCAAATTTTAAGGCAAGTATCTAACTTTTTTCCAGTTCATAACCCCCCCCCCCCCCCCCCCCCCCCCAACCAAGGGCAGTGGTGGCCTAGTTGTATAGGGCACTGGATTGCTAATCCTAAGGTTGGGTTGGGTTAAAAAAAAAAACTAATAACGGAGTATTGACGCGAGCTTCATTGAGTCCCACCCTCCACAAGATTGTAACTAACCCCCAGTGCAGCTAACTGGGTTATCAAAGGCCAGCCATGTCTCTCACTGTTTATGGTGTGAGGTTCATGTAAAAGAACTATTGCTGACTTTCGACATGAGTAGCAGCAAAGCCGTTAGCTTGTTTCCGCCCTGTGATGGCCTGGCGAGCTGTCCAGGATGTACTCTGCCCTCGCCTGGAGTTGGCTGGGATGAGCGCCAGCCTCCTCGCGACCCTAATTAGGATTAAGCATTTACAGAAATGAACACCCCACCACCACCCTTTCTTGCGTGGTTTTGCCATTTTATTGCAGCTATTGTCTTGTGTGGTCCATGCCAGCTTTTCCAGTTCTGTGTTTGCCAGCCATCTTTAGCAAAATGTAAAACTGCAACTGTTTCTCTCCTTCAGTCCTGATTACAACAAGAAAGGAAGGATGCAAGGACAAAGGACACTGTGGTTAAATTCCCCTATAAGTAGTAATATTGGGCTAAAATGAAAGTGTTCATACAAAGTAAAGGAAGGTCATTGTATTCAAATGCCCTCTATATGTGGTCAGTTGACTTTATAATTTTAAAAGGAGAAATAAAATCCTCATCTTGCATGTGATAGCTAGCCCCCACTAAATGAATTTTAAATTGGTAATGGTTGCAAAATTGGTAGCCATCAGTGACAATGTGCTTCAGCATTTACATCCTGTTAAAATGAAGCAGCGTGATAATCTCCGTAATGGAGTCCTCCATGTTTAAGTGGGCCATACAGAGGGCCATGCAGCTAAGAAGTATGATTTGCGTTTTAGTGACTTGCTCTGTGTGTCCAACAGATCAACTTGTGTTTGCTACAAAAGGTCATTCTTGCACCCTTTCCTTTATCCTCTTTCTTTAAGGGTCACCCCAGTGGATCATCCCTCGCCATCTTGCTCTCTCTTTGCATTCTTCTCTGTCACACTAATCACTGCATGTCTTCCTTCAACATATCCATAAATCTCTCTCTCTCTCTCTCTTGTTTATATCTTTCTGTTCTCTACATTTAGAGCATTTGGCAGCGACCCACTGCATTACTAACCCCTTAACCACTTAGCCACTACTGCCTCTCCTACCAGGCTCCTACTCTGCAAAACCGTCCCCAATTTGGCCTTCCTTTGGGATCTCCCAGATGCTCCTACCTATTTTATCCATTCATTTTCTGAACCACTTAATCCTAATTAGGGGTCACAGGAAAGCTAGTGCCCATCTCAGCTGACTCTGGGGGAGTACACCCTGGACAGCTTGCTAGGCTGTCATAGGGCTATGACAGCTATGCAGCCTACTCTTGACGATTGTTCTTTTACATGCCATCCACTGTAGACAGTACAAGACATGGCCAGCCTTTCATAAGCAAGTTAATTGCTGATAGTGGGGCTTAAATCCTCAATGTTGATCTGTAATCCAGCACCTTACCAACAGGCCACCACTGCCCCTGCTGTCCTTCTTACATAATTTCTAATTCTGTCCATTTTTGTGACTCCCAAAGAAAGTTGTACAGTGGTACCTCAATTTACGAAAATAATCCGTTCCGGAAGTGATTTCGTAACCTGGATTTTTCACAAGTTGAACCGCATTTTACATGTAAAACATGCGATTCATTCCAAGGCCCCCAAAACTACGCCTTAAACCCTTTAAAAATTATAAAAGCATACTGTTTAAGGCCTCCTTCTGCTTCAATATCATACCGATGGTAGACGAGTTTGGCCATATTCCTTTGCGATATCACTCAACCACGTGCCACGAGCCCGTTTCTTCTTTTCACTCACACTGGGAATCACACGTGTCTTCTTAGCAGAGTTATAATCTTACGAATGTTTCTGCAAGGTTAAAAGCCTGAGCCAAAAAATAAAGTTGCAGTGAGAACACTCGAAAAACTCATGAAACAACAGTAACTCTGTCCTTTACACGAAAAGCATTATGGGAGGGAGCCATAAAATAATATGCCATATAATAGCCAATGGGAAGGAGCTACTTCATCTCTTCTAGCCAATGGGAGGCTAGCAGGGCAGGGTGTTGGGAGATAGCCAGTGGGAGGCCAGCGGGGTGGGTTGTTGGGAGATGTAGTCAATGGGAGAGCAACTCGTGCATTGTTTGAATTTTTGAGATGGTGCTTTGGTAATGTGAACTTGTTACATATCCAGGGACAAAAATTTTAGGAAATGTTTTTCGTAACCTGGATTTTTCGTTTGTTTGGGCTTTCGTCAATTGAGATTCCACTGTAGTACCTTCATCTCTACCACTTCCAGCTCCACCTCCTGTCTTTTTGCCTGCGCTTGGCATCTCCATATCAAACAGCATAGCTGTCACAGTGTCAATACTGTCTTAACCATTGCCTTTACTCTTACAGATACCTTTGTTTCACAAATCAGTCCAGCCACTCTTATCTACGCATGTTGGTAAAGGATTTAATTTAAGATGACCATAAGCTTACATTATTTCTGTTATCTCCTGTCAAGGAGGAGTCAGTGGGGATCCACCAAAGCAACATGTATTTCTGGTATGGGGCCTTTCCTTGTACAGTACACAATCCCAATTTTCAGTTTGTAAGTCACTTTTAAAAAGCTTCCCCTATATAAACTTCTGCACATCCTATTTTTTGCAAGGAATGGAAAATAGCTTATTTTAAAACCTGACAATCTCATGGGTCAAATAAACCGGAAAATTCTCAAACTGTGAGTTTGAAAAGTTCAGTTTCTTTCAATCTTCCCTACTTTGTTGAAAGGATGGTATCCTCATGTTTTCAATTCCTGACACATTTTTAACAGTTCCAAACTTTAAAAACTTTTTTCAAAGATTATTACTATTACTATGTTGTTTATTGCACTGTATGCTTCAGGGTATTTTGACTGTTTATGCATTTTATTTCCATAATCCTGCTTGTGCAATTCTGCAATCATCTGTCTATATTTCACATGTACCCTACTGGACAAATGTTTCACAACACTTCACAGTGTCAGGATATTATTATTATTATTTTTTTAAGAATACATACTGTACTTTTGAAATTAAGTTAAAGCTTAGTCGAAATGGTGCAAACAATAACACTATGAATAAAAGTAAACAATTAAATCATCAAATATAAATAAAATTAATACATTTTAATAATGATAAACAGTGATGCCCTGGCCAGTTTTTTAGGATGTATTTTGCCCACAGCTGATATGTGCACGAGCATCCCCGCAACCCTAATTAGGATTAAGCGGTTCACAAAATGGAATGGATAAATGAACACTGTACTAATAATGATATTATTGATATTATTAATGATGATGATAATGATGTTGGTGTAGTAATTGGCACAAACATTTCACAGCAAGAAGATCCTGGGTTCGATTCTCAGCTCGGGAGTTTCTATGTGGTGTCTGTAAGGTTTTCTCCGGGTACTCCTGTCTCCTACCATAGTTCAAAAACATGCACGATAGACTAATTGGCTGTTCCAAATCACCCCTAGGTGTGAGTGTGAATATTTGTGAGTACTGGCCCTGTGATGGCCTTGGCGAGCTCCCCAGGGTGTACCCTGCCCTCGCCCAGAGTAAGCTGAGATGGGTGGCAGCCTTCCCGTGATGGTAATTAGGATTAAGTGGCTTAGAAAAATGAATTAATTGTTATAATACCATATTTTCTGAACTATACGTCTCTCCAAAGTACACTGCAGCCGTGAGGATGGGCACAAACAAGTGTCCATCCTCACGCCGGTCCCAAGCCTGGATAAATGCAGAGGGTTGTGACATGAAGGGCATCCAGAGTAAAACTTTTGCCAAAATACACGATGCGAACTGCCAATACTAATTTCATACCGGATTGGTCGAGGCCCGGGTTAATAACGACCACCATCAGTGCTGTCAACCAACAATGTGTTGGTGGAAATTGGACTACTGTTGGTCAAAGAAGGCGAGGCGGGAGGTGTTTCCGTAGGCAGAGAGAGAAGAGGAAAGGCATGAGTCTAGGACTGAGAGTAGGAACTTTGAATGTTGGAACTATGGCAGGAAAAGGTAGAGAGCTGGCTGACATGATGCAGAGGAGGAAGGTGGACATACTGTGTGTTCAGGAGACCGGTGGAAAGGTAGCAAGGCTAGAAGCTTAGGAGCAGGGTTTAAGCTGTTTTATCATGGTGTGGATGGGAAGAGAAATGGAGTAGGAGTCATCTTGAAGGAGGGGTTTGTCAGGAATGTTCTAGAAGTGAAAAGAGTATCAGACAGAGTGAGGGGTCTCAAGTTAGAAATTGAAGGCGTGATGTTCAATGTTGTTAGTGCTTATGCCCCACAGGCAGGATGTGAGCGAGAAGAGAAGGAGAGATTCTGGAGTGAGTTAGATGAAGTGATGCAGAGTACCCCCAGAGGTGAAAGTGTGGTCACTGGCGCAGACTTCAATGGACATGTTGGTGCAGGCAACAGAGGGGACGAAGACGTGATGGGCAAGTTTGGTATCCAGGACAGGAACACAGAAGGACAGATGTTGATAGATTTTGCAAAAAGGATGGAAATGGCTGTGGTGAATACTTTCTTCCAGAAGAGAGAGGAGCATAGGGTGACTTATAAAAGCGGCGGTAGGAGCACACAGGTAGACTACATCTTCTGTAGGCGATGTAATTTGAAGGAAGTCAGTGACTGCAAAGTAGTAGTGGGTGAGAGTGTTGCCAAACAGCATAGGATGGTGGTGTACAGGATGCTGCTGATGGTGAGAAAGGAGCAGAAGGCAAAGGCAGAGCAGAAGACAAAGTGGTAGAAGCTGAAAAAGGAAGAGTGTCGTGTTGTCTTCAAGAAGGAGTTGAAACAGGCTTTGGGTGGTCAGGAAGTGCTTCCAGATGACTGGACAAATACAACTAATGTGGTCAGGTAGACAAGTAGGAGAGTTCTTGGTGTGTCCTCTGGAAGGACAGTAGATAAGGAGACTTGGTGGTGGAATGAGCAAGTGCAGGAGTGTGTACAAAGGAATAGGTTAGCTAAGATGATGTGGGACATTGAGAGGCCCGAAGAGAGTAAACAGGAGTACAGGGAGACACAGCATAAGGCGAAGGTAGCAGTGTTAAAGGCCAAACAGAGGGCGTATGATCACTTGTATGCTAGGCCGGACAGTGAGGAGGGAGAAAATGATTTATACAGGTTAGCACTGCAGAGAAATAGAGATGAGAAGGACGTGTAGCAAGTTAGAGTGATGAAGGACAGCGTGGGAAACGTATTTCAGCGACAGCGATGTTGTCTTCTTCTTCTTCTTTTCCTTTCGGCTGTTCCCTTCAGGGGTCGCCACAGCAAATGATCTGCCTCCATCTCTCCCTATCCTCTGCATCTTCTACTCTTACTCCAACGACCTTCATGTCCGCCTTCACCGCATCCATAAATCTTCTCTTTAGTCTTCCTCTGGGAATTTTGCCTGGTAGTTCCAACCTCAGCATCCTACGACCAATATACTCACTATCCCTCCTCTGTACATGTCCAAACCATCTCAATCTAGCCTCTCTGACTTTGTCTCCAAAACATCTAACATGTGCTGTCCCTCTGTTGTACTCATTTCTGATCCTATCCATCCTCGTTACTCCCAAAGAGAACCTCAACATTTTCATCTCTGCTACCTCCAACTCTGACTCCTGTCTTTTCCCCAGGGCCACTGTTTCTAAACCATACAACATTGCTGGCCTCATCACCGTCTTGTACACTTTTCCCTCCATTCTTGCCGATACTCTCCTATCACCCATCACACCGGACACTTTTCTCCATCCATTCTGCCTGCACGCGCTTCTTCACCTCTTTTCCACACTCTCCATTACTCTGGATTGTTGAGACTAAGTACTTAAAATCCTCCACTTTCTTTATCTCTGCCCCCTGTAACCTCAAAGTTCCTCTTGGGTCCTTGTCGTTCACACACATGTATTCTGTCTTACTAAGACTAACCTTTAATCCCCTCCTTTCCAAGGCATACCTCCACCTCTCTAGATTTTCCTCCACTTGGTCTCTGCTCTCACTACAGATCGCGATGTCATCTGCAAACACCATAGTCCATGGAGATTCTTGTCTAACCTCGTCTGTTAGCCTGTCCATCACCATAGCAAACAAGAAGGGGCTGAGAGCTGACCCTTGATGCAGTCCCACCTCCACCTTGAACTCTTCTGTCACACCGACAGCACACCTCACCACTGTCTTACATCTCTCATACATGTCCTGCACCACTCTAACATACTTCTCTGTCACTCCAGACTTCCTCATACAATACCACAGTTCTTCTCTCGGCACCCTGTCATATGCTTTCTCCAGATCCACAAAGGCACAATGCAGCTCCTTCTGACCTTCTCTGTACTTCTCTATTAACATCCTAAAAGCAAACACTGCATCTGTGGTGCTCTTTCTTGGCATGAAACCAAACTATTGTTCACAAATGCTGACCTCTGCCCTTAGTCTTGCTTCCACTATTCTTTCCCATAGCTTCATTGTATGGCTCATCAACTTTATCCCTCTGTAGTTGCCACAACTCTGTACATCTCCCTGGTTCTTAAAAAATGGGCACAAGCACACTTCTCCTCCATTCCTCTGGCATCTGCTCACTTTCTAAGACCTTGTTGAATATTCTTGTCAGAAAATCTACTGCTACCTCCCCTAGACACTTCCATGCCTCAACTGGTATGTCATCAGGGCCAACTGCCTTTGCACTCTTCATCCTCTTCAATGCCCTCCTCACTTCTCCCTTACTAATCTTTACTACTTCCTGCTCCTCAACGGTCACCCCTTCTACTCTTTTTTCTCTCTCATTTTCCTCGTTCATCAGCTCTTCAAAGTACTCTTTCCATCTTCCCATCACACTTCTGTCATCAGTCAATACATTTCCCTCTCTGTCCTTTATCACTCTAACTTGCTGCACGTCTTTCCCATCTCTATTTCTCTGCTGTGCTAACCTGTATAGATAATTTTCTCCCTCCTTACTGTTCAACCTATCATACTAGTCATCATACGCCCTCTGTTTGGCCTTTGACACTGCTCCCTTTGCCTTACGCTGTGTCTCCCTGTACTCCTGTTTACTCTCTTTGGTCCTCTCAATGTCCCACTTCTTCTTGGCTAACCTCTTCTTTTGTACACTCTCCTGCACTTCTTCATTCCACCACCAAGTTTCCTTATCTACTTTCCTTCCAGAGGACACACCAAGTACTCTCCTACCGGTCTCCCTGATCACATTGGCTGTGGTTGTCCAGTCCTCTGGAAGCACTTCCTAACTACCCAAAGCCTGTTTCAACTCCTCCTTGAAGACAACACGACACTCTTCCTTTTTCAGCTTCCACCACTTTGTCTTCTGCTCTGCCTTTGCCTTTTTCACCTTTCTCACCATCAGTGTCATCCTGCACACCACCATCCTATGCTGTTTGGCAACACTCTCACCCACTTCTACTTTGCAGTCACTGACTTATAAAACAGTTTAAACCCTGCTCCTAAGCTTCTAGCCTTGCTACCTTTCCACCTTGTCTCCTGAACACACAGTATGTCCACCTTCCTCCGCTGCATCATGTCAGCCAGCTCCCTATCTTTTCCTTGCATAGTTCCAACATTCAAAGTCCCTACTCTCAGTCCTAGGCTCACGCATTTCCTCTTCTCTCTTTGCCTATGGACACGCCTCCCATCTCTCCTTCTTCGACGTCTTCAACCAACAGTAGTCCAATTTCCATCAGCACCCTGTGGGTTGACAGCACTGATGGCGGTCGTTGTTAACCCGGGCCTCGACCGATCCAGTATGAATTCTGTATTGATCATTTGCATTTTTAAATGTGGCAGAAGTTTTACGCCGGATGCCCTTCCTGTCGCTACCCTCTGTATTTATCCGGGCTTGGGACCGGCATAAGGGGGAGAGACACTGGTTAGTGCCCCCCCCCCAGAGGCCAGCGATGTTGTATGATTGAGAAACAGTGGCACTGAGGAAAAGACAGGAGGCAAAGCTTCGAGGTAGCAGAGATGAAAATGTTGAGGTTCTCTTTGGGAGTAACGAGGATGGATAGGATCAGGAATGAGTACATCAGTGGGTCAGCACATGTTAGAGGTTTTGGAGACAAAGTCAGAGAGGCTACATTGAGATAGTTGGACACATACAGAGGAGGGATAGTGAGTATATTGGTAGTAGGATGCTGAGGCTGGAACTACCAGGCAGAAGGCCTCGAGGAAGACCAAAGAGAAGATTTATGGATGTGGTGAAGGAGGACATGAAGGTAGTTGGAGTAAGAGTAGAAGATGCAGAGGATAGGGTGGGATGGAGGCAGATGATTCGCTGTGGCGACCCCTGAAGGGAAAAGAAGAAGAAGATGTCGCTCCAGAGTACAAGTCGCACTGGCCAAAAAAAATGCCTAATAATGAAGAATAAACCTATAAGTCACAGTGGACTATAAGTCGCAAACCCATGGAAACTGTCTACCTTTCCTTGGAAATCTACTGGTAGTTTATCTGACGTTGTGGTCCTTGCTCTGATATAGAGAGGTGGTTGTGTTGCATAAAGCAGTAACACCAAGAAAGTCCTCACGCAAAGTCATTTATATTCATCTCCTTGACAACTACCTGTACGTGGAGACACAACTGCACTGTCAACAAGTCTCTCCCTGCAGCAGGTTGCTCAAACCCCCATATGCGAGCTCGTTCTTCTCGCTGTGCCATCTAGCTTTTAGCCCGTGATCAGCTTTTTAGCTGTTAGCTTTTTTGTTTTCTTAATTGCAGTAATAATAATTTCCGCTTTTCTCCAGTCTCTTTAAAAATTTCTCGTCACTCCAAACTTTCTGCTGCTTGATTACAATTTTCTGCTGCATATTTCACTACTTGCAGCTTGTAATCGCAAGAATAGGATTTTCTTTTTGGGGACATTTCTTCAGTGGTAGATGTTCAGGTATAGGTACCCAAGCCTAGAGTGCCCTCTTGTGGTTGTGAGTGTAAACATAACAAACATGAGAAATTATTTTTATGATGACAAACAGAATTACAGTGATCCCTTTCTACTTCGCGCTTCAATTAGTATGACTTGTATGCATCGTGTTTTTTTTTTTAATAAATAAATATTAATCGAATTAACAAAATAAGGAAATTCAGGAAGAATTGGGGGAAAAGTTTTGGAAAATGCGACAAAAACAAGGCCACTTATGCAAAAAATATACCCTAAACCAACACAAAACAAAAAAACAACACAAAATCTCCCATCAAAACTACTTACGCGTGCTCACACAGCTGTAACAATGTATCTGAGCGCTTGTGTGCACGTGTATGTTTGTTTGTCGTCTTCTTCTCATGCAATACCATGAGGAGGGAGGGGATCTTACTTCGTAGATTTCGATAGTCACGTGGGGATCTCGGTCCCAATTAACCACGGAAAGTGAGGGATCCTTGTATATGTAATAATTTCACATATAAATCGCTCTGGAGTATTAGTCGCACCTTCAGCCAAAGTATGAAAAGTGCGACTTTTTGTCTGGAAAATACGATATTAATAATAATAATTATTAACAAATGAATAATAAATGTCTGTTTAGATTAATTTAATCTAAAAAAATTAAAAAAACGTAAACCTTTTGCAAACATTCCACCTGAACACATTCATGGCATTCCTTCAGCGATGGGAATGAAATATATTTTTTTCTGGATGTTCACCCCAACGCTGTTGCAAAAGTTCTGAGAAATGAGTTTACTTTGTCTTCAACCTTCTGCTGAATACATCCCAAACCAGGTCGGTGGAGTTTAAATCTGTTGACTGTACAGCAATTTCATGATTTAAAGGCTACCATCTGGGGAGTCTGTCTGTTTTAAATTGTTGTAAGAAGTGGTGTGTTTTTTGTTTTTGATTTAGTTTTTTTTTTCTCAATAACTTTCTTGTCAGCTTAAATCTATACTAATTAATTAAATAATCTATACTAAATTGAAAGATAAAATAAAATATAACTAAAATGAGAATGTACTTTTTAAAATTCCATTACACAGACAGACCAGGTAAGCTCTCCATGTTCCAAGTAGTACTGTTATCTATGCCATTTTTATCAGTGAGAATTGCAGGGGAAGCTGGAACCAATCCAGTCCCAAGACTGGTCTACTTTGGGCAAACGTAATATGCCAGGTCCAAAATCAGTGAGATTATTTTCTTTCCTATTTTGGTCATGACCATATGACTCGCTGATTGGACAATGCTTGCTCACTCATTTTCCAAAACGCTTAATCCTCAGTTCATGGGGAGGCAAATAGTGGATGAAGGCGAGGTACACTAAAGATCATTGCAGTGCCAACACACAACCATTTCCAGTCACACCTAGGGGCAATGTCGACCAGCCAATTGGCCTAATGTGCATATATTTGGACTGTGGACGGAAATTAGAAATTAGAGCACCTTTAGGAAAAGTACAGGGAGAAGATGAGAACTCCACACAAACACCTGAGCCTGGGAATTGAACCCAACCACTATTCCACCATGCTGCCATGATTGGATAATGCAATATACTGTATTAGTAGCCTCCAAAAAGCAGTTAAGGATCCATGTACAGTATACATTTTTAAGATTCTCTGGTAGATTTGAATAATCATTTTGCTCTCATTTATATTAACTTTATTATTTTTCACCCATTTTCAGAAGGTATCGCCAAATAATGATACATTTAAGCATAGTCATGCACAAAGAGGACAATTTATCTATGTCAACAAAGCTGATAAATGGTAACAAATCCATATATAGTGACATTTTAAAAGCAGTAGGAATCTATATGTACTTGTCATTTACTTTTCTAAAAATCACACACCTACAAATTTATCTTGATTCTCATTTTGAAGGGTACGGTTAGTTTGGGCAGTTAAAAGTGCGATATTTCACAAAATTTCTTCATTTATTTGAAATTGACTTCAGAAAAGTCTTTCATGAGATCAGGTTCTGTGTGTTATTAATGCAATGGTGTGTCTGCGGCAGGCCCCGTCGTTCTCATCTGTGCTCCTTTCTTTCGGTCTTTGGCCCATTGGATGCACTCGGTACATCTGGCAGGACTGTATTTAGGAGCTGCTGTGTATGATGGCCTTTAGCAGGGAATGTAATTTCAGGCTCCAATGGGAGAATAAAAGAAAAGAAGAATGATAATACAGTAGAAGGTCAAATATTGATTGTCCTATCGCGAGCTTTAGGCTTTCGGCAAGCTGAATGTAAAAACCTGCTGCAGGCCTTTTCTTCCTCTAAGGATGAGTGGAGAAGATAGAGAGGGCAATATGCCATGCATCTCTTTTCAGGATTTGACAGAGCACAAGATTTGCACAGAGTTCTTCAATTCCGCGCCTGTCTGATGGTGTTTAGTGTACGTGGTGAAATCTTGCCTATGTCCTTGTAAGTCAAATGGTCCCGGGAAGATTCAGATGAGACTGCTGCACGGGTGAATATTTCTGCCCACCGCCATATCCTAATGCTATTCCAGTCCATAGAGAGGTTTCAGACCAAGAGAAACGTCTTCACCAATCAGTACAGGGCCCCTCAACCTTGGGCCGGCGACCGGGCCAAGCCGATCCTTTGGTGAATATAAGTGAAAGTGACACACAGACAGAGGTTGTTAGCCAGCGTTATTTACTCTCTGCAAAAGCTTGGCTGGTGTTAAAAGCATTCCAATTCATGTACAGCTCTCCACCTTTCCTGCCCTCTATTTAAAAAGCTCTCTTTGAGAATCTGTCATTAAGTCACCATAGCCAATAATTTTCATGTGTATCTGGTACATGAATGTACTGTTCGAGCTCATGTTCTGATTTCAATACTTTAATCCGATCAAGAGAGAAAAAAAAAATCATGACATTTTCTGAAGACTAAGGTTATTGTAAGAGGTATCATTAGCATTGGTATCTTTTCTTTAAAAGTTGATTCCTATGAGGACCACAGCATAATCTACCACAAAGCACACGCTTATTCGAATCCATCAAAAAAAAGAAAACCTTTTCTTTGTTACATCCTATTTTATCCGACAATTTGACACTCATTGAGTCCCAATGGCGTACCATGGTGGCACAGTGGATAACACTTCCGCCTTCCAGCAGCAAGGTCCTGGGTTCAAGTCCAAAGTCCAGTGGGGGAGAGGGGGGGTCTATGTGGAGCCTATATGTCCGTCACCCTCCCAAGTACTGGAATGGGTTTGTACTAAATACTCCAGTCTCCTCCCACTGTCCAAAGATTTGCACATTAGGCTAATCGAATATTCTCAATTGGTTGTAGATGTGAATGGGAGTGTAAGTGGTTGAGTACATGTTGGCCCTGCAATGATCTGGCAAGCTGTTCAAGATGTACCAAACCTCTGCCTACTGTTGGTTGGGATGGGCTTGAGGCTTCCTTTGACCCTAATAAAGGACAAAGAAAGTCAGAAGATGAGCCACATTAAATTGGCTACAAATAATTTATTCACAAGACCATTTATTTAAAATACCTAGATTTTATAAATAGTAAAATTTAAATAAATTCCTACCATTATATGCATCAAAACCTTTAATGAAGGAGTGTATGACCGATTATAATGAAGTAATATCTTGTCAGTGTTTCGTAAGGTTCTTGGATTCCCCCTCCATGTCTCAAATCAGTGTTTGGCTTGAAAGTTCCATAATCAGTCTCTAATTCCCACAGAAGACAAAAATAGTTTTTGCAAAACCCTTCAGTCTAAACAAACTTTTTCCGATCCTTAGCTATGCCATGAAAGCTGGCTTCTGAGTGGCTCGGTTATCTCCACTTATTTCGTCCCCTTTTATAGAGCATGGTTTCTTTTTCTTCTTACTCAAATTTTGTACAAGACAAAGGTAGGTTTTAAGGACTCCCTGAGGGGTTCTATCTGATGTAACTAGGGAAGCATTTTGGTCAAAAAATGACCCACCTCTATCATTTAATTTTCGAAACCACTTAATCCTAATTAAGGTCACTGGGAGGCTGGCGCCCATCTCGACCAACTCTGGATAAGGACAGAGAACACCCTGGACGGCTTGCTAGGCAATCAGAGATCAGAAACACACTGACTGCTATACGGTGTAGTCTTACGGTGTAGTGTTGTTGTTGTTTTATCTAGGTAGACATGACAACCTCATTTCATTCTTTCATATACAGCATGTTTTGGAACGACAAACAACCTCATCCTTTTTGGAAAGAGATTTTTCACAGGTTCCAGACTGCACCGGATTGTTACCATGCAATCACTAAAGAGAAGATAATTATGCATTTACATTGCAGATTATGCCCCTCTGAAGGCCCAATCCTGTCTGATCTCAGAAGCCCACTTAGGATGGACCTACCTGCTAAGTACCTGGATGGGAGGCTGACTGGGTATGCAGGTGCTGGCAAGAGTTAGAAAAAGAGCTGGCAACCAAGCCTTTAAATAATCATCTGTCAAGAAAAAGATATGAGAATCGAGTCAAAGGTTGTATTCGAATGAAGGTACAAAAGCAAAGGCAAATTCTATTATAAATTATAAGAAACTGTAAATTGCTGTGTTGTGACAATGCTATCTTAATGGAAGTGCTGTGCGTTTGTTGACGACAATTTATAGTCATCGCTACATTTTAATGAACACGTAAACATCACATTACCACAGATTAGTTTCTTGTGAATATGAATTAAATTCGCACTCGTATACATTATTAAATTAATGGTAGATGTTATCTTCCCACACGTTGTTACCTTTTATCCACCAACACCACCTACGAGGCTCGATACTTTCCAGGCTGTTGCACACACAAAATCAAGATTTCCCAAGTTAACTTTTTCTTTAGCAAGTTGTCCCCCCAACCCACATTATACCACTATGAGATTGAAGTGACCTGAACGTAATTCCTGTAATATTAAATATAATTTTAAAATAAAAAGAGTCCAAGTTTCTTGAGAAAGAAATTGTTAAACTTGGAGCACTGTGACTTGAATAAAAGAGAGTGTGCACAAATTACAGTCTGACTGTGAGAACACTGTGTCTTTTTGAAGCACTGTAAAGTGTTAGCTTCAGCAGCATATGAATGGAGGTTTGGCATTTATGTTAAGGTCATGTATGTTGTTCACTTGGGTGACGCTTGTGAGGGTCGATCTACTTTGTGCACTAATATACATGCTGAAACATGGCATGCTTGTGTGTACTGATGCAGAGTAAAAGCTCTTGACTGGGTGATAATAACCTTTAGGCAGACTGCCAGTCTCTATTTTCATGTGTACTAGGTGATGGGAATTTCGAGAATCTTCAGAGATTATTAAAACATCACTTTAAGGCAGATTTATTCAAAATCATTGTTCATCTCTGACTGTATACTGAGTAATCTTTAGTCACACTTTTACCAACGACCAATTTAATTTTTTGGGATGGGGCAGTTGATTATCATTGTTAATGTAATCACTGCCACATGGGGATGTCCATGCGGAACCAACTAGCTGTGAGGGGTGTCAAGTTTAAGACCCTCCAAACTATTTGCTGAGTGTAGGGACCATCCATAAAGTACATACACATGGCCCAGGTAGGGTTGTGTGACTGATTTATGTACATAATGCGTACAAACAGGAAGAAGGTCGCCTGCAAATGTGTGCGTATGTACGCATTATATCCGCTTTATATACACATTATATAAACATTTCAAATATATACGCGCCTCTATGGCACACCGAGCAGCCTGATGGATTCTCACCTACCTGGCCTGAGATTGAATTCCGACTAGCTACGCATTTTTAATCCTTGTTAAGAATTTATTTTCGTATCTGCCTTTCATTATTCCCGATAATTTCTTTGACAGAAAATCCCTCGCTGATATCGGGCTGTACCAGAATTTAGAGGACCAATATGTGGCTTCTTAAAACTAAGCGTGCATCCTGTCCACTATATTTTGGTCAACTATTTTTTTTTCAGTGAGTTTCTATTCCATTTGATTTACGCTTGGCTGTAAGTGAACCAGGAAATATTAAAACATGCAGTGATGTATCCTCCCAGACAATATGACTTTGTTTTTTTTTCCCGATAGTTTCAAGTGACCTGAACTGCGTTAACCTACAATATGAATCAACAAATAAACAAATATACATTGTGAAACATAACAAGTTTATTCTTCTGTTTTGAAAGACATAGCACATTTCATTAAATTTATGCGTACGTACGCTACAGCCACTATTGCTAATGCGTACTATATGTGTATATGAGAGGGTAGGGGTGAATTTTGCCAGGTTTTATGCATACCTTTTTAATGATGGTCATGTAGAGTACAACATTCCCGCAGGTGCCCATGGATTTGATGTAGGCACTTGTTTTCCTGGTTTCCCGGCTAGTACGAATGCAGTTGAGCTGTACCCGGGATTTGTAGCCTAGCAGTTGGCCCCTAGGCTTGGCAGAGGGGATCTTGATGAATATGTAGAGGTGGGTGTCTAGGGTTCTACATTCTTCCCACTACCCATCCTTGACACAGGATGCTGACAGTAGTTGGCAGGTGTCTTTGTAATTTTGTGACTCTAGCTGTGAAGTGTTGCCTCAGAATACATTGAGGGGCTGTGTCATTGTCAGAAGGAGAACCAGGTTCTCCCCTCCCTAGCATTCTTGGTTAGTTTCTGCACTAGAGGGAGGGGAGCCAGGGGACCCCCACCTTTAGCCAGGGGGGAATAAAGTAAATGTATTACTAGGATCACCATGTAGATGATCTCAGCAACAGTTCATAAAAAAGCATCTAAGTCATTTTTGTCCAAGACTGAGAACTGGTATAAACATAACATAATGAACATCAGTTTGTAAATCTGAAGGTAGCTAGCCCTTGCCATGATCAACCTACTTTTTCTAGCTAGCAACTTAGCTTTGTCATACAAATTTAATAGCGCTATGACAGAAGATGGGACAGCAGTGGTTTATTGCTTAGCATGTCCACTTCATACCAATACCTCCAAGCCCGTGACTCAAACCCTGGTCCTTCTTGCTGTAGAATTTGCATCTTCTCCCCATTCTTGCATAGGTTTCCTCAGGGCACTTCGGTTTCCTCTAACAGGCCAAAGACCTGCACATTAGGATAATCAGCAGTTTCATATTGCTCCTGGGTGTGAAGGTAAGTATGAATGGTTGTATGTTGGCCGTGTGATTGCCTGGCAACTTGTTGAAGATCTACCCTGCCTTTACCCAGTGTTGGCTGAGATAGGATCTAGCCTTCCTATGACCCTAGTAGGATTCAAGCAAATGAGTGAGTGAGTAATCTGAAACACCTTCTCATTCAGGCTATTATAGAATTCATACAAGACTTTATTGGGATCGTGTCGTATGATGTGACAAGAAATAATCTTAAAAAAAACTGATGAAGTTACACAGTGTAAAACCGGCTTCAGAAAAGTAATGAAGGCATTTAGTTCATAAAACGGTACTGTAGAGTTCAGCAGTAGTCGTGATGCAGTGGGTAAATCTACTTGGCTTTTACTGCATACTTGCCCCATTAAAAGTGAGGGACATTAGGTGGAAGTAATGAGGACTCGCAGCATGTAAATACAATGATTTCTGTGTGCAATTGGAAAGCCTCTTGCAGTCTAGCTAAGCGAACTCGTGAAGCACTTCAAGCAATGTCGTTCGACGCTCGGGTTGGTGTAAAAAATTATAGACTAAAAGGAGAAATTACAGCATTAGTTTGTTTGGAAGGAAGTTGCTACTATGAGAGCCGTCTCGTTGCTTTTCCCTGGGTGCAGAGAAGAGACTAAGTAAAATATTTCACGCAACAGTTCCATCTTGCCATGAATGCGTAATCGAACTCGCTCTGCGTGATTCTGTTTGGAACTGAATTCATCAGTCATGCCGAATATCTCATTTACTGGTACAGTCTAATGGCTTCATTTGAATGTGGCTTCGAAATTTGACTAAATGCTCCTCTGCCATTCCCTGTTGCTGTAATGTTATATGAATTGCTACTTTATTTCCTGTTTTGATGTTGGGGGGCTGATTACTTAAGCCATTTTTTTCCAGCTGTTTGAGTAAATGGATTTTATCCCTTGGACAGCCAAAAAAAGCATAAATGCATGGCTTTAAATAAATAAATATGAAAAGTTTAGTCTAAAAAATGTTTCTGTCCTTCTTGGTTAATGTGTGAGGAGAACATGCTTAAAAATGAATGTCCTTTGAAAACAAATACAGACGCTCCCCAACTTATGTTCATTCGTTTTATGTATTTTTCGATTTTACGTTTTTGGTTTTTTTTTGAATTGTCAAATTTTGAGTTTAGCGTGCTCTGTGTAGTATGAGATGTACCTACATAGTATGCTGACGTAATGATGCAATTATGTAATGACGCAGCGTCCATTGTTTACAAACGACAGACTGAACGTGCCCCTCCTGCCCTCCTTCTTCCCAGTTCACTGCATGTTACCCTTGTGTTAAGGTGTCGTCTCTATGATCTTTGTGTTTACACTGTTTTACGGACTTTTGTAACCCTAAGCAAATATGGTTGGTCAGAAGCGTAAGCTTACTAGTGATAGTGGTAATCAGAAAAAGCCGCAAGCCATCTCGTTAGAAACGAAGATGGCTATTATCAAGAAATTGATGCTAGTGGAAAACATGTGACTGTTGCACGTTTCTTCCAAATGGCTTCATCAACCAACGGAACTATTTGCAAGCAGAAAGATCGCATCACAGAGCATGTTAAAGGTTATATTTGATACTGTGTTTGATATTTGATGAGTGAATTTGATTAAAATTTATCTATTTGAAATTATTTTGCTTGAATTTATTTTATTTGAAATTAATGTTGATATTATTTGATATATTTGATATTATTTTACAATGTTATGTTTATAATAATTGATTTGGGGTGTTTTATGAGATACAGTAATGGTATTTATGGATGTATAGTACAGTATGAACGTCATACGTCACTGGAACATACAGAAACAACTTATGTTTTTTTTAACCTCACGTTCGGCCATCTGGAACCCCGAACTAAAATGTAAGTCGGGGAGCATCTGTAATGTCAAAAATAAATGGAACAAAAAAATCAGGAAAATTTAATATTTTTCTATTTATTTATTTACTACATTTCAGGATTATTTACAGGCGGCTTTCTTTTTTTTTTATTAAACTTGACACCAATCCATACAGGGGTGGTGGTCAGTACATCTGCATTAGAGAGAGAAGGTCCTGGGTTCAGTCCTTTTCCTGCGTGGTGACAGCATGTTTAATGGCTCATTTAGACCTATACTACATACGACAGAAACAGCACGTTTTACGACTAACCACATTGTAAGTCAAATGTTTAGCATATATTAATTGTAAACACTAGAAAAACAAACTACAATAAAATTTTTATGGTTTCTTTTTCCAATTTACAGCAGGACAGTGGAGACCGCATTTCCCAAATCACGACAACAGTGTCTGTTGATTTTGATTCAAGCATTATCCACCTGGGATATTGACTACCTTTAGAAAGCAGATTATTCATGTTCTGCCATTCCAGTGTTGCATATTCTAATCTAATTTAGTTTTAATTTCATAAGAAAATCCTTACCAGGAATTAAATGAGTCGAGATGATTAAAAATGTATGTGTAAATCATCACAGAAATTCTCTCAAGTTAAAGAAATGTGTGTGGGGGGTGGATGTGGGCGTGCGCGGTATGCTTTTTTGGCATTCTGGATGCTTTCCATTCTAGAGGGTGAAGAGCAGAAATAACTTTATTTAGACTCCCAGGTGAAAGTGGCATGTGTAACAACTATTTGACTTCCACATCTTCCTTCCTGTGCAGGGAGGAGAGAAGAAATAAACACACAACAAACCTGCAGGGCAGTTTTCTCTTTTTTTTAATTTCTTTTATTAGATGTCAAGCTTTGGATAAAGATTCAAGCTAGCGGGTATATGCTATGACAGCTATTACAGAGGATATTTTGTCTGAAACAGTCATTATTACTTCAAAAGGTGATATTTTTTACTTTTACTTGGGGACTCGGTGCCCCTTTTGAGTCATGTACTGCATCTAAATCTGGATCATTTTTAATATAAGAAATTTATGATTCTCATCTGCACTTTTTTTTGATCAGTGATGTATTGTCTTTCACCTCCTTTTTCCCTTTTAGCGTTCACCTGTTTCTGCACATGAAGGCTGTGTGGTTAGGCTAAAGAAGAATAGGGCTTCAATATTAATGTATATATTTATACATAAATCTGTCCTGTTGTATTATTCATTTTTGAGAAACTGTGTGTGTGTGTGTGTGTGTGTGTGTGTCTGTGTGTGTGTGTGTGTGTGTGTGTGTGTGTGTGTGTGTGTGTGTGTGTGTGTGTATGTGTGTGCTCATGTGTGTGTGCTCAAGAGAAAGACTGATTTCTCGGGTGTGTGAACCCACAGAATGGCTAATTAAATTCTAATGCAAATCCAGCAGTATTTCATGACAGCCTGTGATAAAAACCCTATTGTGTTTAATGATATGCTTTGTGAATGTGCATGAGAGGTGCTGGAAATGGGGGAGTTCCGAGGGAAGTGGAATTCAGTCAAACTCTTGCCTACCTGTGGATGTGGCTGAAGTGGCCTTTTCAGATCACAGGAATAACAATACATACTAATAACAAGGATAAGAGTTAAACCAGCAAAGAAAAGTCTTTTACACAGCAATTATTGCATTACAAACATTTATTTATTTTTATATTTTATAAGGGCAATTTATAACATCTAATCTGCCTAATACGAGTGTCTTTGGACTGTGGGAGAAAACCAGAGTACCCAAAGGAAACCCACACAAGCACAGACAAGATGCAAACTTCTCACAGGAAAAATCCAAGCCCGGGAACTGAACCCAGGAACTTCACAGGTGCTAATCACTATTATTGCCACACATTTATGTTATTATTTATACTACTGTGTCAATCAGCTTCTTCTTTTTTAATTTCATTTTTTTTTTTTTTTTTTTTTTGGGGGGTTTCCACTGTCTAAAATGACATATTTTTAACATGTGGTTAGCGGTTAGCACATCTCATAGCAGCAAGGTCCTGGGTTCGAGTACAGGTCTCATCGAAGACAATTCTGTGTAGTTTGCTTGTTCATCCTGGGAATGTTCCAGATAGTTTAGTTTCCTCACATTGCTCAAAGACGTGCATATTGTGTTAATTATCTGTTCTAAGTTGCCTTGAGTTGTGAGTGTGTGTGTTGGCATTTCGACTGGTTAGCTGTTCAAGGTGTACCCCAGCTTCACCCAGAGTCGGCAGAGATATGCTCCACTCTCCCCACAACCCTAATGAAATTAGATAGCTTGGCAAATAATTGAATTTATTGCTTTCAGCTATGATACGTGATAGATAATCAATTTGTTAAGGGGTGTGTGTGTGTGTGTGTGTGTGTGTGTGTGTGTGTGTGTGTGTGTGTGTGAAATTTCGATGTTTTTTTTTTTTCTATAAAATAACACTTTCTGGTGGTTTACACAGCAAAAAATAAAAGTGACTAAAGCAGGATATAGAAATAAAGAAATGTTTTGATTCAAAAGTAATAATCAGAATTTGCATTAAAAACAAGAGAAAATGTTTTTTAATTATTCAACTCACTGACCTTTCTATGTAAATATGAATGCATTCATAATTATACTGTTTACTTCCTATAGAATGTGTAATTTCCATCTTGTCATTTCCATTTGTCCTTTAAATTATCAGCAGGATCACATCATACACTACTAGATTAGATTTTTGCTTCATTTCTTCAGTCTCCTATGTTTTGATATCTGTTCAGCCCACATTTCATCCTCACGCATGATGGAAATGGAATGTAATAAAAATAAATTGAGATGAAATGAGATGATCAGAAGCAGCACACAGGCAGCATGCAGCTCCACAACAGGAGCGTAGGATGAATATGTTCAGTCCATATGCTGTGTTTTTACACCACACACACATGCGTCTCCAAGTGCGTATGGCGACGTGTGGCCGTGCACGCTGTTGACCCCTCACTGAGTTGCTGCCAAAGCTCACCAAGGAGGAAGAGCTGAAGGGGAGGGCACCCAGTGGAAACTAAACAAACAGCATGTCAAGGTTAATCACGTCAAGCTCTGTGAAGGCCTTCAGGCCTATTCCTCGTACCCCCCCCCCCCCCCACCCATACACACACATGCGCGTGCACACACATATACACATATCCTCCAACTAGAGGGAGGTGGGAGCAGGTGGTTGGATGCTTTAGGAGTGAAAAGCTCACAGTAAAATCAGTGGTGTTAAATGAACTCCTACGCAGCTGTATTTGACTGCTGAACTCTGTAGGAGTTTATAAAACATTTCTGGTTTTAATACACACGTGTTACAGATCTTACCTTAGATGCTCGATATAAATATCTTTACGTCTGTTAAAGCTGTCGGTTGGTTTCCACCCTGGGCTTAGTGATTAGCATGGACACTGCACAACAGAATGGTTTTTGGTTCAAAAACCGTACAGCTGTATGAAGTTTGCCTGTCCTTTCTGTGTCTGTATGGGCTTCCTCAGGGTTTTCTTCCACATTGCAAACACATGTGAATGTGTGCATTACTGCTTGTTCATCTCTATGACAGCCATGTGATGGATATGGATTGGCAGCATCTCTAGGATGTTCCCTAAAGTCAGCTGGCATTGGCTGCAGCTTGCCACACGACCATGAGGGCTAAGTAGCATAGAAGATGGATGGACAGCTGCTACATTGTACTATACATAGATGCACACACCCTGATTTCTGGAAGTGTTCCTGAGCCCATGCAGTGTTGTCTATAACAGAATCATGCCTGTTTTTAATGCAGTGCCATCAAAGGTCCATACGATCACAGGCATCTGATATGTATTTCTAGGCTTCTCCCAAATCTTTTCATTGTACTGTTAATGATGAGCTTTTTGTTTAATTTTTTAAGATGGATTAACCAAACTTTCAATGCCACTTACTTTTTCTAGCCTTTTATAGCACCATCCCAACTTTTTGATATTTTGCTGCCATTAAAAATTTACTCTATTATTTGCCAAACCACTCTTATTAGGGTCACATGACATCTATTATAATTCAGCCAATGCTGCATGAAAGTGGGATACATGCTGAACATCTCACAAGACCATTGCAGGGCAATACACAACTAGTGATACTCGCATTAAAACCTAGGGGCAATTTGGAACTGCTGGTCTTTGGGTCTATGCATGCTGTTCGACTGTGAGAGGAAATCAGAGTACCCAAGCAAGCACAGGAAAAGCATACAAACTACACACAGATAGGCTCAAACCCACAGTCTTCTTTTTGCAAGGGAGACGCACTAACCACTACGCCACTGTACAGCTCATCAAAGATTTCATTTGAGCTATTACACAGGGGGTGGACAAAATAATGGAAACACTTAACATTTTGGCATCATAATCTTTGAACATAATTTAAACAATTAAAACTTGGCATATGCATTGATTCATACAACTTGTGAATTGTTTACAAAGGAATTTTAAGCCATTCCTAACTGAAGTTAGAATACCCTCCAACTCTTTTTGAAACGATGGCGGACTTGTACTTTGCTGAGGATGTTTTTCCCTCTCTTTCAAAGGAAGTCATTACTTTTGAGACGGTACCTCTTGAAACAATAAACATTTGGGCAGTTTTTGTTACACTAGTGCTTACCATACGAGCACCAACAATTTGGTCTCTTTTAAAATCTGAGAGGTTTGCCATTATGGGGTATGAATAATGTTTTCAAAATCTGAAAAAGGAAAAAAAAAACATTTACTTTACATCAACATATCAAATCACAAAATTATTATACAAAAAATAATAACATATGCCAAGTTTTGATTGTTTAAATTATGATGCCAAAATGTTAGGTGTTTCCATTATTTTGTCCACCCCCTGTATTTCATGAAATAGTCAAATTTCTCACTTTTTCCATTTGATATCTTCTTTGTCTTCTTTTGTGAATGAATAAAATATGTATTTTTTTAATTTAAATCTGATTTTGACATCCAATCTATAGTCAAAAGTGTGTGGACACCAGACTATCACATTCACACAGTACATTGAAATAAGCTGCACAAACACATTCCTGCATCATCCACAATGCCCCATGGTATAGGAAGTTTGGAGTGAAGGAACTTTAGTAGCTTACACAGAGGTCTGACTGTTAACCCTCTAAACACGTTTGGATGAACTATAACACCGACTATGTGCCTGGCCTCCTCACCCGACATCAGTGCATGACCTCATTAATGCTCTTGTTGCTGAATGAACACAAATCCCTACCACTGCACTCTAAACTCTGGTGGAAAGCCTTCACAGAATTTTACAGCTTATTATAAGAGCAAAGGGAAAGTAAATCTGGAACGGGATGTTTACCAACAACATATGGGTGTAAGTGGGTCGGTAGTTGAAAATTTTTGCCTGTATTGTATTTCAAGAATGGAGCAGTGGTGGCCTGGTGGTAAGGTTCTGGATCACTGATCCAAAGGTTGGGGGTTCAAGCCCCACTCTCAACGGGTTGTCACTGTCCCCACTGCAGCTAACTGGGTTGTCAAAGGCCAGCCATGTCTCTCACTGTCTATGGTGTGAGGCATTTAAAAGAACCATTGCTGATTTTCAACAAGAGTAGCTGCATAGCCATCAACATGATTCTGCCCTGCAATGGCCTGGTGAGCTCTCCAGGGTGTACTCTGCCCTGGAGTTGGCTGGGATGGGCACCGGCCTCCTTGTGACTCTAATTAGGATTAACCGGTTCATAAAATGAATGAATGTACTAGTATTTCAAGCACAAGTAAAGAACTGACATTTTAAACCAATCCCAAAGTGAAAAGAGAGAAGACGACATTTTAAGATCTCTTTGCAGCTTCATGGAAAGACGCCAAATCTTTTAAACGTAATCTTCTTTTGAATAAACAATATTGCCAAATGGTAAAGAATACTCTATAGGTTTATGTTGGGAAGCAGGTTCTCAATTTTGTTTCCTGCATCATCCACATCAATCTGTTTCATCACCTTTTTTACCTCCTCCCATTTTCAAATTTTAGTCGTATAAAATTCCCACACATCACATACAGTTGGCCCCCGACTTACGAAATTAATCCATTCCAGCACTTTTTTCGTAACATAGGAGTTTCGTCAGTAGGGGTCGCATTTTACATGTTAAATGCCTGATTCGTTCCAAGGCTCTAAAGACAACCCCATAAACCCTTTAAAATGATAAAAGTACACCAATTTTGTATGAAATATGTGTTAAGAAAATTATTTATTAAGCCATTTAAACATTTTATTAACATATTAAACCATTTCATTAACATATTTATTAATTAAACCATTATTAAACATTTTTTATTAACACACACACACCCCTGTCTCTCTCTCTCTCTCTCTCTCTCTCTCTCTCTCTCTCTCGCTCTCTCGCTCTCACTCTCTCGCTCTCTCACCCACACACACACACACACACACACACACACACACACTCACAGACATACATACGCATTAAATGTTCATTGTAGCGCTGCGGGTCATACCCACAAGACTTGAAATTCAAAGTGCATTCCCTGGTTGACAGATTGGAGGTCCAAACTCAACTTTAACTTGATTCCTTGAGGGATCGGAATTCGAGATGAGTTCAAATGCACCATATTTATTAAATATTTACTGAATTAAACAACTTAAAAAAAATAAACTAAAGACTAAAGAGTTAAGCTTCCTTCTCTCTCTTTCTCTCTCTCTAGCTCTCACTCTCTCACTCTCACACATACACACACATGCGCACACACACTCTCGCTCTCTCGCTCTTTCTCTCTCCCTCTCTATCACACCCACACATACAGGGCTGGGATGTTTTATTTAAAGCGGAATTACAGTACCTGTTGGAAAGATCAGAGGTCCTCACTGTATTTCTGCTTTAAGGTCTCTTTCTGGTTGTGCGTCATCCCTCCTAGCCAATGAGAGGCCAGCGGAGCGGGATGTTGAAAGACAGGCAATGAGAGAGCAACTCACTCATTGTGTGAAATTTTGATTGACGTGTTTGAATTTTGAATTTCCTTTCATATGAGGGGGTTGTTTTCATATCCCGGGGATGAAAACTTAGGAAAATGTTTTTCGTATGTACCGTAATGCTGCCATCTACCTTTTTGCAAACTGCTGTTCATGCTTATTTGGGGGCGGTCGAACTCACCCCGGAGAAAAATACTCCTTCCGTCCTCTCAGACAAATGAGCTCACAGCCGCCAATCTCTCCCTCCCGTAAGCACTCAGCCATTTGGTTCCCATGGACTACCAGTCACGGATGATTGCTGCATCAATTCGGATTCGAACTTGCAAACTCCCAATCTGTTTCACCACCTGAGATAAAGGTTGTGCATGTAAAGAATGTTTGTTAAACAGCTTGCATTGATTTTTTCAGATGGACAACAAACATAGCTAAGGTAAAGTCCTTTGGGCTTTTTACACCCGAGCCATAGTGGCTCATCAGGCCGGTGCGTATCCCCAGTTTCCATAGTGTGAAGCCACTAGGAGCTCAACTCCTTCTGGATGGGAAGCTGGTACATCGCAGGTTACCTTCCCAGTATATTTTACTGGTACCCATTTATACTGATGGGTGAACAGAGGCACACTTGTGGTTGAGACCTTACCCAGGGGTCTTAGCACAGTGAGGGTCTAACTGGGATTTGAACACACAACCTCCCGATCATGAGCACAGCACCCTAACTACTACGCCACTGGCTCCACATATTTGGAAAGCAGACTAAATAAAAATCGCAATGTTCTGATTAAAGATTATGTTTACATTTTCTTATGGTGGAGGTATGTTATCAAAAATATGGGCAAGCTTTGCTTTGCCTTGGCCACAGCAGAACTGAAAAATGTTCATACACCGTCCTTACAACATTCATGCCAGGTTCAACTACTTCTAACATGATCTGTCTAATGTCTTACCATACACATGCTCATGTGCACACAATGTCAATACATGATTACTATGAACTATTATATCAAACCCCACGGTTACCATATTCTTACTCCATCCATCAGTTCTTTAAAGAAAAAGGTGTGCTTTTTATTTGTGGTGCAAGTTTTCTTACATCTACATCTACATTCAATAAGTCCATGCTACATGTGTACTACATCACTGAAGTACCTACTAAGTGCAAGTTACATTGTTACTACATAGTGTTGAACTATTTCGTTATTAAGTTCCAACTGAAGCCTAATTCAACTGAATCAAGGTGATTTGGGCCACGGATGTTTTGTATAGAAAACAAAAATGAAAAAAAAAAAAAAAAATTGTGTGTCCCCAAAGCCCAAGATGGCCCCCATGTCCCAAACATCCTACAGTGGTAGCCCATGATCCAAACCTCTTTGGCCAAAACATCCATGCCCAGATTCAATCATGTCTGCAGTATGTTTTTAACATGACCCAAATTCAGCAATGTCCACCATGTCCTTGGAGACTGTACCACATCCGTATCAGATTCTACTGCATTTCTAGTTCCTATATCTGAACTCAGCCTTAGATATAGGGTGACTAGCTTAGCCGTGGAACTTGGGGTAAAGCCGTTGCTCCACCACATTGAAAAGAGTAAGCTTAAAGTGGCTCGCGCATCTGATTAAACTGGCTCCTGGTGACATCCCTTTTAGAGGTGTTTTCAGGCACATCCAACTCGGAGGATCTCCCGGGAGTCACTGGAGAGTGGAAATGGAGGGAGGGGTGCCTAGGTTTCCGTCCTAGATCTGTTTCCCCAATGACCAAACTTCGGATAAGCTGAACAATATGGATGGAAGTTCTTTCACTGACATCAACTGGACCACATCCAAGAGTGATAATGGATTTATCTTTTTAACTTAAATTTTCACTTTTCAACAAATGTGTTACAACGACATGGAGAATGCCATACTGCTATAACACAGTGGCTTTAAAATATTGTTAATCTCTCCTTATCCAGAAATATCCACTTGTCTCCATGGCCTGCTGTTTGTATAACAAGGACTCTATAAGCTTTTTACTGAAGGCTTCATAAATTCTCGAAGCGTATTACAGACAGTAAATGCATTGTCATAATAATCATTGTCATTCTAAATGAGTCCTCAAATATAATTTGTTGAATAAAGGCCAGTGCTGAATTGAGGAGTTGTTTAGCACCCCATCATCACACTCCACCCCCCCCCCCTCTCTTGCTCTATCTCTGTTTTCCATGCTTTTTGTTTACATCAAGAGGAAAATGTAATTACTTTTAGGTTAGAAAAACAAATGGGGAAATTGTGAGTGCACTGAAGGCTTGTCTTTTTTTATAATTCTTTTTCCCTTTTTTAACAGAGGATGTGTTCTCTAATTATTTTGGTTCGCTGGCAAAATGTTATTCAGTTATTTAACCCATACAATCATTCTAAACACTGTACCTTGCTGTTAGAATGATTGCACAAGTTGAAAGCAACACCGCAATGAGCGTATGGCAGAGCAATTTAAATTTAATTGTTATTCAGAAGCAGCATTTTAATAAGTGGGTGTTAATCACGTTAATCACTCTAAAGTTTTTATTACAAACTATATGGACAATTAAAATTGTACCTTTTTCTTTTTGAATAAAAAACTTTTGCAAAAGATTGAGACATGTATTTTTCTATGTTTACAGCTTATGTGATACTGCTATTATTATTATTATTATTATTATTATTATTATTATTATTATTGCTATTATTATACAGTGCTGTGCAAATGTTTTTGCCCCTGACCAATTTTTGACATTTTTTTGTACATTTGACACTGTCATCCATTTCAGATCAAGCAAGCCTAAATATTATACAAAGATAAAACACAAGTAAACACAAAATTCAGTTTTCATTACCAATTGCATTTATTAAGGGGAAATAAACATCTGAACGTACAAGGGCCCGTGTGAATAAGCAATTGCCCCCATAACCCTAATAGCTGGTTAAACCATCTTTTGTGATAAGAGGCGATGAGTCGTTCACATCACTGTGATGGGATTTAGGCCCACACTTCTCTGCAGAATTGTTTAAGATCAACCCGATTGGCTGGTTGTCGGGCATGAACAGCCTTTTTAGGTTGCTCACCTTGGGCAAGTGACAGTACACCCTTAGCCTTCCTTACTAGGGTCACGGTGTATATGTACGACAAACGTGGTGAATACCCTCTAGGTAGTGCTTCCCACCCTACTCTCTTCTTAGAGGAAGAAGCTACTGATGCGGCTTGTGTCATAAAATGGAGGCAAAGAAAGGATATTTTCCAGTTAGGCCCACAGTATTCACTTGTAGTGTGGTGTCCCATTTGAATTACATTAGCTTTGTTAGACAACCACTATGGAATTGGAAATCCCTATGAGTGAATGAATGAATGAACAGCCTTTTTAAAGTCATGCCACAGCATCTCAATAGGGCCCAGGTCGGGACTTTGACTAGGCCACTCCAAAACCCTCATTTTGTTCTTTTTTAGCCATTCAGAAATGGACTTGCTGCTGGGCTTTTGATCATTGTCTTGCTGCAGAACCCTGGTGCGCTTTAGCTTGAGGTCTCGAACTGATGGACAAACATTCATCACCAGGATTTCTTGGTAGCGAGCAGAATTCATGGTTCCATCAATCATGACAAGTCACCCGGGTCCTGAAGCAGCAAAGCAGGCCCAGATCATCACACATCCACCACCATGTTTCACTGTTTGCACAATGTTCTTTTAGTCAAATGCAGTGTTTCTATTTTCCCAAAGCTTTGGGGATGAGTGAGTCATGCCTTGATATTCTTTTTTGTCAACAGTGGCTTTCGCCTCGGAGCTCTTCCATGGATGCCATTTTTGCCTAGTGTCTGATGGTGGAGTCATGAACATTGACATTAACTGAGGCAAGTGAGGCTTGTAGTTTTTTAGAAGGGGTTTTTGGATCCTTTGTGACTTCTCCAGTTAGTCTGCCCCGTGCTCTTGGAGTAATTTTGGTAGGTTGACCACTACTGGGAAGGGTCACCACTGTTCCATGCTTTCTCCATTTATGGATAAAGGCTCTCATAGTGGTCTGCTGGAGTCCCCAAAGATTTACCAATGACTTTGATCCTTTCCGAGACTGAGACATCTCTATAATCTTCTTTCTTGTTTGCTCTTGAAGCTCACTGGATCGGGGCATGATGATGTGTGTTCAGTATGGCCTATCTCACCTTGTCAGACAGGTTTTATGTTAGGGATCTCCTGATTGGAAATGTCTAGCAGCAATCAGGCCTGGGTGTGGCCATGAAATTGAACTCAGTTTTCCCCAATAATAGGATTAATCATAATTACCTCACCTTTTAATAAGAGAACAATTACTTTTTCACAGAGGTTCATGTAGGTTTGGATCGGATTTTTATCTTAAGAAATAAAATCGCAACAAGAAAACTGCATTTTTTTTTAATAATCGGGTTATCTTTGTATAATGTTATATTTGTATGAAGTAAACAATCAGTAAGGGGCAAAACTTTGGCACAGCACTGTATACATTACGTAATTGTATCTGTGAAAGTTCCAATAATGATTGGTCGTTATTTCAATGTAATGTGATCGTAAAATAAATAAGAAATACTTAAAATGTGACTTTATTATTAGCATGCTTCTAGAGAAACTGTTAATTCATTCATTTTTTGAACCGTTTAATTCTAATAAGGGTCGCAGGGAGGCTGACACCCATCTCAGTTGACTCTAGGCAAGGGCAGAGTGCACCATG
The DNA here is from genome assembly GCA_024760905.1 of Plotosus lineatus. Classification (NCBI taxonomy): domain Eukaryota; kingdom Metazoa; phylum Chordata; class Actinopteri; order Siluriformes; family Plotosidae; genus Plotosus; species Plotosus lineatus. The sequence continues at coordinate 36,929,113 of CM045735.1, forward strand.
GACATTACAGGGCAGAAACACATTTACAGCTATGCAGCTACCCTTGACAAAGTCGGTAATGTTTTTGTTTTCCACCACAGACAGTAAGAGACATGACCAGCCTTTGATAACCCAGTTAGCTGCACTGGGAGGTGGGGGTGGGGACCCCTGTGATAGATTGGCAGCCTGCCCAGTATATTGCCCAAAGTCAGGTGGGATTGGCTGCAACTTGTCACATGACCATGAGAGAGAAGCAGAGACTTTTGAGATTTCTAAAAATGTTAACTTACAGTACAAAGGCTGCACTGAAAATAAATAACAACTCTGAGATGAAGGTAAGGTGGATATCGCTAAATCGTCCAAGAGACAGAACATTGAGTAAACAAGTAAACATAAGTTTACCACACTTCATAATGGTGTGCTTTTTGCATTAAATTTCCATGTGGAGCATTTGGCAGATCCCCTTCTTCACTCATCATAACTGTCTGACATTTATTAAGTTAAGGGCCTTGCTCAAGGGCATAAGGAATTGAACCATCAACATCATGGATCAGTAACTCAGAGTCTTAACCACTGAGGCACCACTGTTTTTGCAATCATACAATATTAAGACATGTTTTAAGGGAAAATCATGCTTGTTAAAAAAAAAAAGTGTTTTAGTATATACCACACAAACACAAGAAAAACAAAAATAAAAACAACATTTTTTATAGTTGATTCTTCTATTTTATAAAATGGTGTCAGCTGTTTTGATTCTTCTCAAAATGTCTTCTCATCCTAATAGAGACCAATCAGATGTAGTGTACACTAGCAGTATTTCATTTATTTATTCATTTACTTTAGCAAAGCATAACAATATATTTTATTTATAAATACATTTTACTAATAGTGAATACATTTATTATTATTATTATTATTATTATTATTATTATTATTATTATTATTATCATCACTTTTTTCCATGCTTTGAGAAAGTCCTCTGTCTGATAAAAAAAACTCTATTTCTGTGATATTATAAATGTGTAACATTTATTCATCATTCATTCATTTTCTGAACCGCTTATTCCTAATTAGGGCTGCGGGAAGGCTGGTGCCCATCTCAGCCAACTCTGGGCAAGGGCAAAGTACACCCTGGACAGCTCACCAGGCCATCACAGGGCAGAAACATGCTGACAGCTATGCAGCCCACGGTTGTTGACAGTCCAAATGTGTAACATTCTTGAGTATATTGTTAAAATCATCATGGCCCATGAAGATGTTGCAAGTCTCTAAATACCTACTTACGGTGATGCTATGTGGTTCTATTTATTTGTCCCAAGGAATTTACTAGTCTATATTTTTCTTACAGCCAAGACCAATTCATTATAGTTGAAAATTCCAGCCTGTATTTGTCATATGTCCGAATGCGAGTTATCAACAAAGAAAAATTTCCATTCATACTGATAATGTGTTTTCCATTTCACCTTCAAAAATGCTGTTATTATTTCCCTGAGGCTGGACATCTTGGTAATAGATTTGCCCTGAACACGGAATCAAAGAACGGCAGCGGAGTACAGTGCTTCCTACAGTATACGTATTTTCCTTCTGCAATAAACAAAACAATTTTCAAACCAATTTTCCCTCCCAAAACAATCTGTGTGTAATGGAGCAGGACAGCAGAAGCAGTTCTCTTCCCCATCCTCTTCCTCATGATGAAAAATCAAAGGTGTGACTGACTGTGGTACAAACAACAGAATTTCTTGACTAAGGATACAACTCCAACTCTGATTGTTTTTTTGTTTTTTTTCTATTTCTCCTACTGCCTCAGCAGCCCCTTAATGCAGCTCATGTCACAAACAAATTCCAATTCGCACGCTTCCTTTGCAAGCATTTTCTGTTTGACAGCAGATCATTGTGAATCTTATTTGTAAACAACATCAAATAAAGATCTATGCTTCATATACATTCGAATATGTTGTAATGAATGGTAAAAGGTCCGGTATTTGTCACTGAGGAAAGGTGCAGTATAGCAGAGGACCGTCAAATGTCCTTTAATTGAAATGTCTTTGCTGTAAAACTTGCTGCCAAATCACTGCCCCCACCCGCACCCCACCGCCTATCCCCGCCCCCCCAACAACTGCCTGGATACAGACTTAATGATGAAATTGTGGGAAATGCCATTGCAAGGCTTAACACATCTCTCTCTATCAACCACCAGAGAACACAACAAAAGAAAAAAAAAAAACATTACCTGGACTTCCTTTCCAGTTCTTAACTGTGCAGGTCTGATGTAGCCTGAGATTTCTTTTCATTCATAAAAGAAGTGTAACCTTAAGTGGTCTTTTACCTGAAGGCCGTTGATCTCAAATGTTGACATTTTGAGATACTTTTCATCTCATCATGTCTACAAAGAGTGGTTATTAGCAATACAGTATTTTTTCTGTCAGTTCAAACCATCTGATGACATAGAAGACATTCAAGCGTCAATAACAGAAAATTGGCAAATTCCTTGGGCAGTTGTAGGTTTCTTAGAACTCCAATCTGGTGTAATGGAAAATGTTGTTGTAGGCTCCTCTTGAGGAGTTTTCAACATGCTCAGTATTTTTTCAACGTCATATATAATTCTTATCATCAGATCCATTACTCAGGTCTGTTATGCGATGGCCTATGATGTTCTACACCTAAATATGAATTTTATATGCATTCTGGGTCATTAGACGCACTCAGAATTGTACGATTTTCTTATAGCCCCATGATTGTATGATGTTAAACCCACAGAGCTTCCGACGCGTAGTACAGCGGTAATACGTACGTCAACTAAGTATCTGACCAACAGACATTTTCTGCACAATTGATCTACAACACATTTTTTTGTGAGCTACACCAACTTTGATCCAATCTTATCCAAACCTACGACAATTCTGAGACAATTCATACAACTCCAAAGAAATGACAGATTGTCTGTGACGTGGGGCTGAACTGGATCTTTTTTATTTTACATACCATATTCTAGAGACTTTTGTGTGAAATCCCAGAAGATCAGCAGTTTCTGCAATGAACAAACAAATTGTGTTGTCTGGTGCCAACCACCATGCCACAAACCACTTCTCCAATCACTTTACCCACATCCTGGTGTTTGATTTATACATTACCTAAAGCACTTTCATATGTATCTACATGATATTAAGCCATGCTCTGTGGTCAAGAGATTGTGGGTTCAAATTTCGAGACCAGATCCTGACATCACCTTTCATGTCCTGGAGCACAAAATAGAGAGAGAAATTACTCTCTCAGAGTGGGAGGGTTGGTGTCAGTGTCTTTGCTGTCAATTAGAGCGACAATGATCAAGGATGGCTGTTTGTGGGCTTATGTATGGGGATGAGAGCAATTTGTGAAACATGTCAGGATTGATATTGTGTGTCTTGGAGAACAAACATGACCTTCAGCCCTCCTGGTTTGTAGTTGTTAGGTCATAGCAAGTGACCAAGGCAATATATATATAATATATCTATATATCTATATATATCTATATATATATATATATATATAATATATCTATATATCTATATATATCTATATATATATATATATATCTTGCACACGCACACACACACATCACACACACACACACACATATATATATATTTATTTATTTATTTATATGTGTGTGTGTGTGTGTGTGTGTGTGTGTGTGTGTGTGTGTGTGTGTGTGTGTGTCCCCGGCAGAACGGATAGTGAACTTTGCAATATCAGGCTCCTGCCCTTTATTCCTCTTAAAACTACATTAGTGGGACAAAAACATGACTGAAGGGCGAGTTTACAATGTGTACTTTTTGGTACATTCTTTATTGATATTTCATTTAAAAAAACGCTCGGTGACACTTGGATTTGTAACAACGGTTATATTTCCTAACGACGCAAGGGCACCCATTGCTGATATAGAAACACGGGATGAAAAATAGCAATGTGCATTTTTGATCATATCATATTTTCTTTATAACCAGATATTGTGCACATTGGTGAAATTGGAAGCAGGATCATTGCGGCATTGTGCAGTATGCTTACACATCATGCAGTTATGCAGTTATGCATAAAGTTAATATAGAAATGAACCCCCCCCCCCCAAAAAAAAAAAAAAAAAAATCACATTCTGTTTCATTGCAAGTTGAAATGAAGACAAGCACCAAAAAATAATTTGAGCTGCATTTACTCAATGCAACTTCTAATGGCCAAGTTAAAGGTATAGGAACAATAGATCAAAGAAGATTAAAAGAGTCACTAAGATGGTTAAAGGATCACTGCCTTCAGCGAGATTTAACTAATCAATTTCTTCATTGTACACCAAGCTAATGGGATTCCATTTGTAATCAGCTGTAATTGTACTAATTAGTCTAGCATAAAAACAGCAATTCTGACAGCAAATAATCAAACAATAAATTCTGTGTGGCAAGGGACTGTCAAAAGATTTCAGTGATGAAGTTGTGGACAGGCACAATCTCTAGGAGTACACTAAAGTCCCTAATCAAGAAGTGGAATGTGTTTTTACTACTCAGACCCTTCCCAGGTCAGGCAATTCCTCCAGATGAAATACAAAGGCAAGAAGGAAACTGGTCTGTCTATCAAGAAGCCTGTGGCATTTTTAGTTATGATGAGCATGAGATTTTCTATTGTACCCACCATGTATGGCTACATGACATAAGCTACCCTTCTTTGCATCAGACATCAGTTATTGTTTGTAACCCACAGACAGTAATGAGTGATCTTAAGCACTGGTCTCACATAATCAGCATTACGTCATGCCATATGACGGCAGATGATTTTTATGCCTTCTGGAGGTCAAATAGCGTTGCTCCGTGAGTGCTCTGTTCACTTCCTGAAAGCCGGGAACTACCTTGAGCACTAGGTGGGCAGAGTTTCTATTCCTGGAACGTTAATTCATGTTGAGAATTGTTCTGGGTCAAGCACTGGGTCAATTCAACTGCATAGTTTTTTTGTTTGTTTTTTTTTTGGTTGTTTTTTTTTTTGAAACGGCTACCGTACCTACATTTGCATATTTTCTCCTCCCATATTTGCGACAGACTACCTGCAAAATCACCACAATTTTCACAGGAGTCCCAACTACGGTTCTCACGTATCAGTTGGCTATGTATGTTCATAAATCATGGCATCAGTTTGGGGTTAATTTTGGTTAGTATAGGTCTTGGTCTTGTCTCGTATGAGATCTTCTAGACTACAACCGTGCCATCATCTATCCATTTTTTTTTCATTTCACCCACAATAGTAAAGGTTTACCTTTTCACTGCCACTACTTAGATCTGCAAGCAGTTTGTAATACTATGCAATAGCACTAAGTCATAGAAAGTGATGGTATTCTGTACAGCATGCCGCAAGCTGTGACTCACTTTAAAGTGGGCTCACAGTCAGATTGCTCTGCTGTGTGTGACAGTATGTGGGCAATTTGTTTCAGCCATGCCGTGCCGAACCGGTCACGCTCTCCCAGATTAGTTTGGCATTGGTGGAGGCCAGTTCAACCCTGTTACGAGCTTTCATTTCACAGTGTGCAGCAGGATTTAATCAAATTGTTTGATGTCAGGCCCATGCACTGGGTTTGTGTCTTCGAGTGATGTTACGTGTTTACGTTTATGTGTCAATAACCACATGACTCAAGGTATGTTGCAAATGAAACTGGTGGAGAGGGAGATGGGGAGAAAGAGAGGTAGAGAAAGAAAGAGAGAATTTCTGTCACAAATCCCATCTCCTTGACAGCTGTCATCACTCACTTTTTTGCTGGGGGGAAAAGACCGGGTAGATGGAGAAAATGGTATTGAATAACCCCCGTGGTCAAATATTTTTTTTTTTTCCAGGATTTCAGGCAGGGTGATAAATTAGATGCCCTCTGGATCAATACCTGCTTCTTTCCTCATAGCTCAAAATGGGATTTGTCAGAATAGGAACTTGGACGAACGGTAGAATGCGATAATAAGTAGTGTGGAATAAGTTGAGGTGAGATATGCATTCTTTTGTCGGTAGTTTGTGTAAAGCCTTAGATGAACTACTGCATAGAGAAATATTTGCAGTTTCATTGACAGGTTCATGCTTTGACATCGTTTTTATATGCCCCACCCCACCCCCTCCCCGAACACACACACACACACACACACACACACACACACACACACACACACACACACACACACACACACACACATTTCAAGCTAACTTTTAGATGTGGGACCATTTTTATTTCCAATAGACTTGCCTTTGGCCCAGCCTCATGCATATAATGGTGGAGAATTTTAATTAAAATGTCAAGGTGGTATGATGTCCCATAATGCCTCTGTGCCTTTCCCTCCACCACAGTCGCTCTCTGATCCTCCCCCGAGACCTATTAAGTGCCTGCCGGAGTGATACGATGTTCAAAGGGGTGAGCCTAAAGGTTTCCCCACACTGTGGCTCTTCTCCCTCGCAATCCCAACATCCTCTTTGGCTGACCTTTTAGCGGACAGCGTCCTCACTAATGCACTTGCATATCTAATGAGCAGGTCAGGCTTGCTCTGACAGCCTATGTGTGCGATAAGACATTTCCTCCCACCGCTCGCCTGTCTTTAAATGTTACATCCTCCCTCACTCTCATTTTTCTTTCTCTCTCTCTCTCTCTCTCTCTCTCTCTCTCTCTCTCTCTCTCTCGCTCTCTCTCTCTCTCCTCTTCCCATCCCCACTCTGTCTCTCCTTGCAGGCAAAAGGTTGCCAGGAAGGACAGAGTACTAACTGCTAGCTGTTAGCCACTTTTTATAAATGGGGACAGTCTGTAGGCGCTAAATTCTAATGAGTATTTCTCTTACACATGTAATATAGTTTTGTAATCATAAATCACTACGTGATGGAAGCATCAATTATGTTTATGTGCTCATTAAATGCTTGAGCTCATGTTGATTGTTTGATGTCCTTGTCACAAGGGTTAGATCCCCAAGGAGTCTCTCTCTCTCTCTCTCTCTCTCTCTCTCTCTCTCTCTCTCTCTCTCTCTCGCGCGCGCGCACGCTCTCTCTCGCTCTCTCTCTCTTTCACTCTCTCTTTCTCTCTCTCTCTCTCTCTCTCTCTCTCTCGCACGCGCACGCTCTCTTTCACTCTCTCTCTCTCTCGCTCTCTTTCTCTCTCTCTCTCTCTCTCTCTCTCTCGTGCGCTCTCTTTCATTCTCTCGCTCTCTCTTTTTTCACTCTCTCTCACTCTCTCTCTCTCTCCCGTTTTACTCTCTTTCTCTCTCTCTCTCTCTCTCTTTCTCTCTCTCTCTTTCTCTATCTCTTTCACTCTCTCTCTCTCTCTCTTTCGCTCTCTCTCTCTCTCGCTCTCTCTCTTTCACTCTCTCTCTTTCTCTCTCTCTTTCTCTCTCTTTCACTTTCTCTCTCTCTCTTTTTTACTCTCTCTCACTCTCTCTCACTCTCTCTCTCTCTCTCTCTCTCTCTGTCTGTCTATCTCTCTCTAGCTTTCTTCCTTTCTTTTAAAAGAGGAATGTTATCTCTGTTTATGAAGGGCCAATATCTTCCTATGCAAAGACAGGTTAAGTTAATAAGCTTTCCATCAAACCACTGCAGCTTTAATGTTATTACATGACATTTTAACATTTTAACAAGCCAGTCAAATCCTGCCATAAATTTGCTGTGCCTTTTGTTATATCCAAATGGTACAAGCATCTGATAATGGCTTTATATCAAGTAAATGAAATTAGCATGCTCCATTTTAGCACATGACTGAACATGGTTTAAAATTAATGCACTTATCTAGGACAAGTGTATGATGTGTGTACAAATAACACATTACATATCTCGTGAGGCACGGAGAGGGGGGCAAGTGGTTGCGGTAGCATAATGGTTAATATGTCTGCCTCATAGCAAGAAAATGCTGGGTTTGCGTGCTGGGTTCAGCAAAGACTTTCTATGTAAAGTCTAGATGTTCTTTCTGTGCTTGCATGGGTTTCCTCAGGGTTCTCCAGTTTCCACCCACAACACAAAGTCATACAACAACAACAAAAATCCCAGCTTCTTGATGATTGGTGTGTGTGTGTGTGTGTGTGTGTGTGTGTGTGTGTGTGTGTGTATAGTTACATGTATCAAATTCAGATTAAATGTTACCACATGAGCTTTCTTTATTACTTTATTTGAATTACATTGAGTGAGACGCATATACATTCACCCCTCCATGTTTGAAAAGTTCATCCTGATGAATCTGTATAAATTTAAAGAAACAAAAATTGATATCTTGTTTTTGGACTGAGTACAAATTATTTCTTAATAGGTAAACTGTGCTAAATGCGACAACCTTTAACCTTTTTAAATCTTTTTATATGATTTGAAATATGCAAATTATGTTGAGTGTGAGAGCAAGCATATCATTTATAGCACTACAATTTCTTCAGCTTGCCATTTTTCCTCCATCCACCCAGGGATCTGAGCTAAGCTGTGGTAGACTCATCACAGATTCACAGTGTACTCGTTCCCTTGATAGATGTCTCCCAGCTGCTCTTTGCCCCTCTAGTAGACTCTCAGCCATTGCATGGAAGCCTGCATGTTTTTTTTTAACCCTCCCTGAGACTATTATCCATGACCAGGGCCACAAAGCAGCTCATCTAGGGGTCAGTGCTCTTCTGGCCTTACTTAATGAAGCATAGCATGCCCACAGGGACGGTAATCACTGGGGTATGCATATATCCACCTCTACGGCTCATCAGAACAGATTACCATTCACAAATCAATGAGGGGTGCTGTTCGTCTCCAAAGCACTTCAATAGATTTGACACGTACAGGTTAGCACTTAAACAGAGCCTTTTCCATGTATCGGTGATATAGGGATGTGGGTGGAAATGGGTTTCATCGGATTTCGCCTTGACCCCAGATGAGGCTGGACTGAACCAACTGATGCTTGTAATTGTAGCTGTCCTTGGAAATGAAATTATGAATCACATTAAAGCCACCACAAGACGAGTCGTAATTCTAATCAGCGATCTAATGCGATCTTGATTTCATGCTTTAGATATTAAACTGCAGCAGCGGTAAGCTTAGATCTAGACCGTACTGCAATTTGAACCAAAATATACTTGCACGGGTGCACACACACACACACACACACACACACACACACACACACACACACACACAGTGTCTCCTGCTTCAGTGGTTCTATCTTATGAAAGGCAGTATCTTCAGCTGGGGAGCTATCATAAACATTTAGGCATGAATTTCTGTGTGTGTGTGTGTGTGTGTGTGTGTGTGTGTGTGTGTGTGTGTGTGTGTGTGTGTGTGTGTGTGTGTGTGTGTGTGTGTGATTGTTCGTATGCATGCATTCATTCATTCATTCATTCATTTTCTAAATGACTTAATCCTAATTAGGGTCACGAGGAGGCTGACACCCATCTCAACCGTCACTGGGTGAGGACAGAGTACACCCTGGACAGCTTGTCAGGCTAACACAGGGTGCATGCATGCATAAAATAATTCCAAAATCAAATGCTTGCCATTCACAGGCTACAACCTCATTTTCAGCCTGAGGTGTGCTGTATACAAGTGATGAGATTAAGTAATTCATACCTCATACAAGTCTTAAACTCCCACCTCAACCCCCGCCCAACACACACACACACACGCACACACACACACACACACACACACACACACACACACACACACACACACACATTTCTTTATTTAATTGTGTTTTATAATTTGAACATTTATAATTGAGGTCCTTCACCTAGTGCATTTATGTTAAAAAAAAAATAAGGAGGAGGAGGAGGACGATGGGAAAGGGGGGTCTACACAAATTTAATTAAAACCTGTATTATCTTCTTTCATTGAGGAAATTGAATTATGTTTGAAGTGAGGGAGATTTCAAGCTGACAACATAGTTTTCTTTATTAACTCAGCTCCTCTGTACTTTATCCCCATCCGACACCTCTGAAACGTTTCATTTTTATCTCTTTAGTCAAATGGATTTTTAAAAAAAAACAAAACCAAACTAACAAACAAAAACCCCCTCAACATTAATTTAAAGCAAACAATTTCGATGTGAATATTATAATGAAAAGGATCTGTGATGGAGGCCGACCTGGTGACGTTGTGGTCAGCACATCTGCTTCAGAACAAGAAGGTGATGGGTTTGAGTCCCGGGCTCAATGAGGATATTTCTGTGTGGAATTTGCATGTTCTTCTTGTGCTTGCATGGGTTTCCTCTGGGTACTCTGGTTTCTTTCTGCAGTCCAAAGTACATGCACATTATGCTAATTGGCTGTTCCAGATTTTCTTCTAGCTGGGGTGTGGGTGTGTGTGTGTGTGTGTGTGTGTGTGTGTGTGTGTGTGTGTGTGTGTGTGTGTGCGCGTGTGTGTGTGTGTGTGTGTGTATGACTGTATGACTTGGAAATTCACATATGTCTGTAATAATAATAACAATAATAATAATAATAATAATAATAATAATAATAATAATAATCTATCAATGGTGTACCCCGCCCTCACTCAGAGTCAGCTGAGATGGTCGCCAGCCTCCCACAACCCTAATTAGAATAAAGCAGTTCAGAAAATGAATGAATGGATATTAATAATACTATCAATCTGGAGATTTCAGTTTCAAATCAAGGTTGATGCCACACCCCTCCATGACCAGGAGTTTATGGGAGTTAATTGGCCGAGCTCTCACCGGAGAGAGGGATGGCATATATTTACTTCCCCATCGTTCACAGCGATCACCAGCCAGTCCTGGGCATCTGTGAGCTGTTTTGTACAAAGGGGCAGATAGCACTTTCCCTCCGAGTGTGTTAGACCGCCCCCCCAAATACTCATGCGCCGGAGTTGAAAAGATGCAGGTGGTAGCATCGTATGTCACAGAAGCTTTATTTACACCCTTCACTGGTTGGTGGTGTTTATGTGAAAGGGAAGGCAACATTTCATGGGTGAAACCAAATTTATAGGGGAAATGGTGGAAAATCTAGAAAGTATTAAACATATATTTAAAAAATAAATATTTTTGAAAAAATAATAATCATGTACAATAAATTACATATAATTATTTTTCTGTATTTATAGTGATAGCATATGTTTGAAGCTAATCACACATATGTTCATGCTTATCGTTTTACATTAATAGAAAACACAGCTGTGCTTCCTTTGCAGTGATGTATAGTTTTACACATTTGGATTTCAGCATCTTCCTCAGGGATTCCCAGAAATCCCGCTTAATCCCTTCTCTGGAGTAGCCCAGACCCGCCAGTGATATCGGGCTGTGGTGAGTAATTCTCTTACCGTCAGCACTCTTCCTGGACTGGTCTGGACTACAGTGACTTGAAGAACCTCTGATATCCTTTAAGTCTTTCCTTTGCTTGAATAAGAGCTTCCTCCCAGTGCAGAGATGGGGAACAAGGGAAGATCTCCTCCAGCTGGCCAGTGCTACTGATGCAAAGAGCCTGGGATAAGCCTGATCCATACTAATCCTTCACACACATCGCTCTTAGCTGACGATCCCGGTGCTCTCTGTGGCCCTTATCAATCCCACACTGCTGTAGTATTACCTGGTGTGGGCTCAGCCTGACGGGTTTCTCATCCAAAGCCTTACTAGGATGGTTGATTGCAAAAGCTTGTGTGCGAGGTAGGAACGTAAGCACAGGGTTGCCTGATTTCAGCTTTTCTGGAGTACCCATTAAATCATACTAGCTGATGGAAGTGTATGGGATTTCCTCTAAGTTCTCTAGTTTTGTATTTTCAGTGTTATAGTCCTTCCCATCTTTATGTAAAAATTAGTATCACAGTGGTGTTGTAGTTAGCACTTGTGCTTCACAGCATGAAGGTCCTGGGTTCGAGTCCCAGGCTCAGCTTGGAGGTTTCTAAATGAAGTTTATATGTTCTCCTTATGTTTGGGTTGGTTGCTACAGTTACCTTCCACAGTCCAAAGACACACATATTAGGGTAATTGGGTGTTCCAAACTCTCCCTAGGTGTGAATGTAATTGTAAACGGTTGTGTGGGTGTTCACCCTGCGATCATCTGGCATGCTGTCCAGGGTGTACCCTGCTTTTGCCAAGAATTGAGTAGGAAGGGCTCCAGCCTGCCCGCAACCCTTATAAAGCATAGGATGATTACGAAAAATGAAAATGAAATGAACGCAGAAGTAGAAGAAAAACAAAAGGAGAAAAAAATACATTTTATTTTTTTTATCCAATCAAGATGTGAGAATGATTGACAGTTTGCTCTGTTAAGGAAGCAACTACCTCTACCTGTATGTTACAGTGACATTGTCTCCTCATGAGTTTCTTGCTTGGTTTTCTTATGAACTGAACACTGGACGCCACCAGAACATCTCATTTGAAAGAAAGAACGAAAGAAAGAAAGAAAATAAAGAAAGAAAGAAAGAGTCAAAAATGATGTATGAGCATAATTCCAATTCGTAACTTTTTGTCTGACTAGAATCGTGCGAGTTATTACTAATTTGCAAGCATGAGACTATTTGAAATTGTTTATACCCGTCAACATTTGCACTTTGAAGAAGGATGAAGGTACCAAAGTGGTTTCATAGCCACACTTGAAGTGGTGCGCTCTCCAAATCTCATCTGAGGCGTGCTGCATGAAATTTTTCAGAGGGGAGAACTGAATATGCATATGACTACACCATTCCTCACACAGAAAACCCAAGATAAAGGAAGAGAAAAGAGAAAAGAAGTCATTCATGTTCTAATGTTAAAGAACGGGCAATTATACTGCTAATGGGATATGCTAATGATGTAGTCAGTCAGCAGCGCATCCCGGTTTGACAAATATTCAAACCTAAAAATGTGCAACCCTCATATTCAGACATTTGAGATGCACTTGGGGAGCATTCTCTAATGACCAGGAGCATTAGTATGTGTAATTAGTGCAGCAACAGCATATCAGTTGTATGAAAAATCCTAAACATACATATTCATAGACCCATAGTCCATTTCGCTGATTGGTCAAACGTCTGCAGTACCAGCAACTAAATATTAATTGGGCAATCTGTCAAATTACTCATTCACTCACTGGAACTCTAATTATGACTACTAGGATAACGGGGAGGCTGTGCCTATTTCAGCCAACACTGTGCAATACCGGGGTACACTCTGAACAGCTTGCCAGACCATTCCAGGGCCAACATACACACAAAAATTTAGCACTAGCATGCACACCTACAGCGATCGTTCCCTCTAAGCTGCGCAACTGCGCAATGGCGCACCGCTCGAACACTCTCAGCGCACAAGAAAACCGATCCAGCGCAGTGAACGCGCTGCAGATTAATTACATACACGGTATAGAACTTTTAGTGAGTGACAGGTGTCCAGCCAATCACACGATGCGATGCAATCACGCTACGCAGCCAATCACGGCACCGTCACGTGCTGCGCTCATACACGCTCCATAACAATAATAACAGTGCTGCTGAGTGAAGTGATGCTAATGCTAACCCCGTTATGACCAAACGAGCGGCCAGGGTATATGATACGTCGACTCCCCAAACCAAAGTAAAAAAAGAACTGCACAAAGTCTGTGAGTACAGCAGAAAACTGGCGAAGCAAAAACTATACCTTTCAATTTGTGAATCAATGAGAGAGTGCAGAATGAGACTGTGTGAGGTTAAAAATGCACCCTGGCACACCCTGATAGTAGATGAGAGCCAGACATGACAGCACACAAAATGCTCGTCATATATTTCAAATTCAGGGAGGAAAATGATGTCATCTATAAAACTGTGTTTAATAAGCCATGAAACTTTCAATGATCCCAGGTGTGATACTGGGGTGTGGCCACAGCGAGCACTTGTGATGTTGCTCACAGTGGGCCTCAGTGTGCTCAGGGAGGTTGTCTGTATGCCCAGACAGAGGAAAAATTACAGGGAACATTGCCTACAGCCAACTGAGCATGTCTTTGAAATGTAGGAGAAAACCTGAGGACCCAGAGAAAACAAAACCAATACAAGTACAGAGAACATACAAACTTCACACAGGAGCATCTGAGGCCACTACTTGAAACCCATAACCTTCTTGCTAAGAGACAGACATGCTAACTAAAGAGGGGTACACTCTGGCAAGTTGCTAGCCTATTATAGGGCATCACACACAACCATAAAACGCTTATACCCATAAGAGTCTCTATGAAATGTCCAATTAGCCTCATATGCAGGCTTTGGATTGCGGGAGGACTGCGGAGGAGTACCTGAAGGAAACCCAAGCAAGCAGTGCAAGAACATGCAAATCCAGGACCTTCTTGGTGCGAGGCAGACGTGCCAACCGCTATTCTACCGTGACGCCCATCTGTCAATTTAATGCTGGTAAATATATTTAGTGAGTTAGTATTACACACAGTAGAGGTATGCGATCTGAATGGTTCTTAGATACCTTCCAGAAAGCAGATGCTGGTTTTGTCCAGACATTGACACCCCCCCCCCAAGATCTTAAGGAGACAGAAGAGAAAGATGGAAAAATTGTTGGAGGTGAACAGAGGAGAGCTAATGGATCAAAATTACCCCTGTCAGAAAGTTTTGACGAGCGCTGATAAAATTGCTTTTTCTCCCCCTTCCTCATCTCCAACATCCCCTCCCCCAAACCCCTCCCCCCCTTCACCCATCTCACTATAAGACACGCAAAGAGAAATCCATCTGTAACACGGCCATTGTCATCGCCTCACAATTTACACCTTTTTCCTCTCGACGCCCGTTCCTGTGCTTGATGGTGTGATAAATTAATCTTTTTCCATGTCACTGCATCGATTATTTTAAGAGAATACATTAAGAGACATTTTTTTTCTTTTTTGTTTCTGAGTAAACATTGTCCTTTTTATTATTTATTTTTTTTCCAATCTCCTTTTCAGTCAACATGACAAATCATATTCTCTGGAGAGAATGAACGGGAAAAGGTGTGGGGGGGGTGAGATGAAAGCAATAAATGGATAGATAGATAGATGGATGGATGGATGGATGGATGGATGGATGCATGGAGAGGGGGTGGGCACTTTGGAAAGCTGTTGCGCTTGCCGGATCAGTCAAAGTGCATCGTTTGATGGAGTGCTATGTCCGAGCTGCTGCTTCTCACTGCACACCGGTAATGATAGTTGTGGTTGTTGTTTTAAAAATATGTGACCTTCACGTTAATCGCGTTAGACACTGGAGGCCATGTGCTTAATAATCAGTCACTCAGCACACAACAGCATGGAAAGATCACCCAACGGAAAAAAATGAGAGGGGCAACTTGGAGAGTGCACTGCTGCTCGTCGGTGTGGAATTAAATATAACTTTTTTTTTTCTTTTCATGGTGTTCACACAAGATCCTTTAATACAGACTGTTTCTCAGTGACTTCATGAGGTGGAAATACTGAATAATGTATTTGAAAGGTGCCTAATAAAATTTGTTTAGTGCTTCAGATATCAAAACATGGAACTCAACGCAAAGTGGACCATTTTTTTCTTATTTTTTTCCCCACTATGCCGAAAAAAAAACCCTCACAAGGTCCTTGATGGGCATGGCGGTAGCACAGTGGGGTAGTGGTTAGCATGTCTGTACTCTAGTTCCCTCCTCCTCCTATCAAAGACATTAGGATAATTGTTGGACTGATATTGTGGCTGTCCCAAATTGCCCCTAGGTGTGAGAGTAAATGTGAATAGTTGTGTATGTTTTAGTCCTGGAATGGATTGGACAGCTGTCCAGGGTATACCCAGCTTTCACCCTTGATTTGGCTGAGATAGGTAGCAGCTTCCCCACGACCCTAGTAGGATTAAAAATGTATAAGTCCAATAGCGACAACTCTTTCACATGGATTTATAAAATGATTGCTACATAGTCTAACACTACTAATAAAAATAATAATGAGTAAATAAATAATGGGCAGCATGGCGGCATAGTGGTTAGCATGTCCGCCTCACAGCAAGAAGATCCTGGGTTTGAGTCCCAGCCTAAACAAGGACATTTGTTTGTGACGTTTGCATGTTCTCTCCATGCACTGGTTTCCTGTGGGTATTCCAGTTTCCTCCCACAATCCAAATACATATACTTGCACATGAGGCTAACTGAATATTTGACTGTGCCTCTAAATACAGTATGGGGAAAAGTGTGAATGGTTGTATGTGTGCTGCCTTGCAATGGACTGGTGAGTTTTTCAGGGTGTACCCCATATATGTTGGCTGAGATTGGCTCCAGTCTTCCTGCATTTCCGGTAGGATTAAGCAGCTTGGCAATTCAATGAACGAATAATTTTTAGAACAAGTCTCCGGTGTCAATGCTTTAGACGTATGTTTTTAGCAGCAGGAAAGTCTTCTAGGCAGTTTGTGCTTTCCACTTTCTCAGAAACAAATACAGTGGCATAATGTACAGCAGATGAAGGGAAGAAATCCATCCAGTTCTTGATCCTAAAATTCCTACCTGAAACAGAAAACCTGTCATGAAAACTCTGCAGACCCATGAACTGTAAAAAAAAAAGAAAAAAAAAAAAAAAAAAAAAAAAAAGAAGGGCTGAAGGAAGAGTGAGAAGAAAAGTGAGAGGCGGAGAAGAAAAATAGGAAGAAAAAAAGGCCGGGCAGGTGAGACCTGGATGTGAATGGGAATGAGTATGTGTTCAGGGTTCAAAAGGCCCTGCCTTTCTCAAGAACCTCGTCTCCCAGGGAGAAGCAACGGTGTATCACTTACTCCTGCCCACTGAGACTCTTGTCTCATAAAAGACTTACTTTTAAGGACGAAAGTGGGGAGATCAATCTTCTTTACAGGGGTTATAAAACTGAAACGCTGCATTAAGGGTCCACTGATACCCACAGAACGGTATACACTTTGCACATTTTTTCCCCCGACGCTTAGCGCATAACCTTCTCTAATTCATTACTAACCCCATAGCGGCCTAGGGTTTTTCTTTCTTCCCACAAATGACAATATATGGTGGCTTGGAGTTCTTTTAGCAACCTTGAGCGTCAGGGTCACCCCTGGTTTATTGACGGTAAGGAAAATGCACAGGTCTGTGTATACACTTACCGACCATTTTATCTTGGAACACTGGTAGGCCTATGCGTAAGCCTCTGAGGGTGGAATGTCTCGGGATGGTTCTCCTCCGTGACACATCGTTAGAGAATGTGTAGGTCATGTGACAAACTGGAGGAACATCATGACAAAGAGACAAAAGGACAGGGATACACGGAGGTCAGCCCCGGTGCAGCTTTGCTATTATGGCATATCCAACAATAATCCAATTATGTTGCAGCACTACAATGTATAAAGTCAGTCAAGAAGATTAACTGGCATTCGTATCAAACATCTTGGATAACAAATGTGATCTCACTGACTTGGTTGTTGGTGCCATTACATGAAGAACCGATGGTGGTTGAGCCAACAGCGTAAGGCTTATTATCATCGTTAAAGACGGATGCACACGCTGCCTTCTACCAGTATTTTAAGTTCAATCCATCGGATGCAGTGCCACCGGTAATCATGGGGGCAGTGTAGCTAGAGTTTGTCAGAAGTTGTAAACATCTATCAAGAAGTTCTGGGTTCAAGTCTTGGGCTTGGCGAGACTGTCTCTGTGTGGAGCTTGCATGTTCCCCATGTGCTTGCATGGGTTTCCACTGGGTACTCCTGTTTTCTTCCCACAGTCAAAACACACGTTCGGCTTAATGGCTCTTTTAAATTTCCTGTGGATGTGCGAGTGGGTGTGAATAGTTGTTTTTGTTTATATCCTCCAGTCACCATTTTTGTGCCTTGTACAAACTGCTCTCTAGTGGATGCCCGGCTTGACATCACTGGCAGGATAAGTAGCATTCACAAGTATGTGGACAGTCTTGTTCAAGAGCATGGATTAGCTGTTAGTCATACCGTTGAATTGTGGTGCGCAGAAAAGCATCTTAACGACTCAAAGACTGCATCGGGTTCCATTCAGCAAAGAACATGAATTTGAAGTGGGAGTGGAGATGGGTTCACAAAAATTAGACACTAAACTCAACAAAACCTGTTGCCTGTTCACCAATTTCTATAATTCCCTGCACATTTCCTAACAAGCGTATCTTTTATTTCCTTGTTTTTATTATTAGTTTTCCCTCACAGTACAAACAGTAGTTCTAGTATCCCACTCTTGTAATTGTACATTACTCTTACATACTTTAAGCACTCCCTGTGTAACAAGCTCTATTTAAATACAAATGGAGCGTTCTTGAAAAAGCAATTGTCCACGAAGCGCAGGCATCACTTTAGTATTTCACAGATGGCCTCACGTGTGCAAAGCGTGTGCCGAGAATTATTGGCACCAATTCCCTGTTTCCAAGGTTACAGGTTATTATTGGTTCGAGAGGCTCTGCTACGGGCGTTAAGCAGGGATGGGATGCAGGAGTGGATGAGAATCAGATGAGGCCAGATGGTGCAAGAGTCGGCATGAATTGAGGTACCTGTTGAGTTTCGCATTGCAAAACTTGAATATCTTTCTTACGCCAATGCTGATGTATGGAGGGGATGAAATTTATATAGCAGTCATTCTTCATCGCCGTCAACTGGTATTGTGGGGCTTCCCCCTTCCTTTCCTTGCTTAATCCCACCTGATTTACCAAGGAGTTGGCAAGGAGGCAATGAGATGAAGTGCTCTAGAGCGAGGAAAACACCCAGACACACATAGCGTCCCACAGGGCTGAGAACCACTACGCCATAGATTAGTGCTATGAAAAAAACCCTGATCTGTTTCAGTGATGAAAACATATGGATTGCCAATGACTGCACTCGAGAGGCTAACCGCTTTTATTTAGAATATATTTCACATGTGATTTCTCTCCGAATGTACCCATTAGATCTCCAAGACAGTTCTGGTTATGCTCCAAGAAATGCATAAATAAATAAATTAATGGTGAGGGGTGTAAAATGGAGCGTTCTTCTGGTGCGGTGACACTTTTCAAAGAGCTCCATGGATGTTATTATCCTTATGACATTTTTGGATACATCCTTGAATGGAGTATGAAATCTGTTTTAATGTCATTCCTCTGAGCAATAAAGGCTCCTTTGTTCCATTGGGTCTTCCAGAGATATCTGATAGCAAGCTTCTTTGAGTTGTTTGGGTGGAGGGGAAGCAATTTAGCAGGTTCATTAAATCCTCAAAACAATACAAGACAAGCTGGTAAAGATTACGCCTTGAATTTTTATCCTTTCTTTTAGGATTTGAGCCCAAAGTACAGTAGAAACCTCCCACTGAGGAGAAATTGAAGTATCTCCCCTTTTATTTGGCTGACACCACAGGGAGGCCCAAACGTAGCCACAAATCCGTTAGCCATGCCATTTCCTCCTCTGAAGGGTTTCAAGGGAAAAAAAGAGGGGGGGGGGGGTTGTGAAGATGAAACCTCCTGCAAAGAAGCAATTAACAGCATATTCCTGTCAAACTCTTCCTATCTCACCTGACTTTCCCATCCATCCATTCCCACCCCCCACCTCCATGCCACATGCCTATTTACTGCTTCAATCTCTTTCAGCAAGCTCACAATGGGGAAATGATTCCCACCTCATTAGGGGAGCATGACACCTTAGCAATCCTCATATAGGACACTGCGTCTAAGCATCTGTCCAACGCAGATATTTTTCCAATTCGTCAAAACTATGTGCAATTCATGATGCGAAATATTTCAGACTCGCAAATTTGGAGCAACTTGTTCAACTTCATTTTATGATGGAGATTTTTCTCCTTTTGAAATAGGAATCCAATTGCATTACAAACATTTTTGTAAAGAGTCCTAGATTGTAAACAAATTTCTTATTTCAGACGTGTCCATCCATGCATCCATCCATTTATATAAGCATCCATTCATCAATGCATCAATGAAGAATCTGTACATCTATGCATTCAACTATTCATCCAGGCAGCCATCATCCAACCATTAATCTATCCATCAGTCCACCCATTTACCCAACTATCTATCAAGCTACCTGTCCATCAAGCCATTTACATATCCATTGACTCTGCCACCCATTCATCAGTTTATAGATTCATGTATACATCCATTAATCTGTCCATTCATGCATTCATCATTCCATCCATGCATAGCTATCTTCCAACCATTCATCTATCCAGCTACTCATTCATCTGTTCAACTATTCAGTTATATATTCGTTGACTCATCCGTGCAGCCATCCAGCTATCGAGACCTTCATTTATCCAATCGTCCATCCATTATCTATACCACTTATCAAAGTCGTGGACCCAATCTGACAAAACCTGTGAGATATTGGCTATACCCTGGACAGATTACCAATCTACCACAATGCTAACACTATTCTCACTCACGCTCACACAAATAGTCAATTTAAAGTAGCAGAAACAACCGAATCTGTTCATCTCCAAAACAGCAGGTCTTATGGGGTGCTTGTGGTATGCAGCAGTGAATATCAACCAAAGGTGATCTCTGGTGAAGGACACCCAGTGAGGTGGCACAAGTGTCGGGGTGTCCAAGACTCATTGATGGATGTAGGCGGAGCGAGTATGTCTGTGGCAATTTCAGATGAGCCACTGTAGAAAAAACTACCAGTCTGATACTGTTGATGTGATCGAAAGAGTCAGGATACACAGTGTCCTAGCAGTGTCTTCTTGGTGTTACACCTGTTTTTTCCCCCCCACATACTAAATAGATGGGAATAAAAGGGGTTTTTTTGTTCCCTTGAATTCTGTTTTTTCCTCATGCCTCAAGAGACATAGAGAGAGAGAAGGAGGACTCTGTTCAAATTGGCTTTGGGGAAAGAGGTGGAAAACAATTATGCGAGCAAGTTGGTTGCGGAGATGAGGCTATTGCTGCTGCTGTAATGAAGAGGGGAGGTGACACATGGGCTTTGTCCCACTCTGCTATTGTTTGAATGTGGGGAAATGACTCGACCATATTGTCAGGGCCTAAAATGAATTGCCAATTATATCTGATGGCATCTCGCTGGTGCTCAGGTAACATTTAAAGTGATGGATAGAGACAGGGAGGATATTTAGAAGATGTTCTTTTTCGTTCTGAAATGCAGAAAATTCCCTTTGCAGCATGGCATGGATCTCGCGGGTGGGAGGATGATGAATTTATGATTTTTAGCACGAAACGTGCTCCTGATTTTTTTTACACCCAGAAAGGATATTTTACATTGCAACTGAAAATATCCCTTCCAGCATGCACTGACAATTTAATAGAGTTTTATTAATTACTATTTCTCATCACTCATGTAACTGCTAAACTGCTTACTCCTATGAGGGTAGTGGAGAGGCTGGAGCCTACCTCAGCTATCATTGGCAAAGGCGTGGTACACCTTAAATGGATCGTCAGCCATCGCCTAGCCAACACACAGAATCATTCACACTCCGGGCCAATTTGAAACAGCCAGTTAGCCTAATGTGCGTGTGTGTTACAATAAAACAATAAAAGCAGTGCTTAAAGCTCTGAGTGCATGAGGTCTTCCTTTGTGATATCATCACCTATTGTGGTCATGTGACACTCTGACAGGAAACTGTGACAGAGAGATGAAGGGATACATGGTCAAAGAGACAGGGGGACATGGGGTCTAGCCTCTGATAGAGCTTTGCTAAGTGGATGGTACATTCCATGGGACATGCCACTCAAAGGGGTTAAAAAATGGCTCACTGAAAAAAAAAGATTTGTTGTTGTTGTTTCAGTTACAGGCAACTAAACAAAAAATAGGGCGGCACCTCTGCTTCATGGAAAGAAGGTCCCAGGTTTGAGTTCCAATCGAAAGCATTTCTGTGTGGAGTTTCAATGTTCTTCCTATGCTCCGGTTTCCTCCCACAGTCGAAGAACATACACAATTGTGAGGCGCGCCACCGAATGTAGGCGCTTGTTGCAAGTGACGTATGGTGCTTGTGAGACAAAGCGCGGCTTATTCGGACTTCCCATCTTTCAAGTGAGCAAGTGCGCATTGAATAC
The DNA here is from genome assembly GCA_024760905.1 of Plotosus lineatus. Taxonomy (NCBI): domain Eukaryota; kingdom Metazoa; phylum Chordata; class Actinopteri; order Siluriformes; family Plotosidae; genus Plotosus; species Plotosus lineatus. The sequence continues at coordinate 36,950,971 of CM045735.1, forward strand.
TTGTTTAGTACTCAACCTTCACTTCCTTAAATAATAAAATTCTAGAGGTTATTCCATCTGAGCACACCCCCACCACCACATACACTTTCAGTTCCAAGGACAAGCTCGTAAGCCAAAAAGTTTTTGAGATGAAACAATTACTGTATTTGCATAAGAAATAACAGAAAACCAATTAATCTGTTCTAACCCATTCCCAAACTCATATAACCTGCCACAATTGACTTAATACATTAAAGATAAACATGTATAAACAAGAAATGTTTATTAATAATAATAATAATAATAATAATATTGCATGTACATTAACATGAAAATTAATTAATAATAAATAATAATAAAACAAGAATAAACAATAAGTCAACTTCTGATCATTGACTGCGGCTGTCATGTGGGCAGGCATCTGTCAAGATGCCACGTGGGCAAGCATGAGGTGGTACATAACAGAGGACGAGGAGAATTCTGTGCATGTGCACACTGCAAATGCCAGCGAGGAAAGGCTACAGTGAGTTCACACAAGGCCAGTGTTTCTCAAATAGTGGTGTGATGCCGGGGAGGGGGGGTAATGACCCTGAGGAATATGTTTTTTTTTTTTTGCCGTACTGTACCAGAATTAATTGTAATTGCGTATCCACTACAGTAGTTGGCAGTGGCGCTCTCAGTGTTGCGTTATGGTGTAGGGAAAAAGCACCAAGCAAACGATGTGAAGTGCAGTAAACATTATAGTTCTGTGCGGGGCGCAGGAATTTTTTTCTTCTTATAGGGGGCGTCACATAAAGTAATTGAGAAGCACTGCACAAGGCATTCTCAGAGTGCGGAAAATAACACATGGAGGAATACGAGGCTAATCGGAAAAGCCATTTCCCCAGCAGAGCTCGTAAATCCAAATTTTTCTCAATGTGATGTATAATATTTTTTTTGTGGGATCGAGGCACCTATCATGGAAAATTCATTATAAGGGACACTCATAAGTCAAGGTACCACTGTGTGTGTATATATATATATATATATATGTGTGTGTGTGTGTGTATATATATATATATATATATATATACATATATATATATACTAGTCCTTCTCAAAAAATTAGCATATTGTTGTAAAGTTCATTATTTTCTGTGATGTACTGATAAAAATGTAACTTTCATATATTTTACATTCATTGCACACCAACTGAAATATTTCAGGTCTTTTATTGTTTTAACACTGATGATTTTGGCATACAGCTCATGAAAACCCAAAATTCCTATCTCAAAGAATTAGCATATCATGAAAAGGTACTCTAAACGAGCTATTAACCTAATCATCTGAATCAACCAATTAACTCTAAACACCTGCAAAAGATTCCTGAGGCTTTTAAAAACTCCCAGCCTGGTTCATTGCTCAAAACCGCAATCATGGGTAAGACTGCTGACCTGACTGCTGTCCAGAAGGCCATCATTGACACCCTCAAGCAAGAGGGTAAGACACAGAAATAAATCTCTGAGCGAATAGGCTGTTCCCAGAGTGCTGTATCAAGGCACCTCAGTGGGACGTCTGTGGGAAGGAAAAAGTGTGGCAGAAAACGCTGCACAACCAGAAGAGTTGACCAGACCCTGAGGAAGATTGTGGAGAAGGGCCGATTCCAGACCTTGGGGGACCTGTGGAAGCAGTGGACAGGGCTACAGGTGCCGCATTCCCCAGGTCAAGCCACTTTTGAACCAGAAACAGCGGCAGAAGCGCCTGACCTGGGCTACAGAGAAGCAGCACTGGACTGTTGCTCAGTGGTCCAAAGTACTTTTTTTCGGATGAAAGCAAATTTTGCATGTCATTCGGAAATCAAGGTGCCAGAGTCTGGAGGAAGACTGGGGAGAAGGAAATGCCAAAATGCCTGAAGTCCAGTGTCAAGTACCCACAGTCAGTGATGGTCTGGGGTGCCATGTCAGTTGCTGGTGTTGGTCCACTGTGTTTTATCAAGGGCAGGGTCAATGCAGCTAGCTATCAGGAGATTTTGGAGCAATTCATGCTTCCATCTGTTGAAAAGCTTTATGGAGATGATTTCATTTTTCAGCACAACCTGGCACCTGCTCACAGTGCCAAAACCACTGCTAAATGGTTTCCTGACCATGGTATTACTGTGCTCAATTGGCCTGCCAACTCTCCTGACCTGAACCCCATGGAGAATCTGTGGGATATTGTGAAGAGAAAGTTGAGAGACACCAGACCCAACACTGTGGATAAGCTTAAGTCCGCTATCGAAGCATCCTGGGCCTCCATAACACTTCAGCATTGCCACAGGCTGATTGCCTCCATGCCACGCCGCATTGAAGCAGTCATTTCTGCAAAAGGATTCCCGACCAAGTATTGAGTGTATAACTGAACATAATTATTTGAAGGTTGACTTTTTTGTGTGAAAAACACTTTTTTTTTATTGGTCGGCTGAAATATGCTAATTTTTTGAGATAGGAATTTTGGGTTTTGATGAGCTGTATGCCAAAAAAAAAGGAAAGTAAAAAAAAAGGAAAGTAGATAAGGAGACTTGGTGGTGGAATGAGGAAGTGCAGGAGTGTGTACAAAGGAAGAGATTAGCTAAGAAGAAGTGGGACATTGACAAAACCGAAGAGAGTAAACAGGAGTACAGGGAGACACAGCGTAAGGCAAAGGTAGCAGTGTCAAAGGCCAAACAGAGCGCGTTTGATGACTTGTATGCTCAGTTGGAAAGTAAGGAGGGAGAAAATGATTTATACAGGTTGGCACAGCAGAGAAATAGAGATGGGAAGGACGTGCAGCAAGTTAGATTGATAAAGGACAGAGAGGGAAATGTATTGACTGATGACAGAAGTGTGCTGGGAAGATGGAAAGAGTACTTTGAAGAGCTGATGAATGAGGAAAGTGAGAGAGAAAAAAGAGTAGAAGAGGTGACTGTTGAGGACCAGGAAGTAGCAAAGATTAGTAAGGGTGAAGTGAGGAGGGCATTGAAGAGGATGAAGAATGGAAAGGCAGTTGGTCCTGATGACATACCGGTGGAGGTATGGAAGTGTCTAGGAGAGGTAGCAGTAGATTTTCTGACAAGAACATTTAACAAGGTCTTAGAGAGTGAGAGGATGCCAGAGGAATGGAGGAGAAGTGTGCTGGTGCCCATTTTTAAGAACAAGGGAGACGTGCAGAGTTGTGGCAACTACAGAGGGATAAAGTTGATGAGCCATACAATGAAGTTATGGGAAAGAATAGTGGAAGCTAGACTAAGGGGAGAAGTCAGCATTTGTGAACAACAGTTTGGTTTCATGCCCAGAAAGAGCACCACAGATGCAGTGTTTGCCTTGAGGATGTTAATGGAGAAGTACAGAGAAGGTCAGACGGAGCTGCATTGTGCCTTTGTGGATCTGGAGAAAGCATATGACAGGGTGCCGAGAGAAGAACTGTGGTATTGCATGAGGAAGTCTGGAGTGGCAGAGAAGTATGTTAGAGTGGTGCAGGACATGTATGAGAGATGTAAGACAGTGGTGAGGTGTGCTGTCGGTGTGACAGAAGAGTTCAAGGTGGAGGTGGGACTGCATCAAGGGTCAGCTCTCAGCCCCTTCTTGTTCGCTATGGTGATGGACAGGCTGACAGATGAGGTTAGACAAGATTCCCCATAGACTATGATGTTTGCAGATGACATTGTAATCTGTAGTGAGAGCAGAGAACAAGTGCAGGAAAATCTAGAGAGGTGGAGGTATGCCCTGGAAAGGAGGGGAATGAAGATTAGCCTCAGTAAGACAGAATACATGTGCATGAATGCCAAGGACCAAAGAGGAACGGTGAGATTACAGGGAGCAGAGATAAGAAAGGTTGAGGATTTTAAGTACTTAGGCTCAACAATCCAGAGCAATGGAGAGTGTGGAAAAGAGGTCAAGAAGCATGTGCAGGCAGGTTGGAATGGTTGGAGAAAAGTGTCCGGTGTGATGTGTGATAGGAGGGTATCGGCAAAAATGAAAGGAAAAGTGTACAAGACGGTGTTGAGGCCAACGATGCTGTATGGGTTAGAAACAGTGGCCCTGGGGAAAGGACAGGAGGCAGAGTTGGAGGTAGCAGAGATGAAAATGTTGAGGTTCTCTTTGGGAGTAACGAGGATGGATAGGATTAGGAATGAGCACGTCAGAGGGACAGCACATGTAAGACGTTTTGGAGACAAAGTCAGAGAGGCTAGATTGAGATGGTTTGGACATGTACAGAGGAGGGATAGTGAGTATATTGGTAATAGGATGCTGAGGCTGGAACTACCAGGCAAAAGGCCTAGAGGAAGACCAAAGAGACGATTCATGGATGTGGTAAAGGAGGACATGAAGGTTGTTGGTGTAAGAGAAGAAGATGCAAAGGATAGGGTGAGATGGAGGCAGATGATTCACTGTGGCGACCCCTGAAGGGAAAAGCCGAAAGGAAAAGAAGAAGATGAGCTGTATGCCAAAATCATCAGTATTAAAACAATAAAAGTCCTGAAATATTTCAGTTGTGTGCAATGAATCTAAAATATATGAAAGTTTGATTTTTATCAGTACATTACAGAAAATAATGAACTTTATCACAATATGCTAATTTTTTGAGAAGGACGAGTATATATCTTCTTCTTTTTTCTTTTCCTTTCGGCTTTTCCCTTCAGGGGTCGCCACAGCGAATCATCTGCCTCCATCTCATCCTATCCTCTGCATCTTTTTCTCTTACATCAACTGCCTTCATGTCCTCCTTCACCACGTTCATGAATCGTCTCTTTGGTCTTCCTCTAGGCCTTCTGCCTGGTAGTTCCAACCTCAGCATCCTACTACCAATATACTCACTATCCCTCCTCTGTACATGTCCAAACCATCTCAAGCTAGCCTCTCTGACTTTGTCTCCAAAACGTCTTACATGTGCTGTCCCTCTGATGTGCTCATTCCTGATCCTATCCATCATTGTTACTCCCAAAGAGAACCTCAACATTTTCATCTTTGCTACCTCCAGCTCTGCCTCCGGTCTTTTCCCCAGGGACACTGTTTCTAAACCATACAACATCGCTGGCTTCAACACCGTCTTGTACACTTTTCCTTTCATTTTTGCCGATACCTTCCTATCACATATCACACCGGACACTTTTCTCCAACCATTCCAACCAGCCTGTAATCTGTTTCCTCAACAGTCACCTCTTCTACTCTTTTTTCTCTCTCATTTACCTCATTCATCAGCTCTTCAAAGTACTTTTTCCATCTTCCCAGCACACTTCTTTCATCAGTCAATACATTTCCCTCTCTGTCCTTTATCACTCTAACTTGCTGCACATCCTTCCCATCTCTACTTCTCTGCTGTGCCAACCTGTATAAATCATTTTCTCCCTCTTTACTTTCCAACCGAGCATACAAGTCATCATACGCCCTCTGTTTGGCCTTTGACACCGCTACCTTCACCTTACGCTGTGTCTCCCTGTACTCCTGTTTGCTCTCTTCGGTCCTCTCTCTGTCCCACTTCTTCTTAGCTAATCTCTTCCTTTGTACACACTCCTGCACCACCTCATTCCACCACCAAGTCTCTTTATCTACTCTCCTTCCAGATGACACACCAAGTATTCTCCTACCTGTGTCCCTGATCACATTAGCTGTAGTTGTCCAGTCATCTGAAAGCACTTCCTGACCACCCAAAGCCATTTTCAACTCCCCCTTGAAGACAACACGACACTCTTCCTTTTTCAGCTCTGACCACTTTGTCTTCTTTGCCTTCTTCACCATCCTCACCATCAGAGTCATCCTACATACCACCATCCTATGCTGTTTGGCAACACTCTCACCCGCTACTACATTGCAGTCACTGACCTCCTTCAAACTACATCACCTACACAAGATTTAGTCTACCTGTGTGCTCCTAACTCCGCTTTTATAAGTCACGCAATGCTCCTCTCTCTTCTGGAAGAAAGTATTTACCACAGCGATTTCCATCCTTTTTGCAAAATCTACCAACATCTGTCCTTCTGCGTTCCTGTCCTGGATACCAAACCTGCCCATCACTTCCTCGCCCCCTCTGTTTCCTGCACCAACATGTCCATTGAAGTCTGCCCCAATGACTACTCTTTCATCTTTGGGGGTGTTCTGCATCACTTCATCAAACTCACTCCAGAATCGCTCCTTCTCTTCTAGCTCACATCCTGCCTGTGGGGCATAAGCACTAACAACATTGAACATCACATCTTCATTTTCTAACTTGAGACTCATCACTCTGTCTGACACTGTTTTCACTTCTAGAACATTCCTGACAAACTCCTCCTTCAAGATGACTCCTACTCCATTTCTCTTCCCATCCACACCATGAAAAAACAGCTTAAACCCTGATCCTAAGCTTCTAGCCTTGCTACCGTTCCATCTGGTCTCCTGAACACACAGTATGTCCACCTTCCTCCTCTGCATCATGTCAGCCAGCTCTCTACCTTTTCCTGTCATCGTTCCAACATTCAAAGTCCCTACTTTCAGTCTTAGACTCCTGCCTTTCCTCTTCTCTCTCTGCCTACGGACATGCCTCCCGCCTCTCCTTCTTCGACGTCTTCAACCATCAGTAGTCCAATTTCCACCAGCGCCCTGTTGGTTAGCAGCACTGATGGCGGTCATTGTTAACCCGGGCCTCAACCGATCCGGTATGAATGTTTTTGATATGACTCGCATGTTTTATTTGGCATTTGTTTTATGCCAGATGCCCTTCCTGACGCAAGCCTCTGCATTTATCCGGGCTTCGGACCGGCGTGAGGGAGAGACATTGATTTGTGCCCCTCCCTCACGGCTGCATTATATATGTATATATATATATATATATATATATATATATATATATATATATTTTTATATATATATATATATATATATATATATATATATATATATATATATATATATTTATATTTATATATATATATATATATATATATATATATATATATATATATATATATATATATATATATATATATATATATAAATATATATATATATATATATATGGTACTCACTTAACAATGGGGTTACGTTCTATACACCCCATCGTTAAGCGATTCTATCATTAAACGAACCCCGCTTTAGAAGACATTTTGCTTGGTTTGTATTTGTCATGACATTTTGCTTGGTTGGCCCCGTCATTAAGCGAATCCGTTGTTAAACGAACCTTGCGTGCATGTGCGTACATGCATGCTTGCGTTCGTTTGTGCGTGCATGTGTGTGTGTGTGCGCATGTGTGTGTGAGTAGGCAGGCAGGATGGGTGATACTGCCGACACTGGGTATGCGCAAACATACGCACACACTCACAACTTAGCTGCTTTGTTTCTGCTGTGACTCATTAACAGTAAAAGTATACCTTTGATAATTTGACAATTTCTAACAGGCCATCGTAACTCCGAATCGCTGTTAACCGAGTCCATCTTTAAGTGGGTGTGTGTGTACATATATATATATAGGGATCCTACTTTGCGCTTCAATTCATGCGGCTTCAGTGCAACCCTTTTTTTTTAAATATTCATCAAATTAAAAAATAAGGAAATTAAGGAAGAATATGGGTAAAAGTTAAGGAAAATGATGCAAAAACAAGGCCAATTATGCAAAAAACAACCCAAAGCCTCCCATCAAAACTAGTGATATTTTTGTGAGGCTCTTATTTGAGTGTATACGCATATGTATGTGTGTGTATTTTGATTTTATTTACATCTTTTGTATTATCATATTTGATGTAATGAGTGCCCTGCTCCAATAAGCACCTCCTCAGTCTAATAACTGTCCATGTGTACCGGGAGCAAAATTGGAGATCAAACGTACCAATTTTATTCGATCAGTCTCTGTAACCATAAAATGAGGCGTTCACTGCTTGTAAAAGTGAGTTTACTCTGTATTCTGCCACTGGGGAATGTCTAGAATGCTCATCAGTAACAACATATTTGATTGTTCCACCGTGCTTTAAAAAACAGGAAAATATTTTGTTGTGTTCTCTTGGTAAATGTCCAACAACCGATGAACCATTAGAAACTGCAACAGCAAAATTACCGGATGCTCTGAATGAATGGAAAAATAAGCCAGATATGAACCTATCAGAAAGTGATGATGAGGATTTTTCACCCAATTCTCCTGCTCACTAACTTCATAAATTTAAAGGTGTTCCTGGTCACATGCTTTTGTTTATGTTCGTGTTGATTGGTTCAATGTGCCATGTGCTAAAGTTGATATTCGTGTTGACTCATTTTATTTTCGGGAAAATGTTTCAAGGAAATGTTTAAAGGAAAAGCACCGGAAGGGAAAAGTAAGGGAAGGAAAAGTCTTTTTTTTTAATTTATGCTGTTTTCTGTTTATTTTCAGCTTTCATGTAAATAGTTTGGGTGATACCACAAAATGAATTACACAAATACCAGTGAAACTCTTTTATTGTTCTGTTATTATTCATGTTTTCCACCTCGATGGTAATAAGCACTTACCGTTCCACTCCCCTGGTAATATTTTAATAAGCGTCCACCCTCTCCATTTTTTAAAGTGCCCTGGGCGCTTATCATGTCGGATACAGTATTTTTTAAATTTTGAATTGTTATTATAAGCATTTATAGCATTGAATATGTATTGATTGATATATACACATATACATGTACGTATACGTCAATGGGGGATTGGGGTGGGGGGAGGGTGTTGATCCTACTTCGTGGAATTTCGTGGTCGCGGGGGGATCTCGGTCCCAATAATCTATAATAATATATATATAGTGCAGCTAACTGGGTTATCAAAGGCCGGCCATGTCTCTCACTGTTTATGGTGAGAGGCTATAAAAGAACCATTGATTGCTGACTTTCATAAAGAGTAACTGCAAAACTGTCAGAGTGTTTCTGTCCCTTGCTCAAAGGTTGTGTCAGGAAGGACATCCGACATAAAAACCTATGCCAAATCAAACATGTGAATCAGATGATTCGCTGTGGCGACCCCTGAAAAAGGGAAAAGCCAAAAGGAAAAGCAGATATAGATATATACAGTGGGGCCAATAAGAATTGGGCAACGTAAAAATGTGCACATTAACCCATTTAAAAAGATATGAGGTTTGTAATTTTCATCATAGGTACACATCAAGCTTGAGAGACAGAATGTAAAAAAATAAATAAATACAGGAAATCATATTGTATGATTTTTAAACAATCTATGTGTCAAAATGGGAGGCCAATAAGTATTGGGAAGCCAGCAAAAGTTACTTTTAATACTTTGTAATGTAACCTTGGTTGGCAATGACAGAGGTCAAACGGTTCATGTAGTTCTTGACCAGGTCTACACACACTTTAGTTGGTATTTTGGCCTACTCCACTGCACAGATCTTCTCTAGAGCTGTGATGTTTGAGGGCTGTTGCTTAGCAACTTGAAGTTTTAACTCCCTCCACAAGTTTTCAATTGGGTTGAGGTCTAGAGACTGGCTAGGCCACTCCAGAACCATGATATGCTTTTTACATAGCCACTCCTTAGTTTTCTTAACTGTGTGCTTTGGATGGTGTCAAATGGGTGTTGTGATGCGCAAAGTGTGGTAGTTGTGGTCGTAGTAGTAGTGCTTGTCACCTCTCGCTTTCAGCTAACACTGCTGGCTAGCAGCTTGCCTGTGAAAAGGGGAGCCGAGTGAGTAAGTCTCTCCCTGCCAGTACATAGCCTCTCCACCATCAAGCCCCATGTAGTGCCTCCTCGCGGCGACACATGGTAACTGAGTACCTTGCGGACTCAGGCTGAACTACAGGGGACTCGGAGGAGGTTTGGCCCCCAGACATGTGGCATGTAGGCCCACCGGCGTGTGGACACGCCCTGATGCCCATGACCCAAATCCCCCACTATGGGTTAAATAGTCCCACTGCCTTGTGGATTCCCTTGGTTGGGAGAAGACTAAGGAGTAAACCCTACAGAAATCCGGAGTGGAGCCCCTAAGGCAGATGGTCTGAGGATTCCCCTACCTTCTGGCAACTCCTGCAGCTGCGCTGGTACCAAATTGTACTGGATCTTCCTTTCCTTTGGATGCTATCAGCGAGGCCGAGAGGGGGGACTTGACGTCTGGGCAGCACAAGTTCTCCATTGTTCCCGCCCAGGCTCGTAGCGCACTGGAGAGGACACTCCAGCGCTGATGCAAGACTTCGGCTCAACACGGGAAGTAGCAGTTACCGGTTAAAAGCTCATTCCGATTGGCATAGGATACGGGCGCCTGGGGCTACTTCCGACAGTGGGAGAGACCATTGTGTCTCACTGGACAGCTACCGCCCGCTCCAAGCTGGGCAGCCCCCAGCCAGTAAGGTGCTGTCCCGCCACAGCTCGCCTGCCTTGCTGGGTGCGTAGGGCTTAGGGACTGACCATCTCGACAAGCAAGCTGTAAATTCTGCACCAGGCAGACAAAAACGGATAGATACGAAGACTCCAGCTCTTCGAATAGCAAGCTGGAACGTACGGACTATGTGTCCTGGACTGACAAGTGATCTTCAGCAAATTGACGATGAACTGACACGTCTGAATATCGACATTGCTTGTCTACAGGAAACCCGCCTGGCTGACAGTGGTACCATCAAAGAGGCCAACTACACCTTCTACTGGCAGGGCTTGCCACAAGACAACCCGAGACTGCATGGTGTAGGGTTCGCTGTGAAGAACTCGTTGACGACGGCGATTGAACCTCCTACCAGTGGATCAGAGAGAATCCTCACTTTACGCCTCTCTACAACTGCAGGTTTTGTAAATCTCCTCAGCATCTATGCACCAACACTCAGTTCCACCCCAGAGGCCAAGAACCAGTTTGGATGATACAATTTCCAGGATCCCCAGCACTGAAGGACTTTACCTACTGGGAGGCTTCAATGCTAGAGTGGGTGCCGACTATGACACCTGGCCTTCCTGCCTTGGTCACCATGGCATAGGCAGGATGAATGAGAATGGACAGAGGTTGTTGGAGCTGTGCTGCTATCATGGCCTGTGTGTAACAAATACATACTTCAAGTGCAAAGACCGCCACAAAGTTTCCTGGAGATACCCCAGATCTTGCCACTGGCACCAGCTAGACCTTATCCTCACCAGGCACACGGATCTGAGTAGCGTTCTCCACACTAGAAGTTTCCATAGCGCAGACTGCGACACAGACCACACCCTCGTTGGAAGCAGGATACAGCTGACAACAAAGAGGATCCATCACTCTAAAACTAAAGGCCTCCCACGCATCAACATCTGCTCCTCAAGGGATCCCCAGCGAATCCAACTGTTTCATGACACAGTCAAGGAGAAGTTGGCTTTGCAGACTCCTGGCAAAGACATCAACAGCAAGTGGAGCTTCCTAAGAGATATTATCTACACAACAGCCCTCACCGCTTTTGGGAAAAAGGAGCGTCGGAGTGTAGACTCCAATGCGACGGAGTGGCTCACTGGGAGGAGATGCAGCCTGTGACAGAAGCCAAGAGGGAAGCCCTCCTAGCATACAAGCAAAACCCCAGCACCAGTACTCGGGACACCTTCAAAGCTGCACGAAACAAGGCCCAGCAGACAGCCCGCCACTGTGCAAACGACTTCTGGCTGAACCTCTGCAGCAAGATCCAGATGGCAGCTGACACTGGCAACGCAATGGCCATGTACAATGGCATCAAGACAGCTACTGGCCCAATCACAATTAAGACTGCACCCCTCAAGACCAAGACCGGGGAGGTGATCACGGACCAAGGCAAGCAGCTTGAACGCTGGGTTGGAACATTACCTGGAGCTGTACACAACTAAGAATGTGGTGACCGATGCTGCATTAAATGCCCTACCAAACTTACCTGTCATGGAGGATCTGGATTACCTGCCTTCAGTGGACGAACTGGGCAAAGCCATTGATTGTCTGGCCTGTGGAAAAGCCCCTGGAAAGGATGGCATCCCCCCTGAAGTCTTGAAGAGTGGCAAGCCAGCACTCCTGCAGCACCTCCATGAGCTGCTGTGCTTATGCTGGAAGGAAGGGTTCATCCCCCAGGGTATGCGCGATACAAACATTGTAACCCTCTACAAAAACAAGGGTGACCGCAGTGACTGTAACAGCTACCGTGGCATCTCCCTCCTTAGCATCATAGGGAAAGTCTTTGCTCGTGTTGTCCTTACTCGCCTTCAGATTCTTGCTTCTCGGGTGTACCCAGAATCACAGTGTGGTTTCAGGGCAGGCCGATCCACAGTCGATATGATCTTCTCACTTCGTCAACTGCAAGAGAAGTGTCGGGAACAGCAGAAGCCCCTGTACATTGTTTTCATAGACCTGACTAAAGCATTCGACCTGGTCAGCAGAAGCGGACTCTTCAGTCTCCTGCAGAAGATTGGATGTCCTCAAAGGTTACTTCAAATCGTGACCTCCTTTCACGAGGACATGCACAGCACAGTCTGCTTCAATGGTGGGACTTCTGCAGCTTTCCCAGTGAGCAGTGGTGTGAAGCAAGGCTGCGTCCTAGCTCCGACAGTCTTTGGGATATTCTTCTCGATGCTTCTTCAGTATGCCTTCTCTGACAGTGAGGAAGGGATCCATATCCACACCAGGTCAGATGGAAAATTGTTTAACATATCTCGACTGCGCGCAAAGACGAAGGTGAGGCAGGTCCTCATCCGCGAGATGCTGTTCGCGGATAACGCTGCACTGACGTCCCACACTGAGGCTGGTCTTCAAGAGCTAGTCAATCGCCTGTTCCATGCCTGTAATGAATTCGGACTGACCATCAGCCTGAAGAAGACAAACATCCTGGCCCAGGGCAGAAACACAGTCCCAAACATAAATAACACGCAGCTTGAGGTCGTGGACTCCTTCACCCACCTGGGATCCACTATCACTAACACTCTCTCTCTTGACATAGAGATCTCATGCAGAATCGGGAAAGCCGCCGCAGTGATGTCCAAACTGAACAAGCGTGTATGGAGTAATACCCAGCTAACAGAGAACACCAAGCTATGTGTCTATCAGGCCTGTGTACTCAGCACACTCCTTTATGGCAGTGAGGCCTGGTCCACGTACGCTGGTCAGGAAAAGCGGCTCAACAGCTTCCACCTTCGCTGTCTCAGGCGTCTGCTCCATATAAAATGGCAAGACAGAGCAACCAACACCGAGGTACTACAGCGTGCTAGCATGCCAAGTCTGCTCGCACTGCTGAGCCAGAGACGACTTAGGTGGTTGGGTCACGTACGGCGAATGGACGAGGGGCGCATCCCTAAAGACATGTTGTGTGGAGAGCTGAGTGAGGGCTCCCGACGCACAGGAAGACCACAGCTTCGGTACAAGGACGTGTGCAAGTGGGACATGAAATTATCTGGCATCGACATAAACACCTGGGAAGGCACTGCTGAAACACGCCAGCTCTGGAAGACCACTGTCAACGAGGGTATCAACAAAGCTGAAACCAACAGAAAAAACAAGCTAGCTGAGAAAAGAGCAAAGAGGAAAGAAAGGGTAGCCCCCATGGCTCCTCAAAGCCCTTTCATATGCAATAATTGTTTAAGAAACTGTCACTCTAGGGTGGGCATTTACAGTCACTACCGCAAATGCCTACCATAGCGCTACACCATCGTCTCTCGAGACGTACGGCTGCCGACGACGTGCTTTGGATGGTTATCATGCTGGAAGACCCAGCCATGTTTCATCTTTAATGCTCTGACCGAGAGAAGGAGGTTTTTACTCAAAATGTCACAATACATGGCCCCATTCATGTTGCCATTGATACGGTGCAGTCTTCCTGTCCTTTTTGCAGAAAAGCATCCCCAAAGCATGATGTGTCCACCCCCATACTTTACAGTAGGTATGGTGTTTTTGGGATGCAACTCAGCATTCTTCT
>CM045735.1:36969748-37047248 GCA_024760905.1 Plotosus lineatus
CTTTAGCAGACTAAGATAAATGCTCAGGTGGTTTGTTTTTTCCCAAAGCAGCATACGATCATTGTATCTGGTCAACGTTATGCTCACTGTACCATGCCACAGTAATCTATAAGACAGTGGGCACGCCAAGCTGAGTTAGTTACTACGGACTGACCCTTGATGGCATTATTGAAACTACATATCACACACTGGTGCTGCTGGAAGAAAATATAGGCCTGGATCCAAAACCTGATATATTTCGTTTCACCTCAGTATTCAACACTTGGTGCAGAGAGTAAGTTGTTAATTTTTTTCGTCTTGCATTTGCATACGTCAATGATGCATCTGAAGCGCCGTTCCGTTCCAGTTTTCTGTTAATAAATCTTGCAGAAATGCTGAGATGTTCACGGAGCTGGCACCCACACATGGATCACAGCCTGAGACGGTATCCCAGTAGAGCTAAATAAAAATATTTTGTATGGGTTGATGGAAAGGTGGTGGAGTTGCGAATCACATCTGTGTTTGAACTGCTTCCTAGGTATTCTAGATTCCTGTGTCACTGGGGAGATGCTCAGAGCCAATTAGAGATTCTGATATCTGGTGCCCTTATTCATATACAGTGGAGAGGCAGTAAAAGAATGTTTCTTTATTGTATTTGTCTAGCATTGAGCCTCTGTAATTGGACATCTCAAACTGTTTTGCACAGTTCCTGACTCATACTGACCACGTGCCGTACATTTTTATTTCGACATAATGACATCTGCATTGAGATACTGTCACTGTGCCTTCGGAAATATACTTCTAATAATGGAGAATCGTGTTTACATCTATATAGTCAATCAAATCTAACAATATTTAAAGTGATTACATGGTTATTCATTCATTTTGATAAATTTTCTGAAGCATCATGTCCCTTATAAACAGTGGAGGGAGACTGGAGCCCATCCCAGTCTTCATGGTCTTCATGGTCTTCATTTGAGTGTGATCGAGGAAATAAGTGTAGACTTCTGCTAGAATCTCCAGATCCCTAGACAGTCTGCTTATGACATCTGACCCAGAAGGAAGCATCCTTGATAGATGGTCTATATATTTGCATGTAACCATGACAAAAAAGGTAAAGGTAAAATTTGGTAAACTTTGACACCCAAGCCTACTAAGCGTTCTAAAAGCATAGATTATCCTGGTTTCTGTAGTGTAAAGCAACTATGAGTTCAGCTCATCGAATGCAGCCGTGAGCGGGACTCAAGCCGGTGTTCTTTTTCACGAAGGTCCCTGTCTCTCTCTGGGTCTACAGCCAATCACAAAGAATGGACGTTGATCCCTGAAGCACGAATGATGCTCATACAGGGATTGTCATGGCTGTGATCATAATAATTCATCATATGGTTCACCAGGCTAAATACGGGCTCATTCACACCTACGGGCAATTTGGAACAGCCAATTAACCTACTGTGCATGTTTTTGGACTGTGGGAGGAAACCGGAGTACCCGAAAAAACCCCACACAAGCACATGGAAAACATGCAAACTCAGAAACGCCCAGGCCTGGAATCAAACCCAGGCCTTCTTGCTGTGAGGTGGACGTGCTAACCACTACGCCACTGTACTGCCTCACGATGGTCCCAAGCCTGGATAAATGCAGAGGGTTGTATCAGGAAGGGCATCCGGCATAAAACCTATGCAAATTCTCCATGCAAATCATCAATATGACTTCCAAACTGGATTGGTCAAGGCTCGGGTTAACAACGACCACCATTGGTGCATTTAACCAACAGGGTGCTAGTGGAAACTGGACCACTGTTGGTTGAAGAAGGAGAGGCGGGAGGCATATTCGTAGGTAGAGAGAGAAGAGAAAGGCATAAGTCTAGGACTGAGAGTAGGGACTTTGAATGTTGGAACTATAACAGGAAAAGCTAGAGAGCTGGCTGACATGATGCAGAGGAGGAAGGTGGACATACTGTGTTTTCAGGAGACCAGGTGGAAAGGTAACAAGGCTAGAAGCCTAGGCGCAGGGTTTAATCTGTTTTATAATGGGGTGGATGGGAAGAGAAATGGAGTAGGAGTCATCTTGAAGGAGGGTTTTGTCAGGAATGTTCTAAAAGTGAAAAGAGTGTCAGACAGAGTGATGAGTCTCAAGTTAGAAATTGAAGTCGTGATGTTCAATGTTGTTAGTGCTTATGCCCCACAGGCAGGATGTGAGCTAGAAGAGGAGAGATTCTGGAGTGAGTTAGATGAAGTGATGCGGAGTACCCCCAGAGGTGAAAGAGTGGTCATTGGTGTAGACTTCAATGGACATGTTGGTGCAGGAAGGAAGGTGAAGAAGGCAACGGCAGAGCAGAACACAAGTGGTGGAAGCTGAAAAAGGAAGAGTGTCATGTTGTCTTCAAGGAGGAGTTGAAACAGGCTTTGGGTGCTCAGGAAGTGCTTCCAGATGATTGGACAACTACAGCTAATGTGATCAGGGAGACAGGTAGGAGAATACTTGGTGTGTCCTCTGGAAGGAAAGTAGATAAGGAGACTTGGCGGTGGAATGAGGAAGTGCAGGAGTGTGTACAAAGGAAGAGCTTAGCTAAGAAGAAGTGGGACATTGAAAGGACTAAAGAGAGTAAGCAGGAGTACAGGGAGACTCAGCGAAGGTAGTGGGGTCAAAAGTCAAACAGATGGTGTATGATGACTCGTATGCTAAGTTGGACGGTAAGGAGGGAGAAAATTATTTATACAGGTTGGCACAGCAGAGAAATAGAAATATGAAGAACGTGCAGCAGTTAGAGTGATTAAGGACAGAGTGGGAAATGTATTGACTGATGACAGAAGTGTGCTGGGAAGAATGAAAGAGTACATTGAAGAGCTGAATGAAAAAATGAGAGAGAGAAAAGAGTAGAAGAGGTAACCGTTGAGGACCAGGAAGTATCAAAGATTAGTAAGGGTGAAGTGAGGAGGCCATTATAGAGAATGAAGAGTGGAAAGGCAGTTGGTCCTGATAACATAACGGTGGAGGTATGGAAGTGTCTAGGGGATGTAGCAGGAGACTTTCTGACTAGAACACTCAACAAGTTCTTCAAGAGTGAAGGATTCCGGAGGAGTGTAGGAGGAGAAGTGTGCTGGTGCCCATTTTTAGAACAAGAGAGATGTGCAGAGTTGTGGCAACTACAGAGGTATAAAGTTGATGACCCATATGATGAAGTTATGGGAAAGAATAGTGGAAGCTAGACTTAGGGCAGAGGTCAGCATTTGTGAACGACAGTTTGGTTTCTTGCCAAGAAAGAGCACCACAGATGCAGTGTTTGCTTTGAGGATGTTAATAGAGAAGTGCAGAGAAGGTCAGAGGGAGCTGCATTGCGCCTTTGTGGATCTGGAAAAAACATATGACAGGGTGCCAAGAGAAGAACTGTGGTATTGTATGAGGAAGTCTGAAGTGGCAGAGAAGTGCTTTAGAGTGGTGCAGGACATGTATGAGAGATATAAGACAGTGGTGAGATGTGCTGTTGGTGTAGGAGAAGAGTTCAAGATGGAGGTGGGACTGCATCAAGGGTCAGCTCTCAGCCCCTTCTTATTTGCTATGGTGATGGACAGGCTGACAGATGAGGTTAGACAAGAATCTCCATGGACTATGATGTTTACATATGACAGATGAGGAATGAAGGTTAGGCTCAATAAGACAGAATACATGTGTGTGAATGAGAAGGACCCAAGAGGAACGGTGAGGTTACAGGAGCAGAGATATAGAAGGTGGGGGATTTTAAGTACTTAAGCTCAACAGTCCAGAGCAATGGAGAGTGTGGAAAAGCGGTGAAGAAGCGTGTGCAGGCAGGTTGGAATGGTTGGAGAAAAGTGTCCGGTGTGGTATGTGATAGGAGGGTATTGGCAAGAATGAAAGCAAAAGTGTACAAGACGGCGATGAGGCCAGCGATGTTGTACGGATAAGAAACAGTGGCACTGAGGAAAAGACAGAAGGCTGAGCTGGAGGTCGCCGAGATGAAAATGCTGAGGTTCTCTTTGGGAGTAATGAGGATGGATAGTATCAGGAATGAGTACATCAGAGGGACAGCACATGTAAGACGTTTTGGAGACAAAGTCAGAGAGGCTAGATTGAGATGGTTTGGACATTTACAGAGGAGGGATAATGAATATATTGGTAGTCGGCTGCTGAGGTTGAAATGACCATGCAGAAGGCCTAGAGGAAAGGTAGTTGGTGTAAAAGAAGAAGATGCAGAGGATAGGGTGAGTTGGAGACAGATGATTCACTGTGGTGACCCCTGAAGGGAACAGCTGAAAGGAAAAGAAGAGAGTTCAACTCATCTGGGGTGGGACGTATAGTCTATTGTAAGTTACCTTGGCAGGATGTCTACCAGTAATCATTTATACTACCGGGTGGACAGGGGCACACTTGTGGTTGAGAGTTTGCCGAGGGATCTGAGCAAGGTAGGATATTTTAGTAAACTATTAATGGCTCTGCACCTATAGCACATGTGGGCAGTGGTGGAATAGTGAAGGCTCTCAGTTACTGATCAAAAGGTTTCAATCCCCAGTACCACCTTTAACTACTCAGCTGTAGAAATGGGACAAAAATGTCTGTCGTTCTATTTAAGGGCAGCTCCCCAATGTTGTAAACATAATGTAAAATGTAACACATGTAACTTGACTTTGAATACAGCATCAACAATGTGCATCACTGCCGGAAGGGAATAAATAATTTAAAAAACCTTACCATTATTATCACGCTTCATTAAAATGTTTGCGGATGTTTTGTTTTCAGCTTCACTGGCGCTGTACATGGATTGTCATTGGTTTTCATATTCGCTGAAAGATTGTCATGGTGATCACTTTAAAAAAAAGTCAGCACCCTCTGTTCAGTTTGCCATTCATGCCTGGGCTAATTAGTGTTAGTGCCGTTGCACAATGCCGAGTCTCCAGGTGACCGCAGGCGTGTGAGATCAGCATGTGTGCCGACCCGGTGAGCTTAACCAGCTTTGACTGCTGCAGTTGCTGAGGAAACGCTATTGTTTGTGGGATTAATTAACAAGCCAGATTAGAGCATCGGTGGAGAGTCATTCTTGCTCTCTCTTCTTTCTCTCTCATCGTGCTTCTCTTGGGTTCTTTTTTTTCACCTGCATCGTCTTCTTGGCACTCGGTCTCTCTCCCTCTTCATTACATGTTAGTCTTCTTGCTTGTCTGTCTACATCGATGCTGTGGCAGATCGAAAGGGACAGGTGTTTTCTATTTCATCACGGGCCGTGTCGCCAGTTTCGGCAGGCCACATCAGAGACGTGTTGAGAAAGTGAGGGAGGAAAGGGGAGAAAGAGGGAAGGAGTGAGGGCTGGCATGTGACGGACCTGGCAGTTCATCAGCTGCATTCGGCAGAGGGCTATAACAGACTTCCTGACATTGCGTCGATATATTGACAGCACCTGTCACTCGGGCTGCTTTCGACAGGTGCACGGCACCTCTGGCACACGAGGCTGATGGTGTGGCTTCGATTGACTGTCTCCATCCCTCTACACTGACTTAAAATCCAGAATGCCCTGGGCAACTCTCTTTGATGGTGGGGGGATGCCTCAGTGCCAACAGATCCTTCTGGCCATTTGTTCTCATCTTTGTGGCCAATTTCAGTCATAAAACAAAATCTCTCTTATTTCCACTTCACAGCGTTATCAGGTTTTTACAGTTTGGACACTCAGCAATAAAACTCCTCTTCTTGGCACATGCATTTATCATTTAATGCCTCCGCAGATCAGAGTGATGTATTTTAAGGAAGTCTGGTTTCCTGACATATTAGTCCAGACTGACATTCTGTTCTTATTCAGTTCCACTAAAATTTACGATTTTTCACTTATAGTCACCTGAATAGTGCTTTTTACTTACTGGCTTTCAAAAAAATGTTCTCGTAACCAATTCCCACCCATCTAGTACTGCCTCCCAATCATGTGACTACCACCAACCAGGGAGGGGAGTAAGCAAGAACATGACAGGTAATGCTGATATACTGCATCTTGATGAACTGGTTATCAGGGGTGGTCAGATCAAATCCAATCTCTCCCTTTGTATGCATGCACTCACAGATACCCATGATTGGCTGGTGATCACTTTGAGTGATAGAGAGGTGAGGCTTGCTATCCCTGACTCCTCTGATGGCTCATTCCATTGGCTCCCATCTGACTGTGGATGGCTGCGTGAATCAACCTACATATGAACCTGCAATCTCGAGGTTGACACCCTAACGATATGCCACTCTGGAGCCTGGCTTTCAAAAAACAGACTACATAACATTATTATGGGATGTCCCGTCTAGTGAGCTAGATCACTTGGAGGTAGTACGGGGGGTTGTACTTTATCTTTTTGTCTCCTAATCTCTCTTACATGACCTATACTTTCCATGACATTATCACTTTCTGATTGGCCTGCTCACTGTGTGACATCTTTGCCTCCTTATTGACCTACACACTCTGTGAATATGTTGCAGAAGGGTAGCGTGGGGTGCTACCACCTAGGGAAATCATAATTTCCAGGCTTTATGTACTGTTTTTAGTTTAGAAATATACTAGTAATTTGTGCAATCCATCCTAAAGTTAATCCATCCATCTGTTTTCATGTATCTACTTCACAGTGGGGCTGGACCCCATCTCAGCTGACTTTGGGTGAAGGCAGGGCACATTCTTAACAGCTCACCAGCCCATCACAGGGCCAACACAGACACACAGAATTGGCCACTCTTACACCTAGGGTAAAATGTAAACAGCTGATTAGCATATTTGCAGGTTTTGAACTGGGAGGAAACCAGAACACCCAGAGGAAATCCATGCAAGCACAGGGAGAACATGTAAACTCCATCAAGAAACACTCTTGCCAAGAAGAAGAAGGATGAGGTTTTATTTCTCTTACCATTCTCATTACTGTATGTGCTGGCAAAATAACCTCGCATTCTCGTCCAGGCTTGTTTACCACTGTTCCGGTTGTTTTAAACTTTTTAATGATTCCTCTGACAGTAGATATGGGCAGATTCAGGCGAGGGGCAATTTTCTTGTAGCCGTCTCTTGACCTGTGAAGGTTGACACACATCTGCCTTACTTGAATGGTGTGTTCCTTTGTAATTCCCATGCTGAATAGTGGATAAGAGAAATGGCCTCTGTGTCACGTCATAATTATACTCCAGGGAAACAGGAAGTGATGGATTACTAATTAAATCTTCCTGGATACTCTGAACAACTTTGTAAACGACTGTAGAAGTGACAGAAATACTTCAATTACATTATTTCCTCAGAATTGTTAGGGGTACCAATAATTGTGGAACAGGTGATTTTATGAAAAATAATTTCTTACTCTGGGATTTTTTTCACTTCTAATCCACTTGAGTTGAAGGTTACATTTTCATACAATTTTCAGTGTTAGAGTAGATTCTGCAATAAAAACTTTATATATTTCAACACATTTTAACCAGGGGTGCCAATAATAATTATTATTATTCTTTTCCTTTTGGCGGTTCCCTTTTTCTCAGGGGTCGCCACAGCGAAACATCGCATGTTTGATTTGGCATAGGTTTGTTTTACGTCGGATGTCTTTCCTGACACAGCCCTTTAGCGAGGGGCAGAAACACGCTGATGCCTATGCAGCTACTCTTTACGAAAGTCAGTAATGGTTCTTTTACATGAACATCACCATAGAGAGTGAGAGACATGGCCGGCCTTTGATAACCCAGTTAGCTGCACTGGGGGGGAACAGTGACAACCTTTTGAGAGTGGGGCTCGAACCCCCAACCTTAGGATCAGTGACCAAGTACCTTTACCACCAGGCCATCACTGCCCCATTGGGGGGGCAATAATTATTGAGGGCAGTATATCTTAATATACCCTATATATTCTGTAGAAAAATAAAATTCATGATTACTATGTAGTACACAACCTTTAAAGGGTCCATGAAATATCTTGAAAGGTGTGAATTGATTCAGGAAGGGATCGTGTCGAAAAGCTCTCACCTCGCCTCCAAAAAGGAAAACTTGATAGGCTTTAAATGCATCGATGTCACAGTCTGAGAACACTTATCCACGTCCAAGTTGTGAGCATGTGTGTAGAGCTGATCACAGGGCGCAGACCCCAAATTTCCATTGACATTTACAAAGGGTCCGCCTCCAATTAACCTTCAAGCGTCTTCTCACCCCTTCATGCTGATGAGGGTTTTTTTTTCCGCCTCCATTACAAATAAGCTAATTTGTTATTATCAGCACGCAGGAGATCGCAAGCAGTCGCTCATCAGCAGAAGGGCTGGGCTGTCATGGCGCTGCGTTGGGGTGGAGTATAACAGGAATAAAGAAGGCTTGGGATTAGTCTATGTCACTTTGCAGTTTTGTTTGATTTTTTTCTGTATTCATCCGTTCTCCCAAATATGGCCAGGAGAGGAGTGAAAAACACAGTTTTTTTTTTCATTATGCTCAAATATATGACTACAGACCTTCAAATTTTCTTAAAAGCATCCGAATCATCATTAGTTCATAATTGCACTGGATTTTAATTACCTCTGCAAAACATTGTCGGTTATGTTTTTGTTTAGGTTTGTGTATTCGTTAGTAGGATTATGCAAAAAGGTAGGCACAGATTTTTATTAAATTTCTACCAGAGGCGGGGCTCTAGACAAAAACGATGAGATGAGCTGCATCCAATTTTGGAATTTTTCACACCTGTTTTTATAACGTTTTTAATATTATGATAATGGATGGATTTTTTTCATTTTAACATTTTGATCGAATGCTGGGCTTGGCAGAGGTTCCCGCTCTTGATTTTACACAATTCATTCCCTTTGTTTTTATTTTTACGTATTTATTTTCATTCATTCAGTCATTTTCTGACCTGCTTAATTCTGATTAGGGTCATGGGGAGGCTTGAACCCATCTCAGCCGACTCTGGGTCAGCTTGCCAGGCCTTCACAGAGACAACACACACAACCACTCACAACTAGGGGTGATTTGGAACAGCCAATTAACATACTGTGCATGTTTTTGGACAGTGGAAGGAAACCGAAATACCCAGAGGAAACCCACTCAAGTATGGGGAGCACATACAAACTCCACATAGAAAGGCCCAAACTGGGACTCTCACCCAGGACCGTCTTGCTGTGAGGCAGATCTGCTGAACACTTTGCCACCATGCTGCCATTTATTATTATTATTGTTATTATTTCATCAGTTAATTTTCTGTAACCGTTTAATCCTAATTAGGGTCGCGGGGAGGCTGGCATCCATCCCAGCGGACTCCAGGCGAGGGCAGAGTACACCCTGGACAGTTCGCCAGTCCATCGCAGGGCGGAAACATGCTGACGGTTATGCAGCTACTCTTGTCGAAAGTCTGCAATGGTTCTTTTACATGAACCTCACACCATAGACAGTGAGACACATGGCCGGCCTTTGATAACCCAGTTAGCTGCACTGGGGGGGGGGGACAGTGACAACCTGTGGCAAGTGGGGCTTGAACCCCCAACCTTAGATCCAACACCTTCACCAATAGGCCATCACTGCCCTGTTATTATTATTATTATTATTATTATTATTTAGCTGACATAGTGGTGTCATGGTTAACATGTCCACGTTACAGCAAGAGGGTCCTGGATTCAAGTCCTGTGTCCAGCGAGGGGATTTTTTTTGTGGAGTTTGCACACCTGTGTGGGTTTTTTCACGTACAGTACTCCAGTTTCCTCCACCAGTCCAAAGACATGCACATTAGGCTAATTCACTGTTCCAAATTACCCCTAGATCTGAATGTGTACGTGAGTGTGAATGGTCGTGTGGGTGGTGGCCTGAGAAGCTGTTTAGGGTGTCACGTGCATTCACCCAGTGTTGGCAGAGATATGCACCAGCCTCCAGGTGACCCTAATAGGATTAAGCAGTTAAGGCAAATGAATAAGTGAGTGGTGACAGCATGTTCTTTTTAAATGTAATAATATATGGTACAGTGGTTAGCATGTCCACCTCACAGCAAGAAGGTCTTGGGTTCAATTCCCAGGATTAGGTGCTTTTGTGTGGAGTCTCCATGTTCTCTAATCACAATTATGCAGTTTAGAAAATGAATGAGTGAATAATCTTCAACTCATTTATTCATTTTTTTTTTCAAAATAGCTAAATTTTACGCAAAAACATTTTTTCTTCTCATGTTTAATTTCTCTCTGTTTTCTCATACATTTAATAATTTATACAGTAATCCTCGACTTTCATGTGATTCAGATTTCTATTCTCACATGACTTTGCAGCACTTTTCTATTATCGGCAGACCTGATTCTACATGCATTTAATTTCATATTCCTCATGTAATTACATGCAAGTCTTTTATTTTTCATGAGGTTTTTTTTTTTTTCATTATTAATTTAATGGACTGGAGTGATGTATAGGAAGAAGAAAGCTGGTTTCGATGAGCATCTATTACTTGACCAATGAGTCTTAAAGTTTATTGTTTTGGGGTTTTTTTTCCCTCCTTCACTTTTATCTGATCTCACAACCAGTTACAAAAAAAATGCAAGGACGTTTATACATCCCATCATCACACCCTCGACACATAAATAAACATATCTTTACAGCTACTAAAATGCCTCCTTCATCTCTATAATCTGCTGATGGCTGCAAATGAGTGTTCAGCTCGTTTAGTAGAAAAATGTTGTAGCCCTGCCGTGGCGCAAGCTCGGAAATAAGTGTGTAGCAGTTTATAGAGGCAAGGACAGAGTTCCTGTGGGTAGCAGGACACAGTGGGGGATTGCTTACAGAGCTGATAAGATGCTGGAGAGCAGGTGATAGCGAGAGAGCGTGGAGCAAAGTGAGGTGTGGAGAAGAGGAAGGAAAGTGGCAGAGAAATGAAGAGAGGATAGGAAGAGGGGAGGGGCAGGGAGAGGAGGGAAAAGGGGGGTGTATGCAGGCTGCCCCTGTGCCGCCCTGATAACGTGTCTCTCCTCTCTTGCCGCAGGCCTTTGGACTCGTGAGCAGAGCAGAACCCACCCAGGAATCTTATCTTCTCTCCAGCTTGTGGCTCAGCCACTGCCCAGGCCCTGGTCATTTAGTTCTCTCTCTCTCTCTCTCTCTCTCTCTCTCTCTCTCTCTCTCTCTCTCTCATACTGACACGCACACTCACAGTCACACATGGATAGGTTTGTGGACAGCATTGCATTCTCCAGCTGCATACCAAATTGCCAAAACCAAACAAAGCCCATCTGTAATTATACCTTTTTAACCATATGTAAACTTTGCCATAATAAAAAAATTAATAAAACAAAAAAGGTTCTTGAGAACTATTTAAACTTCCCACCGCCACCTGAGGCTTTAATCCTCTATCTCCTGTCACAGCTGTCCATCTTTTCTAGATCTTTCTCAATCCGCTTTTGTTCCGTTAAACCATGTTCGAGACTGTGAGCCAGGTGACTCCTTCCTGCTTCCCCCGTTAGCAGAAATGCGTATTGACATTTCGTTTTGCTTCTGAATTGTGCCTTAACAAGGCTGGAGAATTGGAGCCAAAAAAAAGGAGCCGTGTCTAGCTGCAGGCATCTGTTCGGCTGGAAAGGTAAAGACACACACACTTCCTTTTAGGCTTTTAGTGAGGGGTAATTGTAATCTTGCCGCAGTATGAAATGATGAGGTAGCAGCAGCAGGCAAAAGAGAGAGAAAACAGCCAAGCTCATGGCTACCAGGGACTGTTTTCTATACGGACCCAATATGGAATTATTTAGTCCCAGGAGTATAAACTGATCATAGATCACGTGTGCACGGTAAATGTTGGTGATATCTCTGATCCAGCCCTCTTGGCTGGCTCTTCACTTCTGAATGGGTGTTTTCTCTTCCATTGTCCATTCATTTTACACTGTGGATGGTGGTGTAGTGATTAGGGTGCCGAGCTGTTGATTGACAGGGTTTAAATCCCTGTTAGACCCTCACCATACTAAGGTCCAAACCACAAGTGCGCCTTTGTTCACCCAGCAGTGTAAATGGCTACCGGTAAAAGGAACCTGAGATGGACGCGCAACCCACTGGAAATTAGTTGAACCCTAGTCACGCTAAAGAAACTGGAACAAAAGCCAACTTTGATGAACCACTTGGCTTTGGCATAAAAATTCCAATACACTTACCTATCGTCATCGTAATCATCATCATCATCAACAGCTTCATTATCATCGGTCAGGTCACAGGGTCAGCAGCCTAAGCAGTGAGGTCCTCACATCTCTCCCTCCAGCCACCACCTCTGGACCCTCTGGGAAGGGAGATGGGGGGGATAATGACACCATGGTGTTCCCAGACAAGCCGAGAGACATAGTCCCTCCAGCATGTTGTGGGCCAACCCAGGGGTTTCTTTTTGGTTGGACATGCCAAAAACACCACACTGGGGAGGTGTTTGGGAGGCATTCTAAACAGATGCCTGAGCCACCTTAACTGGCTCCTGTCAACACCAAGTAACAGTATTGTGTGAACCTCTCACCCTAGACAATCAGTTTATTTTGGCTAAATATAACGGTTACCTGGAGAAACTACTCCAGCTCACAAGCTCAGTCTCTAATATTTAACTGTTGTATATTTTATTTTGTTCTGTGTCTGTTTATACAAGCTATACCAAGACCATGTTACCAAAGGGACGATTTTACTCAGTCAGGATAATTAGCAGTGCAACATCGAATTGTAGAAAACGGAACCGTCTAAGACCAAGTACTCTGCCTTGATGGTGATGTTTACTAATGTCAGGGGTCACTGATGCTCGACCACAGGAATAAGCAAAAGACTGATGCTATTTCATTCCCAAAAAAGCTATAGCACTGTACTCAATGTTTATTTATTATGTCTATGAAGTGAATAGAGGAAACACATGCAAGCACATGAAGAACTTCATGCATAAATACCCTCAGTAAGCCTGGGACTTGAACCCAAGACCTTCTTGCTGAAAGATAGACATGCCAGGTATTACACCATTAGGTTAAGTGGAAATAGTAAAATATTTCTTGAAATAGAACCTATGTTTTCAATCAGATGTGATGTGATATGAGGTGTGTGTGTGTGTGTGTGTGTGTGTGTGTGTGTGTGTGTGTGTGTGTGTGTGTGTGTGTGTGTGTGTGTGTGTGTGTGTGTGTGTGTGTGTGTGTCTGTGTGCACTAGACATATGGAGGTCATTAGAAGGGGGAAGCAGATTTAAAGATTGACCTCAACAGCTGTGTCTCCATTGCACACATCTGCTTCAGGGGATGAGGTTCAATATCTTCCAGCAGGACACACATATACAGTGGGGTATATGTACATGCGAGGAAGACAAGTAAAAATTCTTCTTGTAAAGTTTGCTCATTCTTGAACTCCTGACTTTTCTAACAAGTGGCATTTCTCTTCATGTGCATTTATTTCACACACACACACACACACACACACACACACACTCACACACACATGTAGGAGACTCAGCAAGCAAACCTCATGCTCGGGTCATCGGGCCGTACGTTTACTTCATCAAGCATCTCATGAAAATGATCTGCTGATATGACAACAAAAGTCACTAATTGGACTAGGGCTGTGAGGACGCTGGTGCCCATCTCAGCCAGCTCCAAGAAAGGCAGAGTACTTCCTGAACAGCTCACCAATCCATCGCAGGGTAATAAATATACACACAACCCTGCACTCTCACATAAAGGGGCGATCTGGACCTGCTAATCAGTCTAATGTGTGAGCTTTTGGAGTGTGGAAAGAAACCAGATTACCCGGAGGAAACCTTTACTAGTGAGGGAAGAACAGGCAAAGTGCACACAGAAACATCCTCTTCTGGCACAAATACAAGTTCTTCTTGCTGTAACGTGGACATGCAAACTACTACTCCACCGTGCCACAATCTCTAGAACATGACCAGCTAATTTTTTTTTTCTTTTTTGTGTACAAAAAAGGGAGGAGAAGAGGACGCTTTAAAAAAAAAGAAACTGTTTTAATCTGAGATCTGTTTCATTTTTATAATAAATACAAAATTCTAATTGGCTCTCCCTATGCTTGTCTGGGTTCCTCCAGGTCCTCCAGTTTCCTCCTGTCGTCCAAAAACATGCACAGCAGGCTGATTGGCGGTTCCAAATCGCCCCTAGGTCTGAGTGTGAATGGCTGTATGTGTGTTGGCTCTACAATAGTCTAGTGAGCTGTTCAGACTGTGACCCAAAGTGGGCAGCAATAGGCGTCAGCCTCCTTGCGACCATAATTAGGATTAAGTGGCTTAGAAAATGAACGAATGAAAATTTTAATTGCTGGTAAATTGCTGGTGTACTTTAAGGTATGGGGTTATCAGAAATTAATCAGATGCGCCCTAATGACTCCAATTACTTTCTTACTATAACACACCCTGTCATGTTATTTTTTCTTAACATATTTAATATACATTTTGAGGAAGGGGGAGAGAGAACATTCCTGAGATTACCGAGGATAAGTGCAGCCTTGGTGAGTAATTTGTCCATGATTTCAGCTAATGCTTTCTGCTGTGTGTTTTGATGGGTGTTTTAGAGAATACATGCCAAGAAGCCTTTCCTTCCAGTAAAATATAACAATTAATTAGCCTGACCTCTTCATCTATCTTGCTCTGTCTCTCTCTCGCTCTCTCACTCTCTGATACTCTGACTTGCTGAGTCTCTCCTGTGTTTGGAGAAGTGAATTTTTAATGGCGAGACGTATATTAGCTGTGGCTTTCAAAGCCCAGATTTCAGCGTCTGGAGTTGGAGATGAATGTGTGTGAGAAAGACAATGAGAGGACTGCAATGCAGAGGTTGGCATTTGATGCCAGCTATCTTATCACCTCGGCATTCTCATGCTAATGAAGTTAAAGATCAGACCTCCGTCGCGTACAGGCTGTACAGGCGTACAGGCGGGTGATGGGTGTCTGAAGGAGAGGAGGTCACTGAGTACACCATCGTGAGTTTTTCTTTCAGTGACCCAGATAAATGTGAGGTTGGTAAATTCAGTGAGTTGTATGAAGAGTATGGTTTCTATACTACTCCATTTTTGAAAAATTCAGTCTGACTCTCCCTTCCTCTCTGTCTCTTCCTCAGGTGGGTTGACTGATAGCCAAAGACAGCACTCTTCTCCAAAATGCTTTTAAGAAGCAAAGCCAGGCTTAATGGGTCAGGCAAGTTTCCAGAAACCAGGTCACAACAGGGTCAGTGGATGTTAACCTCTTAAAGATCATCTGGGGACAACTTGAAGAAACAGGAAAGCTGAAGCTTGGCGAGATCATTAGGTACCAATACTGAAGCTCAACTGAATCCATAAGGCAGGATTAAGATGTACTAGATAAGGTCAGATGTGAGATATATATGTACTGGATGTCCATGTCGTCTTTGTATACTGATCAAAATTATAAATGCAACACTTTTAAACTAGTTCTTGCGGCCAAACTGCTGTATCATATTGGGTCATGCGGGGCTGAAACTTACAAGCTGACTCAAGGCAAAAAAAACGTGGTACACCCCGAACAGTTTGCCAGTCTATTGCAGATCCAACACACACAACCATTCAAAAATACAGCCTATTAGCCTAATGCACATGTTTTTAAACTGTAGGAGAAAACTGGAATACCCAGAGGAAACCCCTCACTTCCATGAGCAGGACTTGCAGAGCTTGGGACCTTCTTACTGCTTTCAAAATAGAAAATTCATTGAAATGGTGCGTTTTGTTGTTATTTTCATTCGATGTAAACTGTTTGTAGTTTTGCACAAAGAAACTAAAGACTATATTTGTATCTGCTCAGTAAAGAGGTGAACCCCACACCAGGTTATAAACCAACCAGGTGTGTCCAGTTGAAACACTGCCACAGTGTGAGAAGGATCATCAGTACACATGAACACCTTACTATGGGAACAATAAAAGGCTTCCCCACATCTACCAGATTTGTCACACATGCCACTGATCATAATGCCACAGATGTCACGAGTCACCTGGGAAAGGGCAGTTGGCATGCTGTAAGCTGGCATTTCAATTCACCAAATTGCTCCAGCTGTAAATGTTAATTTTTCAACAACAAAACCGCCTTAGAATTTGGTTCCAGCAGTTTGGCACCCCAGCCAATCGATACCATGCCTGCCCATATTCCTGTCCCTAGGAATATCTACAAACTCTGTACAGCTCTTGTGGAGAAATGGGACAATGTTGCGCCAACCTCAATCAATAGTCTTATTCACTCTATGTGAAGGTGATGCATTGCTCTACAGAATACAAATGGTGCTTAAACACGTTACCGAAAGTGTAACTTTCAACACTGACCCCTCTGTCTATCTATTATGAAGCTGAAATTCCAGTAGCTGATATTTCTAAATGAAAAGGGGTTGTAACTAACCTGTAGAAACCCTGCTCTCTTTTCCACTTACACACACACACACACTCACATATACATATGTATCAGAATGAGACATGGTGGCACAGTGGTTAGCATGGTCTCCTCACAGCAAGAACGTCCTGGGTTCGATCCTCGGACTCGAGTGTTTCTGTGTGGTGTTTGCATGTTACTACCCTATGCTTACATGCATTTCCTTCAGGTGCTCTGGTTTCCTTCCATAATCCAAAAATATACACAATAGGCTGACTGGCTGCTTGAACAATGATGAATACATAAAGCAATGTCTAGCCCTGTTTTTGGGGGGTCTCCCTCCCTGAAGGGTTTAACTCCAACTATAATGGTGAGCACCTAACAGATCGAATCATTCGTCTTAAATCTTCATTTTAAAGTCTAAAGTCTTAACTGGATGAATAG
Organism: Plotosus lineatus; assembly: GCA_024760905.1. Classification (NCBI taxonomy): domain Eukaryota; kingdom Metazoa; phylum Chordata; class Actinopteri; order Siluriformes; family Plotosidae; genus Plotosus; species Plotosus lineatus. Next base: position 36,986,436 of record CM045735.1, read on the forward strand.
ATGGTCAGGTGGCCCTGATTACGATCGATGAGAGTGTTCAGGAAGGTCGATTTCCATGAACAGGGTTGGACACCATGATATACATCCTTTCACGATGATGCTGTAACAAGGAACGACTTACAACTGCCATTTGCATGGAACATGTAGAGTGGGGGGAATAGCTAAAAATGTTACATTTTTCTATTTATGGTACAGTACTTCAAGTCCTTAGCACACATTGTCCTTGACACCAGACTTGTATTGTATTAAATGTAATTTGCTGCTTTATTTTTGTTGTAAAATTACAGCATAGTCTACTCCTATGGCTTGACAGTAGTAATTATAACATATGATGCTTTAATAATGTAAATGCAATTAGTTTAATACTCTGTAGGACACCTTATATTATATATTCTATTATACCTCAGTACACAGATGAAAATATTGAGGTTCTCCTTGAGAGTAACGAGGATGGATAGGATCAGGAATGAGTACATCAGAGTGACAGCACATGTAAGAGGTTTTGGAGACAAAGTCAGAGAGGCTAGATTAAGATGGTTTGGACATGTACAGAGGAGGGATAGTGAGTATATTGGTAGTAGGATGCTGAGGTTGGAACTACTAGGCAGAAGGCCTAGAGGAAGACCAAAGAGAAGATTTATGGATGTGGTGAAAGAGGACATGAAGGTAGTTGGAGTAAGAGAAGAAGATGCAGAGGCAGATGATTTGCTGTGGTGACTCCAGAAGTAAACAGCTGAAGGGAAAAAAGAAGAAGAACAAGAAGACGAAGAAGAAGAAGAAAAGAAGAATACATTATACCTCAATAACCTGATATTCCATGTGTAGTATTTTACATGTCTGAAGAAATAAGAATATATAAGGCTGTATATTTCATATATGGGATGTATATGAACCTATGACCTTTCATTTATTCATTTTCTAAGCAGCGTGATCCTAATTAGGGTCACAACGAGGCTGGCACCCATCTTTCCGATCCGAATCAGGGCGGGGGAGGGGTAGACCTTATACAGGTTGCTGGGCCATTGGAGGGCCAAAACCACACAACCATTCACACCCAGATTCACCCCTAGGCTATACTTGGCAGAAGGCATATTTCAGCATGTTTGTTAGTCTTTGCGTTCGTCATGGTATCATTACAGGCTCTAATAACTGAACATTCAATCTGAAATTCACTTATCAGATGTATCTTTGCAGGTTTAAAGATACCGATATAATAATAATAATAATAATAATAATAATAATAATAATAATGAATGCATGAATGAATAAACAAACAGGTGTGTAAAAAATGCAGGTAGTATTTGCACCCTGAATGTTAATGACCAACAAAGCTGTTTTGTTTTTTTTTTAACCCAGGTAGCCAGTGTGGCTTTTCACATCCATATGTATTCTTTTATATATGTACTGTATACTATTTCCACTTGAATATACAAATAGAAAGTTCTTTTTAAAAAAAATAAAGCATTTAAAAGTTAATGGTCCCTTCAGTACATTTCAGACTGACTGATTGTCCAATTACGTAATTGCTTGCAGCTAGATTGTAATATGGACAACTGATTTTGAGTGACTTTAGTGTCTTAACAGAGCACTGTTTCTCCCCCAAGCCAAAGTCCGACACACTGTCCATAACACTGAAATCTTTATTTTTCTTTTGCTGTCAGCTAAGATGTAATCTAGCAAGAATGTAATCTAGCACTTTTGGGTATTGCCAACCTCAGTCTCACATATCTCAGGATTCTCTGAGTGGCTGCAGGGCAGTAGCAGGTGGCTTCGGCCCCTTTTGTTACACTCTCCCTCAGGTGCAATTGGAGGCTCTGCAAGACCAGACACCACAGTTGTCATCAGAGCGTGGTGGCGTGATGACATGACAGGAGGTGACACATCTCACGGTGGCACAGGTGCTCATAAGCAGTTGAAAGGTCAGAAGTTAATGTGCTTCTGGTCTCTGATAAGAAGATGTGTGTATGGAGAGGTCTGTAATTAGAGATCTAAAAATAACATGCAGTACTGTGCAAATGTTTTCGGCACCTTACTTTTTTTCTATATAACTTGTTATAGATTTTTTATTATTATTATTTGTATATTAGCAAATTACTACAAAAAACAATTTAGAGCTACAAAATTAGTTTTCCAGCACAAAGTGAATGTTATATAAAAATGTGTTAGTTCAGAATGTAAATAAAGGAAGCAGTATTTGTTCTACACCATTCCTCTGCATGTGCCTAAAACTTTTGCACAATACCACATACGGTGGCTGAGGTGTAAAATAAAAACAATGTTAATATTAATAATGAAACTGAAACCCAGAAAAATAAATGCTCATACACCAACACTCAGACTTGCACAGAATTAAATATCTAAATCAGGTAGGTAAACAAATCTTTGTCAAGAAAAACAACACCAAACATTAACGTCAGCATGGAACATGAACTTAAACGGACAATTAACGAACAAGACAGGTGATACAAATGAACATGTAAATTAGTGTTATATTTACCTGATTCTGCTTCCTACTTTTGCTTCAAACCATATTTGGGAAAGGTAAGAAAACAAATCTTTATTTAGTTCCTCCATGGTTGAAATCAATTCAAAATTTTAAAGGCGTTGCATTACTCTGAAAAGACCAGTCTTGTACTCCTACTGATAGAGAGATCTATCAGGAGCTCAGACTTTCGGAAGTGCCAGGAACTCTACAGAAAGGTAAATGTGCTTGTGTTCTAAAATGTTCTGTCATGAGCATATATAACACGAAAGAAATTTTTAACAATTCATTAATTTCCCAAGTATACAGAGGCATAGTGGTCACCAAGTAGGTCCTGGGCTCGGGTGTTTTTGTGTCGAGTTTGCATGTTCTCCGTGCGCTTGTGTGGTTTTCCTCAGAGTACCCTTCTTTCCTCCTACAGTCCAAAAAACATGCAAATACTAGTATAACTAGCTGTTCCAAAGTGTGAGTGTTTGCGAAGGTCTGGTGAGCTGTTCAGGGTGTAGCCTTAACGCGAGCCCTGTAGGATTAAGCGGTCAAGCAAATTAATAAGTGTTCAAGTGAAGGTCTGGTCCAAACCACTACCACGCAAATTCAAGATTTGTTACGTTTAGGCCTAGTTGTTGAACTGCTATTCCTGTTTTGGTACCACTGACATGCTGCGAGCAGCGTAAAACTGTGATTGAGGATTTGAGCTCTGAAGAAACACCCAGCTGTGTCGAGTGGTAAAGCGCTAATCTCTTTCCAATACAGCCTTAACAACCAGAGGCTCTGATGCACAATATTACCACTCATTCGATAAGCAGCCTCTCAAGAGTAAACAGCAATTAGAGGGGAAAAAACTCTACCAAATCATGCCTTTATTTGTTCTGTATATGCTTGTGGGTCCCAAGTTGAACTTGCTTTCCCTTATCGCTAAGAAAAGGCTTATTTGGAAACCCAGCTTTCACCGCATGGCTTCCAATCTCAAATCAACTAATTAAAATAATTTGATGCATATTTATGAGAAACAAAACTGGTAAACTCGGCTTTATCGTGGTATTCGGAAAGTCTGTTAACATTAATGTGTCATTACAGGCTATAGCCATGTTTTCATTCAAATATTATAATTAATAAATTCAATTTCCAAACAAAGGACTATACTTCACATTCAATATCATGAAAAGATGTTCTTTTCTCCAAGAAAAGTATTCAGCATAGCTTTTTTTCATGTGCACGCCATGCAAATGATTCAAATGTCCTTCAAGATTGCAAGATTTTGCATGAGACCTTGTTTGCCAATAGCGTCTAGACCGCTGCCTTTAAACCCAAGCAGTTGCTTTTCATCTTGAACAAACAAACAAACTGTAACATAGAAAATGGAGACAGAAAAAAAAAAGTAAATTATGCACCACAAATTGGATTTAATTGAACAGTATGTCTACTACTCTTATTATTCATTATTATTCAATGCACAATTATGCCGTAATGTTGCACAAGCTGTAGGGGGGTTTTATTGCTTATTGTTTGCTATTTATTTGAGATATCACAATGCCAGTGGTTTGGATTTGATGAATTCTATCTTTCCAAAGAAAGCATGTCCATGGTTAGAGGGCTAAGCTACCCCAGCATTCCGCTGCAACACTTACATCTCACTTTAAATAATGCTGTTTAAGTGCTGCTCATTATTTTATGCACAATACGTAACTGTCCTCGTGATAACGACGGTCCCCAATTAAAATCCTCTCTTCTCGAATGTAAAAAATAAAATTCTATGACAGTATCATATTATATTTAATTCATTTTTCGAATGTCATTCCAGGAATTACTTGTGTATTTACTTGTCTCCCATGTATGTACTGTTTGTGAGTTTCCTCTGGGTACTTTGGTTTTTGCCCACAGTCCAATTGCATGTACATTAAGATAACTGGCTCTTTGGATTTACTCCTGGGTGTGATTGAGAATGGTTGTGTGTTCGCCCTATGATGGTCAAGTGAGCTGTTCAGGGTGTACCTTGTCTTTGCCCAGTGTCGGTTCCAGCCACCCTGCGACCCTAATAGTATTAAGCAATTGAGCAAGTTTGTGTGTGTGTGTGTGTGTGTGTGTGTGTGTGTGTGAGTGTGTGTGTGTGTGTGTGTGTGTGTGTGTGTGTGTGTGTGCGTGTGTGTACTACATGGGAATGGTGCAAACTGATTGGTTCACAATCTCAGGATAATTAACAAGGCAAGCTGTACAGTAGAAAAAGACTGTCATTGTATAGTGGTGTTAGGACTACAGTACTATAAATGTTATATTGGTTATTCAATTCAGCAGCATCCATCAAGCATGAGACAAAAATAGTTTACGTTTATATAACATAGGATCCAAACAAAAACAAACAAATAAACAAAATCATATTAAAATGAAATTTTTATTGTTTACTACTTACATGTTTTAAATTATGATAAGAGGTAAGCCCTCAGTGCATGCGCAAGAGGGTACAGAGCTGCCCAACACTATCTCCTTACCCAACTTTAAGGGTTTTATTATATACTGTACTACTATAGACAGAGAGAACCATGTTAGGTGAGTTCTGTGCTTCAAGTCAACCTGTATGCACTGCTATGCTGAGCTAATGACATCCTTTAAGCCCACTCATTTAGTGTTAATACATATCGATCTGTGCTCTGTACAAATGGTTTAGTATATACTACATGGAATCATGAGAAAAACAAACTGTAAATAATGTTTTATTTTTCAATTTTTAAGCATGGTACCAAGGATGCTGTGTGTGTCAAATCACTGTGACAATCTGTGAATTGGATTCAAACATTATCCACTTTGAATAATTATTTTTCCTCCTGTGACATTAAACAATTCAGGTATCGCTGTTCTGTTGTAGTGTATACTACTACTACTACTACTACTAATAATAATAATAATAATAATAATAATAATAATAATAATAATAATAAATCATTATATTTCAAGGTACCTTTTTTGGCACTCAAGGTCACCATACAGATAAAAAAAAAAACAAGAAAAGCACTGAAAATTTACAAAAAAAATAGACAACATAAAAAACCCCAAATAAAACCAGTCGTTTTTTTAATCAGGTAGAACAAGTAATTTGAAATAGGTGGGTTTTTAAAGTGTGTGTGGTGGTGGTGGTGGGTGAATGTGGCATTCCTGATGTCAGGTGGAAATGAATTTGAAAGCTACTAAATATTATCCACCCTGAAAACTTGAGTAATGCTTGAATCAAGTAAAAAAAAAAATTACTAATAAACTATATAAATCTTGTTTCAGTATATTTTTTTGTTTCTGTGGAGTAAATACTAAAACATCTATTTACCTCAAGTTCAGCAAATAGACTTTCCATCTCAGGTACTATTCAGTGATGTGCATCTCGCCTCCAGCAAATAACTGTTATTTTTCCTATAAGTAACCCCTACCCTGTAGAATTTTATATCACATGATAGTGACCTGCTGATCATGGCAATATGGTGAAAGGTATATCAAGCTTTTCTTAACCTTCTTTCCAGGTTTCAGTCCTCCTCACATTTTAAATCATCAGATCGCCCACTTATAACCAATAAAATCATATTTACAGTCCTTTCACTTTATACATCTTTTTAGCAGTGTGCTTGCTTCCATTTTTTTTTTTCAGTCACCATTTTCTAACAGTGTTCTGTATCTCTAAAAAAAAAAATTGAAGTTAATTTTCACTTTGATCCTCCTGATGTTCAGTGCTCCTTTGGCCTTTCCTCAATTCCGTCCTCTTAAATTACAATGTGATTATATACTGCCTCCAGGGCTCAAGGCCCAGTGAGATTTAGAACATTGTCCTGGATGAAGGACAAGGTAAGAGTGAAATTAATATGCAGAGTAGGTAATATCACACGTTATTAATCTATTCCGCCAAGTTGCCCTGCACTATTTTGTTTATCTCTTGTTACTTTGCCGATTTCAATAGCACAACTGGATTTGAGCTTGAGAAAGGTTCCAAGGACATTGACGACTTTGTTTGCTGCAGTGATGCTGGTTTTGTGCATTGACAGTTTAAAAAAGGAAAAACAAAACCGGTGCTTAGTGTAGGCTTACATATTTCCCAATTAAATTCACCCACATATAAATTGATATCCCCAAAGAGGATCTGTGGTGTTCACAAGAGTCAATGCATTTGGATTTCAGTACCTTGGATAATGCCTGTGTGTGCTTGGAAACAAAAACAACTAGAGCCGTAAAATACACTATAAGAACATGACCTGTATTAAACACAGCAGTAGTGTGTGGGTTGTTTAATGTAGCTGACAAGTTACCAAGTATATACTTATCAGCCATAACATTAAAACCATATGACTGGTCTGCAGTGCACTCTGTGTTCTGATTGATTTCTATCATAACCAGCAGCTCTTCTGTGGGATCAGGCCAGGGATACTTGCTTTTGCTCCCCAGATTCATCAATCAGTAATGGACACCCATGACACGCTTGCCAGTTTACTGGTGGGCCTTCTGTAGACCACCTTTGCTAGGTACTTACTGCTAAATACCAGGAACACTGGTTCCACTGTAATGAGATAATCAATGCTGTTCACATTACCACAACTTAAATTAAGACCCAGTAATGGTAACTGACTTTCTGGTGACCATATTTGGATGTGTGGTAACCGGCTAGGAAATATTGATAATCATGCATTGCCCATATCAAACCCAAATCCTTGACCAGATTGATTACTTGGAAGGAATTACAAAATGAAGACAAGTAATGATTGGTTTATATGGACTTACTGGCATGCATGTGGACTGTGTTGATGTTGTTGCAGTTGACAAACTAGAAATAAGCCTATTCCTTTGTCTTTCAGTGGTGTCCTTTTTCATGAAGTACCTTTTAGTCCAAACCATGTAGAGAACCAGATGTCACATGCCTATAACATGTGCTTTATGAACATAGTTAACTCCATCAATGCAGTTTATTAATGACGGCAGCGACTGTCCACTGATACTTCGTAACTTGGCCTGGTGTTGAATGCCGATATTGTGATCTTACACTGCAATTCACCCACTTTTTCAATTGTCAAAAAGGTCGTCAAAGTGGCTGTCTTTGGATTTTTCGACCCATTAAGACCCTGTTCCTTTGACATTACAGAAACAAGATTTAAGTTTGCCGTGGTAAACTTCACCATTCAACCATATGCTGTACCTAGTAACAGAAGTACAAATATGAGGGGTGCTCTGGTAAAAGGAACAGCACAGCCAGCATTGATCAACAATCAATGGAATCACGCTGTTCCGTTTGCCACTCACCTCCTTCTGCAAACAAGTCGGCCATTTGGAATTTCTCAAAACTCCATTTTTCAAACAATAAACTCATGGATATTTGGTGTGCTTGTGTTGTTTCAAACCATAAGAATGCACGCAAGAGTGACTGATTGTAGAACGGGTTTGTGTTTTTATATGGACCTTTTACCAGGTTTGTGATTGAGGAAGGGATTTGACACGTGTACATCAACAAGACTACAGTCGATGTACCGTACCACTGTGCAGTGACAGTCCGACATGGCATGCTTGGCCACGTGTAGTGTGAAAACTCCTCTGACTAGTGTCACCTTGTTGGTTTGGAATAAATATCAGGCACACGTGTCCAACAATAGAAATAAGAACAACAGAACAATTTCTCTTTAATTAGTTTTGTGGGTGACATTCAGTGGAGAATGGAAGTTTGTTCCTGGTAATCTGATCAGCGGTAACTGGCACGTAACCAAAACAATTGCTTGCCGCTTATTTTACTCCCTGCATTACCTGTTACTACTCATAATGTTTTAATGTTATGGCTGGATGTTACTAGACACTGTTTTGGAGTTGTCGACTGGATGGGGCAGTGGATAAACAACATTGTTATATCAATTATTTGCTACTATAACACCTCAAGAACAGAGTCATGATGAATCTGGAACAACTTTTCAGCTTCAATGATCCAGAATCAATGATTTCAGCTGAACCACCAGGTTGTGGGTTATTTTAAATATCGGTGTTCTGAAATAGTTTAATACTGTATGGTGGGCAGATTTATGAATTTGCACATTTATTATACTATACTGTTGACAGTTTTTGCCTCAAAGTGTATTCTTCATCAGAATTTACTGTAAGTGCACAAAAATAGGCTAAAAAAGTTGGAAAACATGACCACTGAACTATTTCTTCTGAATCACTGGCCACTAAAAAGTAAAACAACAACAAACAACAACCACAACAAAAATCATGCAAAGCCATGCAGTTGAAAATTCCAATCTGCAATTAATCATGTCCTCCAGAGAGAAATCCATGCTCTGAACAGAGTTCTGGATATGAGTGTTACCTCCCTTCCATTATTCATTAAAGCCACAAAGAGCCATGGCAACCTATGGAGTTTCAGTGAAGATATATTGTTCAGTAAATTACCCATTAATTGCATATTATTATTATTATTACCACGTGGATGGGCTCACTCATCAGAAGCTTTTCATTTCGTGGGGTTTGTGGTGCATTGCAAAGCACTGAAAGAAACAAGGAAAGGTGAGGGGAACAAAAACGAGAGGTCATCAGAGACCAATCACGACAACCTAACCTACAATAATCACTGCAAAACTAGCCACTGATCATAATCCCAATGATTTGTGCAATAATGCTTTGAGTCTTGTATTAGAAATATGGCTGAAGGTATTCATTAATTTTCTGAATCGCTTAATCCTAATTAGGGTTGCGGGTTCTGGTTTCCATCTCAGCTGACTCTGGGTGAGGGCAGAGTACATCCTGGACAACTTGCCAGGCCATCGCAGGACAGGAACACGCCAACAGCAATGCAGCCTACTCTTTCCAAAATTTATTCTTTTACAAGCCTCTCATCACAACCAGTGAGCGACATGGCCAGCGTTTGAAAACCCATTTTGCTGCACTAGAAGAAGCAGTGGTAACAACCCGTTGATAGTGGGGCTTGAACCTCTAACCTTGGGATCAGTAACCCAGCACCGGGCCACAGCTGCCCCTGGGGTGAAGGCAGGGTTAGTGATGAGAGAAGTGGAATGGTTGCTAAACGGGTGTATTGAGAGACACACTGGGTAGATTTGCCAAGACAGGAAGTGAAATAGCTGGGCAAGGCCAAGACCTTCTGACAGTCTATAGTGACATTAATCAGCTGTGCCATCTGTATCCATGGTTTCAGCTAAATATTCAATTAAATTAAAGTAATGTTGACAATCGTACTTTTCATTAATAAACGATGATGGATACTCCTAATTTAATTTATGTATATGGAGACTCCCTATTGTGAACCCCAGCTGATGATTGTAATTGGCAAGTTAATGCAATTTTATATATTGATTACTTACATCGATTGCCCCCATAAATTTAATGAAAATTTGTGAAACTCATATCAAGAGGCGGTCTTTTAAAATTAATTGTCATTTCCCTTTTTTCTTCTTTCTGCTTTCTCTATGCTGGCTTTGTCTTTTTATGGCATTTTGTGGGCATCCCTTGAACACACATAAAATGTCACTAAATTTCTAAATTTTTGAACAACTTCATCCTTATCAGGGTCACCCAAAGACCAGAGTCCATCCCAGCCGATTCCGGTAGAGGGCCCCTGAATAACTGACCTAAGCATCAAAATACCAACGTAGACATGCAACCAATCACACTTACATTCACACCTAGGGGCAATCAAGAATATCCAATCAGCCTTAGGGGTGGCTTTGGACAGTGGAAGGAAACTGGAGAACTTGGAGGAAATCCAACGCACGGGGAGAACACAGAAACGCCCTTTGCCGAGCACATGGCTCGAACCCAGGAGTGTTTTGTTGGGAGGAGGATGTAGAACCACTACACCACCGTGCCGTGCTGACCAAGACAGATCATTAAAAATTCAGGTGGCACGGTAGCAAAGTGGTTCGGACGTCTGCCTCCAGCAAGAAGGTCCTGGCTTCTAATCGTGGGCTAGGCCGTGTCTGTGTGGACTTTGTATGTTCTTCCCATGCTTACATGGGTTTCCTCTGGGTTCTCCAGCTTCCTCCTATTGTCCAAAATCATGTCCATTGGGCTAACTGGCTGTTCCGAAGTGCATATAGCTGTGAGTACAAGTGCGAAGAGGTAGCTTTATGTACATATATATTAGCTTGTGGTCTTGCCTCAGATTTCGGTTACTCTCAGAGGAAATATTGTTGACCAAGATTAAGAAATCTTCATTCGCTGTGGTGACTTCTGAAGAAAGGACAAAGCGGAAAGGAAATCTCTTTGTCTGTTCAAGCAAGTGCGCCAAACCGGAACAACTTGACACGCATGCGCACAGTTTACTGTGGCAGACCTCGCACAGCCTGGGGATGTGCGATGTTTGGGTGACGTCTAAAGAACGTTGTGATTAAACGTCACATATAGGTTCTTCGCAAAGGTTTGATATAACGTCTCTACAATGTTCACATAACATGTAACATAACTTAATTGCAGCCTTTCTGCAATGTTGTAAAACTTTTTTTTTAAAGGCCGCATGTTCGCTGGGTGTACTCGTTGGCCCAGTAATGGTCTGGTAAGCTGTTCAGGATGTTTGCCCAGTCTAACAGGGATGAAATATTTTAGAAAGTGAGTGAGGAAGTGAGTGCCTTGGTCAGTCCATAAATGCGATAAATAAATAAATAAATAATACAAAATTAAACTTGATGTTTCTAAGGTTGATAGATGAGGTCTGTTCTTTCCAAGTTGTTAAAAATTAAAAGAAAGATTCATCTCAGGTGTCTGGATGGATCACGTTGATCATCGCACTCGATTAAACATTTAGTCCGACAGCATTTTTCACATTATAGCAGATTACACTATCAATATCACAAAGGTCAAAGTGAATTGTAAGCTATATTAGGTATTGCCAGCGATATTTTGGAAATTCAGCAGGTTATGTCCTTTATTTCTATGGCATCGATTTAAGATACTTTAGGGTTGCAGGAACTATGAAAAGCAACGGCTGTGAGAGCAATAAATTGTTGGACATTTAATACTAACTTGGACGGAGACCAAGTCTTTGCAACTGTGCAGTGGAAGCCAACACAAGCACACTGCGTTCTGTTCCACTGGGTCATCATATCTGTCCCAGTAATCTTTGGTGAAAGTAAATGAAACGTAAAATGAGGGTCCTACTGTCAGCAGTCCATTTCAATCCAACACCAGATTGGTGCTGCTGTGCAGGACTCGGAAGAAATGAATCCGTTCTCGAAGTTGAAAAAAGGTGAGTAAATGCATCTCCTCCGAGCTACAACAGCAATCTCCTCAAACATCCGTGAAATTGCTCTTCATTTGCATACTGAAAGTGTGCGTGCAGTTGCTGACTTGATTGCACTAATTTTATTCCGCATGCTATAATGCAGCTTGTTTGTTGCTTCATAAGATGCTGTCTGGGGCGTTTACTGTTCAGACGAGATCTGTGTCTTAACTTCACTTGACATTGCTGTGCTCGGCCGAGGATCTCGAACGCCCGTAGTCGTTACTCCGTGCAGAACGCCTCCTTGTTCTCGTGCACACACGTGCCCGACAGGGGGAGCTCGAACGTCTTCTGTGTGGCCTGCAGTTCTACAGCATTATGAGCAGGTGCTCGGAACGAGAGAGCCATGTGACATTGTCAGACAGAACACATGCCATGCTCAAAAGTGTGTTGAGGGGAAATGCAGCTTGCAGGCATGTATGAGCTTCAATTGCCAAGGTCTGAACCTGCAATGGTGTGTGTGTGTGTGTGTGTGTGTGTGTGTGTGTGTGTGTGTGTGTGTGTGTGTGTGTGCTTTTGTTCATCTAGCTGTTGCATCATATTCAGTTTAGCTTGTCCTTTACACTCACTGTAGAATCCATTAAAAGCCAGATCTGCTCCACATCTGGGATGACAGCAAATTGGATGTGACTGCACGGTGGCGTAGTGGTTCTCACATCCTCCTCACCGCAAGGAGGTCCTAGGTTCGAGTCTATGGTGATTCCGTGTGGAGTTCGTATGTTTTCCCCATGCTTGCATGGGTTTCCTCCGACAGTCCAAACACATGCACATTAGGCTAGCAGGCTGCTCCAAATTGCCTCTAGGTGTGAGTATGATTGGGAATGTGTGTGTTGGCCCTGTGATGGACTGGTGAGCTATTCAGGGTGTATCCCTCCTTTGTCCAGATTCAGCTCAGATGGGCTCCAGTTGCCGTACCACCATATTTAGATTACATGGCATGGCAAATTAATAAATCTCTTTTTCTGTGATGAGGGTGGGGCGGCAGCGGGAGGGGTGGGGGTCACGATTTATCCATATTAACTAATGTATTACAATGACACCAATTAACTCAATTTTACTGTAAAATTATACATCGTAACTCAGAATAATAAAATTATCATGTAGCTCTCCCTCCCTTTTTTCTCTTTCGCTCTCTCATTTTCCCTCTTTCTCATTCTCTTTCTTTTTCTCTCTTCCTCTGGACTAAGGATGTTTTAGCTGTCTCTAAGCCACCCTTCCCTTTAAACCTACAAAAACAAACAGGGGATTAAACAAGAGGACTGACTAAATAGACTACATTTTTTCCATTGCTGTCAATTGCATTATGATGTAACCCACAAGCAAGACAGTGAGGAAAAACACTCACTCACTCATTTGCCAAACCGCTTAATCCTATTAGGGCTGCATCTTGAACTTATGTCTGCCGACAATGGCAAACACCCTGGGTACAACCTAAAGAGCTCACCAGACCATCCTAGGGACAATCACGTTCATATTCACACTGGGGGAAATTTGGAACAGCCAATTAACTTAATGTACATGTCTTTGGACATTGGGAGGACACGAACATCACAACCCCCCCATAATCCCCCATGCTAGTAGGATTGAGCAAATTGAAAAATGAATAAATGAAGGTATGCATGTTCAAAATCCAAAAATGATTGGATCCAAAAATATCTAGCCATTGATCTTGAAAATATGAACAAGTACAGAGCAATACTGCATCTGCAGAACGTTTCGTTTTTTTGTTTGTTGTGTTAATGAATGGTCGTGTTATGACTCCACTGTTTCATAGCCAGACATGCTCAGGGGATTTGTGTAAAGTACAATAGCTGTGACTCATTGAGTTTGCAGAAATTATAAGAGTAATGGACCTCTCAGAGTTGGCTGGAGGTATTTCCAGAGTGGCAGCTGCCCCACTGTGCCACCCTATAGCCACGCCCCTTTGTTCTGCCTCTCCTTATGTGAACCCCCTCGACCAACAACATCTCAGAAACCAAAGAAAACGAACAAATGGTGACTGTTGACGCATAAATATGAGTTGAAAATCACTGAAATGGTATTTTGTTGTGCCATTTTTATTAAAAACAAACCATAAAAGATTATTCCACATCCATAAACCCGTGTTAAAAGGCACGCGTGTGTGACAAGGAAATAACCCCCCGCCCGCCCCTCCCCCGAGATCTTTCTTGGTTGCCAGGTTCACGTTTTTTCCTCAGAAAATGGCTACACTGCGCCTATTTTTTGACAACAAGTCCTTTTTAATATTTGAATGCAATATTTGGGCGTCGAAAACGTGACTAAACAGCGGCGCGCGCGACGACTGGCTGCTCAGACACACGGCACTGACTTGTGCGCGAGCTGCTGACGCGCGTGCGACGAGCTCGCGCTTCCAATTCTTTCTGCTTTTTCGCCTTTTCTTCAGAAACAATGCGACTTTCCGACCAGAAGTAGATTTTTATTCTCGACCCAAGTTCGTGCGAATATTAAACCATCCATTGTTTTACGCATTTAACAACAAATGCAAGAAGAGTTTTTTTGTTGTTGTTGGTGGTGGGTTTTTTTGCGCTCGTGTGGCTCTTGACTTGTGTTCCCGCCATTTTTTTCAGCACCGGACGCTGTCCGCGCGCGCGCCTCGTCAACACCGTTTAAAACGGTTCAACAAGCAACATGTAAACCGCCAACTTGAAACGAAACGCGCTTCAGGAGCAGGAATGTCGGTTGTATTTCTGTGAACATGATTACTACTGGGTCCGGATAAATAACCGCCACGTCACGTGAAGTCGTTTGTTAAAATGTTCGCTTTGTTTTCTATTTGAACAACAATAACAACAACAAAAACGGCTTAACGTCAGATTTGAATTGAAATTCTTTTCGTCCTGCCGGAAAGAGGTTGTTTTTTATTTCACAAATCGAACAGCACGTCATTCAGAAGACACCATACAAAGAACTCTACAAACGGTAATGCTTTACTTCATTTATAGTTCCTCTCCCCTGGCGGAATGTACCATTTCCAATATGGGAGAGGAGGCAGGTAAGTGGATAGATTACCTTACCTAATAAACTATATATAGCTGAATAACATTACGTATATTTTAATTGCAATTTTTTTCTTATAAAACATAGTATACTAGCTTATAATTTTAGAAATTTAATCCAATTTTTTGATACACCCGTCCATTTCCCCCCTACTTGTCTATTGGATTTGGTACAACCCTGTACGTTTAAACCGAGAGGACACCCGTAGCGACTTCCCGATGCAATAAATAAATAAATATCTAAAATAAATAAATAATAAAAGAGTAGCTAGAAGCAGAGGCGAGGGGGAACGGAGGTGTAAATACAAAGCGAACGCGCACTGCCTCTCTCTCTCTCTCTGTCTCTCTCTCTCTCTTTCTCTTTCTTTCTTTCTGTCTCGTTTTTTTTTTTTTTTTTTTTTTGTAATGAAATGTACGACTGAAGAGGGAAACATTTTCAGTGGACGCGCCTTCGCGCCGGGAACGCGCCTCCACCACCAGCACACCACCACCCCCATCTAACTCAATGCACGTTTCATGTTCATACGCACGTGTAAATATTTGCCCGCGACTGGAACTGTAGACCGGGAGCTGCGCGTGCCATCCCGAGACTATCTTACGCACTTGTTTGTAGGACAAGCCGCTGACTTGCCGCCGCCGCCGCCGCCGCTCTTGCTGATCAACGCGTCGCCGTCGACGATGACAACTTTAGCAAATGGACAGGCGGACGGCGCGGCGAACGGGCTCGTCAACGGAATAAGCCACGGTCACGGCGCGCCGGGCTGCGCCACCATTCCCATGAAGGACCATGACGCCATCAAGCTATTCGTCGGTCAGATCCCGCGCAACCTGGACGAGAAGGACCTGCGGCCGCTGTTCGAGGAGTTCGGCAAGATCTACGAGCTCACCGTGCTGAAGGACCGATTCACGGGCATGCACAAAGGTAGGGGTCTGGTGGCACGCGCACGGTTACCGTCTCCGTGGATGGAGCGGGTTGGATGGATTATTAATACGCAAGATGTTTAACCACACAAGCGACTGTTATTACAACCCGGCAAGTTTTGTGGGGGGGAAAAACCCTCAAAGTTTATTTGTATTTTTTTTTTCTTAGTACATTACATGTGCCTATTATTATTATTATTATTATTATTATTATTATTATTATTATTATTATTATTATTATTATTATTATTTAAAGGAAAGTGCATAAATGTACTTGGGATCTTTACGTTGTTCGGCTGCAAATGCAAAAGGATGCTGAAGATTGTGGCCGCTCCTGGGTGCACGAGCGTCTCTCTCTCTCTCTCTCTCTCTCTCTCTCTCTCTCTCTCTCTCTCTCTGTGTGTGCGTGCGTGCGTGTGTGTGCGTCTATCCACACATCACGACAAAAGGTCGGCACCGTATTTAGCGCAAGCGAGACGGATTCAGTGTTTGACATTTTCTCCGACAGCACAAGAGACATTTACAGTTTAATAATTCAGCATTATTGCAAGACATAAAATGAAGATTCTTCTTGGAACCACTTAGGAAATGGTAAACCTCTCAAGGGGGGCTTGGGTGTCCCAAGTAGGAGGACAAGTGAGTGTTTTTTTTTTTTTCTCTCTTTAATTCAGAAAGTGTTCCCTTCATTTTAGGAGACTAAAGGACCCTTCATTGTTAAACGAACTATTAAAGAACCACCGACAACCTGGTGTATAATATCCCTATGTACACGCACTCAGTCCGGTGGAGGAGTGGATAAGGTGCTGGGCTGATGAATAAGAGGAAAGGGGTTCATATCCCCTAAGACCTAAGATCCTTGGACAGGGTCTTAACCACAAGTGTGCCTCTGTCCACCCAGCAGTGTAAATGGGTAGCAGTAAAAATACTGGCAATGTAACCTGGACCAGCGTCCCATCTAGGAGGAGTTGAACTCCCAGTTGCTTCTTGCTATGAAAACCAGGGATAGGCTCCTACTCTGATGATAAAAGCCAACAAACTTGACCCTTAAAACAACAACATCAACACACACACACACACACACACACACAAAAATTAGTCAAACATTACCAAATGTGGTTAATTTTTCAATAGTCTCCCCTGCCGTCTACACTCTCCTGTGTGTGTGTGTGTGTGTGTGTGTGTGTGTGTGTGTGTGTGTGTGTACGTGTGTGTGTGTGTGTGTGTGTGTGTGTGTGTGTGTGTGTGTGTGTGTGTGTGTTTGGGTACACTCTTGGAAAATTTGAGAAGTTTCACTTTGAGTGAACACTTAAAGGTTCCATATCATTCAAGAACCCTAGATATTTCTGGGGTTTGATTTTGTCACTTTATCTGAAATGCTTCAACTCCACTTACCCATCCATGAGTGTTCATGAGCCTTCTGCTCTGCATTCTTTGTTTCCTGTTTCCTCTGGTGCACCAGTTGATCTCCTTCCTGACATCACACATCTCCGCTTTTACCCTCTCATGTTTGGGCTGAACCGTAATTATTGCCAGTGCAGGCAACCCGGCGTGCCATTAGAAAACTGAATTCCTGAAAGCACTCCGGGTGCCAGGGGTCCATGTGCTGAACCTTGTCCCCAGGGTGCCATTATTTCCCAGTTCCCTCTAATTGATCTGCTTCACCCTGGAGGACCTTGCCTGACTTTGGGGGTCTTATTTGTATCTAATAGAGTCATCCATCTCCAGGAGAGAGGGGACAACATCTTTCCATCTTGCAATACCCTAAACAAAGAATGCTGGGTAATGATAGTGTTAAATATATGAAGCAGCAGAATAAACAGTTGTGAGTGGAGGGAGTGGAGCTGGTGACGGAAGAGGCGGAGGGGAGAGCTTATCTTTTATTAATATGCCAGCTGTAGTAGTGACTCCCAGTTCGGTGGTTAATCATGTTGGCCTTGAACTATGGATGTCCACATAGGCTGATCCTAGGAAGTGACTCCTTCCAGGGATATAGGGCCTGTGCTTCATCTTGTTCATTAGCACGACTCTTAGTGCTAGTAATGTTCATACTTTTATACTCTTTGCAGTGCCTGTGACACAAGTTGCATCACTCACTGGTCGATTCCATCCTTGCTTCCTACAGGCAGATCCATTCACTTCTTACAGATCTCTGGCTTATCCACAGTGTTCCTCTTTTTTTGTTAATGGCATATTTACAGCACAGGTGGATAATGTGAAAACAAATGGATATTGAATCCCTTGTCCATCATTTGCACATGGTCATATTTCAAATACCTACCTAAAGAGCCTGGAGTTGTTGGAACACAGTAATTGAGTAGAACATAGCATTATGATATTCAGTGAATTAGGCAAGGTGTCAATCTTGCCCTAAAGCTGCCGGATATTTTTCCATATTCTGTCCGTGAATCACTGTAGGGTTTTGTTTATGCTGAAATGGCCTCAGTTTAAACATTATGCTCGAGGTTTACATGTAAATGTAATACACCCATCCATCCATCTATGAGAAGATATAAATGCAACTGCTCATCCTGTGAAGAAGGATGCACAACCTCCTCTATGCTAAACAGATACGTAGCTGGTATCCATATGCAGGGTAATGATGGTATTAAATGTAAGTGGAGGACGGAGTGGGGATAGTGGTGAAGTGAGGGAGGGGGAGCTTATCTTTTATTAATAGTGCAAATGTAGTAGTGACTCCCAGTCTGATGGTTAATCATGAGCGCCTTCACCAGCTCTCGTTCTCAATTGTACAGCTTACTTGCATGTCGTGGGCAATTCCTGATTTTATTAGTGAAGCCCGCGCTGCTTTTGACAACCGGTTGGGGTTCTGTATCCTTGCTTGTCCTCAGTAATATACCACACTATGTGTAGTATCTGTAGATGTGTTTGGAATGAAACCAAATGTGGGTGTAGCCAAAAGAAAACATGGATTTGTGTGTGTGTGTGTGTGTGTGTGTGTGTGTGTGTGTGTGTGTGTGTGTGTGTGTGTGTGTGTGTGTGTGTGTGACTGGTCATACATAACTGACTGTATTGTCTGGAATTATATAAACAACCTACTAACCTAATTTAAAAGCACTGTAATACTGACCAGGCAGGTACTAAGGATGAGGGAGTAATGTAACTGTGTCTCTGTGATGTTATCTCATTAACAAACTTTGTATCTGTCACGCTCTGCTACAATATTCTTGACTAGAGGCTGTGTGATACAAATAAAATAGGAAAACAAACAAACAAACCAGCCTAATGTGTTTCCATTTTTGTGTTTGGAACACGTTATCTGAACTTTTAATGCCTTTTCGAGAAATCACGACTCCTCTGCCGCCACGCTCGTCTCATCTCCTCTCTTCTTCCCACCACATTCCCACCTCTGATGTTCCACCATTCCTTTCATCCTCCTCTACTCATCCGTCACCCATATATGCGCTCCAAGGCATCTTTTCCAATCTTTCTTCACCCCGTTGCCCTCCTTAACATTTTGAAGTTGCGGACTGCACTCAGAGAGTCTGAGAGTGAGCTCCCGATCTCTGTAGACCTGAAAACAACGGCATGATAATGGTAATGGCACAACCTAAAGATAAATATGCATTTCCCATGTATTTGGCCTCTCTGAAGTGGCTGCGTCTTGTAGATGATTGACGGGATTGAATTGGGTGGTGACAGGTAATGTGACATCGTGCCATGGGGGAGGAAAAAAACACCATAGTTGCTGATGAGCTCTTTAATTAATTTGAAGTTGTGGGTTTTTTGTAAATGGCTGCAGAACCGTGGAAGAACTCGAGCGGATTGTTGTGTGCCGTAAGCAATGAGCTGCCCTTGCAAAAGTAGAGCATTTGAAGCAGCGACGTAGAGCGTGGGTGGTGTGGGACTATGTTGGATGCCATAATAAAACATGTAAGAGGAGACGCTTTCCATTTCACACTGCACTGCTAAATTCACCAACTCTATTTTCGATCATCCTGATGTATGTATACGCGGCGTCTATTTTTTGCTTGATGGCTAGGCAGGGTAGGGAATAAAGGGCTTTTTTTTTAAACAAAACTAGGCGTGATATCTCCTCTGTACACCAGTTATCTAGCTATTAGAGGAAAGGAGCTTGAATGTCAGAGAGTAAGAGTGATATAGAGGAAAGCCTGGATTTATTTCGGAATAGAAGGGTGGAGAAAGCAGGGAGCATAAAGCAGCTTAGATTTATGAAGAGAAGAAAGTGAAATATGTTTAAGGGACAGATTGAGAGGTACAGGGGAAAAAAACGCATTAAGTGCTGGGTGGTTTAGCAACGGAGAAAGAGATGGATGGATGAATGCAGCAGGAACAAATGAGGTAAAATAGGCTGTTGGAGCACGGCTGGAAATACAAAGCTTGATAGCTTTGAGTTTGGTAAGCAAAAAAAAAAAAAAAAAAAAAGAAATGGAGCAATAAATAAAGGGGGAGAGCGATAGGTGCTGGAGGAGATTTGGGTTTAAGAGGACAACGCGTCCATTCTCCGGCAATTTCATTTGGCAGCTTGGTGTGACTCAGCACTGCTAATAGAGTGCATTTTGTCCTCGTCCCCACCAGGTGCAGAGAACACACGGAGGAACGCATTCTACCCGGACCCCTTTTAGTGCATGAACAGGCTCTCCCCAGTGCATGCTGGGACAGCAGATTAAACAGAGTGACTGCCTGACTTGCTTGGCTGCCTTGTGACACAGCGAGGTCGCTTTTTATCCTACCTGGATAAACTACATGCCATATAAAGGATTAGGATTTAATGATGAGAAGGGAAACAAAAAATATTCAAATCATTGAAAAATACAAAGGAGAAACCGAGCAACACGTTCTGCGAAATCTACCTGCTGTAACAAAGTTTATTAGAGGCGAGATTTTCACTGAGATATTTGGTTGTCCTTGGTGGAGAGGAAGGGAGGGAGAGAGGGATGGAGGAAGGGAGGGAGAGAGGGCTTAGGTTTTTTTTTTTCGCTCCTGCAGCATGGTGTTAATTCAGCTTGCATTCTGGTTCCAGGATTTCACTGCTCTTGCATCATCTGTGCACACAGTGCTTCTCTTTTTTTTTTCAGTTTCGGATCTGTGGATATGCTCCTCCTCGCCCTTCCCAAATCCTCTCTCTCTCTCTCTCTCTCTCTCTCTCAAACACACACACACACACACACTCTCTCTCTCTCTCTCTCTCTCTCTCTCTCTCTCTCTGAGTGTGTCCAGGCTGCTCTTCGATGACGGTGCCACATGATCAATGCTGAGTGTTTTGTTTACGAAGAAGGCAACATGTGTCACTGCAGAGGTCATGCCTGGTCATGGTGCTCCTTCCCACCTGCCTCTTGGCACGAAATAGCTCGAGATAAATAAGCAGCACCCCATGAACACATATGTAAATACGTCGAGATGGCCTATTTTTCATCCAGACTGTAGGGAAGGTGTAGGGTGGCAGCGCAGCTATTGTCCATTATTATTGGAGGGGATTGCCGCAGGGGTTGGCCATCAGGCAGAGAGATAGTTACTCACCCTGAGCGATGACAAGGTGATGGCAGAGATGCGAAGAGCAAAGAGCTGCGAAGGGAAAAAAGCAGAGAGACGAGCTGAGCTGCCTGCCAGTGCTGACCTTCGTGTGGCTCTTATTAAATACTGCGGCCCAAGAGTCGAAACTGAACTGGGTCAGAACAAAACCATTCCTTCTTACCTTTAGGGCACTGACCTGAAAGTGCTATTGCAGGAAAAAAAGAGATTACCTGTGATTTTTGTCCCCTTTATGCCAGTGATGTAGTGTTGGATTAAACATGTGCGCCACTTAATCCAGCACCTCTCCATGTCCGCTAAACCCTTTTCAGGAAATTGCTGTCGTGCTCTCTGTCAAAAAAAAACAAAAAACAAAAAAAACAAGTGGGTCAGCCCGTGTCAAAGTAATACTTTCGAGTAAATTTCGAGAAGAGCTGGAGAGGAAATAATTGAACAGGAAGTCATGTGGTCTGTGTTCTTCCTGTCGTTTTCATCACGGTCACGTTCAGTCTCAGTACTCTCAGGGAAAAAATGCAAATAGTGAAATCCACACTGGAGGAATTTCTGAAATCCCTTCACACCCGAAGATTTATGTTTCACTTAGCGACCGTGTCATGGGCTCATTTATTCCAAACAGAAAAAAATGGAGAGATCGAGCAAAACCCGAATAAACAGACCAGCTATAAAAGTCTAAACATTCTGTGCTCCATAAAAACAAAGAGCCCCAAGGCCTCCGCCATTTAATTTCCACTCTTCACTTCCATCTTTTCTGTTCCTTTCTCTGTTCTTCTCTTCTCTTCTTCTCTCATCTCCTCTTTTCTCTTTGATTTCTTTTGTCTTCTCTTCCATTTTTCTTTCCTTCTCCTTTCTATGCTTTTATGCCCTTCTTTTTTTCATCTGAACTCTTCTATTCCTTTTTTATCTTTTCCTTGCGACTCTCACTGTTTATGGTGAGAGGTTCATGTAAAATAACCATTGCTGACTTTCATCAAGAGTAGCTGTATAGCCTGACAGTGTGTTTCTGCCCTGCAATGGAATGGCGATCTGTCCTGGGTGTACTCTGTCTTCAAACAGAGTCGGCTGAGATGGGCACCAGCCTCTCTGTGACCATAATTATTATTAGCTTAAGCAGTTCAGAAAACAAATGAACTAATCTTTTCCTTTCTACTTCTCTCTTCTCTATGCTTCTCCTTTTTTATCTCTTTGCTTGTTTTCTTCTGAGTAAAGAATATCTCTTCTATTCTCATTTCATCTCTTCTCATCTCTTCTTTTTTTCTTCTCTTCTCTTTGCTACTCATTGCCTCTCCCCTCCTATCTACTCTTCTTGTCTCTTCACTCCTTTCCCCCTTTATAAATCTCTTTTATTCTTTTTTTGTTTTGTTTTTAAAAATTATTCTCTTCTTATCTCTTCTCTTCTTTTTCTCAAAGCACCCAGTCACTATCTCTCCATTTTGTCTCAAGCCCAGCTCTGCTGTGCCAGTGGGAGAAACATGTTCAGGGAAATAAATAGCTTGTTTTTAGAGCAGTTGCGTCTTAAATATTTAAGTGACTATGACACGATGTGTGCGAGATTTCAAAGATGAGCTGTCAGTATCTAAAATACTCCAAGAACTCGGTACATCATTTAAACTTGGTCCTATTTCAACTACCCAATTTGGACAGCATGAAGTTGTTGGTGTAATTGAGTAAAACTGATATGAAATTCTGAATAAAATTAGACAAGAGGCTTTCGATCCTGCCCCTGAAGCTGCTGTAGATGTTCCCAGTGCTGTTTATTTAGCGGTACAGGCAGCTGGTGAGGAAAGATCATTTTTATGGGGCTGATAATCTCATGATCAAATCTAATTGAGGAATATTTAGAAATGAAATTATTAGCAAATATGTTGATATGGATGAAAAATGAAACCTTATATTGATGGCTGTTTAATTTTAAATTACACTGAGTTTGTTGAGCGAGCACATTTATTCCTCCTACTCTTGTTTTTCTATTTTTACCCCTCCCCCACTACCCTGGCCTTTAAATATTCGCATACTAATATAATACATAATACTTTTTTCTATGAGCACATCACTTTTTTCTATTTCTTGCCCATCAAACTGTAGCTGGCCCAAACATAAATTTATGGTCCCTCCAAAGCAGTGCTTCTCAAATAGTGGGGCGTGGTATGATGCGGGCGGGGGTGGGGGGGTGATGCCAGGTGGAGCTCGTATGAGCCTGGGCAACATGCTTTTCTGGAATTGTGTACGAGAATTAAGTGTAATTGCACCTCCACTCCACTAGATGGCAATGGCACTCTCATTGTCACGCTATGGTGTAGCGGTTTTTCGCACGAGCAAACGATATGAAATGCAGTAAACAACCCCTCAAGAAACAACACGGAAAATTTTCTAAAAGGAACAAAGAGAAAGGTGGAGAGAGACGGAGATATTAAGACATAAGTAAGTTAAATGAGTTTAAATAAGGATGTATTTTTTTATTTCAGGCACATGGGTTCATTTTAAATCTTTTCTGTTACAGATTAAAAAACAATGTTAATGAAGTTTTCTTTATTGTAATTTGAACTATATATTTTTGTTTGTTTTTAATGTTAATAAAAATACATTGTTATCAACAGGTGTACAAATAATACTTTTGTAGACAAATAACACTATTTATAGTCGCTCAAGGTGTCGTGGGGGGGCGTGAAATATTTTTTCCCTCCTATTGGGGGCGCCACAGAAACTAATTGAGGAGCACTGCTCTAAAGTAATATTAGTTTGTTTTGTGTTCAGATACCAAGTAATATGATTTAGTACTACATGGGAATGGTGCAATCTGATTGGTTCGACATTTTAAGATAATGGACGCTATCCACCTCTTAAGCTCAGAATAATCAAACAAATTAGAGTTTGTCACAGTCACTCATTCGGAAACCATGAAATTTCAATGAAATGCAAAATATTTTAACAAATCTATTCATCTAACTATTTATTTGTGTTTTTCATAGAAAAAACAGAATGTTCAAACGAGTTTCAAACGATTGGCATCAAAAATAGTCCCGCAATACAGGAAAAACCCTTCAGCCTGAGGAAGCCATATTGGATATTGGACAAAAATTGTAAGCTTGTGTAATTGTACAGTCCTAACATCTATACCTACATGAAATGTTAATGATTGACTGTGACTGATTTCAAGTTCGTGCATGGAATGTAACTGTTGACAGAAGACTGACAGACAGAAGAACTTTATACATGATGAAAATACCCCTCAGTCCTATTAGACTGAGAGATAAAAAAATGGCACTGGAGCATGTGTGACCATAGTCTTCTTCTTCTTCTTCTTCTTCTTCTTCTTCTTCTTCTTTCGGCTGTTCCCTTCAGGGGTCACCAGCCTTCATCTCACCCTATCCTCTGTATCTGCTTCTCTTACTCCAACTACCTTCATGTCCTCCTTCACCACACCATAAATCTTCTCTTTGGTCTTCCTCTGGGCCTTCTGCCTGGTAGTTCCAACCTCAGCATCTACTACCAATATACTCACTATCCCTCCTCTGTACATGTCCAAACCATCTCAATCTAGCCTCTCTGACTTTGTCTCCAAAAACCTCTAACATGTGCTGTCCCTCTGATGTACTCATTCCTAATCCTATCCATCCTCGATACTCCCAAAGAGAACCTCAACATTTTCATCTCTGCTACCTCCAGCTCTGCCTCCTGTCTTTTCCCCAGCGCCACTGTTTCTAAACCGTACAACATCGCTGGCCTCATCACATTCTTGTACACTTTTCCTTTCATTCTTGAGCATGTGTGCACATAGTGACACTTGAAAAATCTAAAAACATACCATTAAGCCATCCAGGGTGTACTGTGTCCTTGCTTGGAGTTGGCTGGGATGGGCGCCAGCCTCCCCGTGACTCTAATTAGGATTAAGCGATTACAGAAAATGAACGGAATGGAACCATTTAACTAGTTTTAGCTTGATTTTCCTATGTCTGTGTCTTCTATATACTAAAACAAATATTCAAAACAGACTTGTACTTTTTATCTTAGGTGAGATAGATATCACAACCATGAGGGCCATTCACTAATATTAATCTCGTCTAAGGTAAATAATTGTTGTTTAAAGTCTATTAAATCACTGTAGTAATGGCCCTTCTTCTCCTGTGTTCAAGTCTGTCATGCTTTTCTTGGCGGGTTGCTACTCATCCAGATTCAGAATGTATGTGTGACCTACCAGATGTATTATCAGCAGTTTGAGCATGAAAAACAATATTTACATTCCACAGTTGCTGTAATCTATTTGTGGTAAGACGAAGAAAAAAATCTATTTTGAGTACATCAAACACATCGTGTCCATCAGCGGCAGGAAACGTGACACCAGCTGTGATTTGGAAGAAGAGGACTATAATGAAAGCATAAATGAATTATAATTCACTTTGTCTGTGCATGAAGTTGCATCTATAGTTGGTTTAATTTATCTATATCTTTTCCTCACCTCTATGTGGCGTTTATGTGGATGTTGTGGGCAGGTAGGGCCCAACAATGGCAACTATTCACTGCTGAACCAAAAATGCCAGATTCTTCATCCATCCATTCGATGAACTGCATAATCGTACTAGGGTTGGAGGGAGAGAAGAGCCTATCTCAGCCAAATTAGTGGCACACTACACCTTGAAGAGCTGGCCAGACCATTACAGAGCCACACACAAAACCATTCAAGTTAACACTCACCTAGGGGCAATTTCGAACACCAGTGAGTCACCACCATCTACAATGCTGCCTCTGCTTTCTTAATAAAGTGGATTATTACAACCGGCAGTGCGTCAGCTGAGATAGGTGGTAATTAAGATTGAGCAGCTTAGCAAATGAATGAATGAATTATGACAACCTACTTCACCGTCACTATGTTTATGCCTCTTTGCCTCAGAACTTCCTTCGAGAGGATGTATTGCTTAACACCAACGTTAACGTTGTAAATGATGGATGGAAGTATGTTTATGTTTTCAGTTAAACATTTGAAACTTTATTTTTGCAAGTAAGGGGAGTAGAAATGAGTCTCAAGTCTAAATGCTGATGAACTCTTCTCTATTTGGGCGGGACTCATCTTTGAATATGGCCCCAAGAGAACGCTTGGAAATGTCAGAAAATGTGTCTTGGCCTCTGAGGAACATTTGATTTTATAACATTTCCAAAATATTTACCAGTTCTTTCCTCATTGTGTGCACACACACACACACACACACACACACACACACACACACACACACATACACATACACACACACACACACACACACACACACACACACACACACACTCTCTGTCAAAACAGATGACATGCAAAGTGATCTGAGAAGAATGGCTGAAATATCTGAGTCAGCGTAATCCCTTGAACTATGAGAAGCGAGCATGCAGGTATATATGCTTAACTGCCTTTATCGTAATCTTAGTGTTACGTCAGGGAAGCAGGCTCCAGATCGTTTTCATTGCAAGAACTGATTTAAGGTGCACAGCGTTTTAATTACACTTTGGTGCAGAGGAAAGGAGGTAACAGAGGAGGCTTTTAAAGCTGTGTTAAAGATAATTCACTTTGTTTAGTTTTTACTGTTCAGGGACACCCGAGCAATGGGATACGCTGAGGTATAGCGGTCTTCTTTCACTTAGACAAAGGAATTGACTCGTACTCCAATGCAGTCCCCTTTCTACACTGTGAAAACCTGGTGCTAAAACAAACCGGAAGATGATATTGCGTTGGGGACGTGTCGAGGAAAGAGTCAATGTTTGCCACCCCTGTGCATGTGTTAGATTTACACCAGTGCTGAGTGGCATTTCATTCTGCCGCCTCTTGCACAGATCAATGCCGTGTAGGTCACGGAGGGTGCATGGCCATATACAGTCGCATAGTACTGCTGATTATCAAAACTTCTACTTTTCTGTAAGAATGCCTTTGTATTGTATTTATAGATAAGCATTGAAATAGACAATACAGTTTTCACTCGGCTTGGGTGAGACTGATAACGATTTAACGGAGACGGTGTCATAGTGTTATCAGATACGTAGTCAGGAGCTGTTTGTTTTCAGTGGAAACTGCAAAACACAGCCGGGTGATGGATTGTGCATTCCATACCCTTTCAATATAATTAGTTGTCCTTGTTTCCTCTGCCAAAGACATTGTGTTTTGCTCTCAGTTTGTGTGTTTGATTGTTAGTAGGATTACACAAAAAAATACAATCCGGCTTGTCATGAACTTTCTACCAGATGTGGTACTCTATTTTAGAGATGATCCAGATCAAATTCTAGGGTCCAGATATTTTTGAAGAAAGATTCTTTATCATTGTAAGAATTTTTTGGAAGTGCCATATTAGTGCAGACCCAACAGGGGGCATTGTGTACTTTGCAAAAGATTACTTATTGTGTGTATTGTGTATTTGCATGAAATTTTAACCAGAAGTGGGGCTATGTGAAAAGAAGACCCCGTTCAATTTTTGGAGAAGATCCAGACCAAATTCTGGAATTCACGCTCTTCATAAAGTATTCTCTAGCATTCTATAGCCTCCATGGATCGGAGGATTTTTGCTATTTTATTTTATATGTGGGATTGCTGTGCTTGGCAGAGGTTTGTGCTCTCAGAGTGCTTTTGTTCTATTGGTGAAAGTGTTTGAATGTGTTTCATCTCAGGGAACGTGCAAGAAAAAAATTCAACCTGTTTAAGCACTTTCAAATGATCACCATGAACAATATCTATAAATAATTGTTTTATTTATTATTATTTTTTTACATCAAATTTTGCCTTTTATACTGCCATTTTCAAGCATTTTTGAATTAAAGTATTAAATGGAGTCGCATTTAAATATAGTTATTGTTGTACTTGATATATGTTGTTTATATGTACATGACGTTAAATAAATATTTCAGGGTGTTGTTGTGGCATAGTTGTTGGCACTTCTGGCTCTTTGCAAGGTCATGAGCAACATAGTCAACGAGCTTGTTTCTGTGTGCCATTTGCATGTGATTTCTATGCTCGTATGGGTTTCGTCGGAGTACTCTGTTTTTTTCAGCAGTCCAAATAAACACCCATTAGGCTTATTGGCTATGTTTGAATGGATGAACTCGATAACAGGCTTTGTATCACATATTCATTCATTCATTTTCTGAACTGCTTAATCATTTTTGGATTTATCCTCAAACATTAGTCGCACACATGAGTACAAGTGTACCCAGTGGCACAGATTTGAACGGATAAACAAAAATTTTATATATATATATATATATATATATATATATATATATATATATATATATATATATATATACACACACACACACACACACACACACACAGTGGTATCTTGACTTACGAAATTAATCGGTGCCGAGTGCAAGCTCGTAAATCAAAATGTTCGTTAAATAAAACACAAATTCCCATAGAAAATAATAGAAAACCAATTAATCTGTTCCAACGCCCTCCCAAACACATATAACCTGACACAAACCTGTATATGTGACCTATTATATTAAAGATAAACATGTAAAAACAATAAATATTTAATAATAATAATAATAATAATAATGATAATGATAATAATAGTAATACATGTACATTAGTAGTAATAAAAAATAATGAATAATTATTTAAACAAGAAGAAACAATAAGTCAACTACCCCTTCTGATCATCGACTGCGACAAAGATGTCACGTTGGCCGAAGATGTCGCATAAGGTGGTGCGTAACACAGACGAAGGAAGAGGAGGAGGAGAATTTTGTGCATGTGCATGCCACAAATGCCAGCAAGGAAAGGCTCGTGGTGAGCTCCCACAAGGCCAATGCTTCTTAAATAGTGGGGCACGGTCAATGCCGGGGGGGGGAGTATGACCCTGGGAGACATGCATTTCTGCCATACTGTACTACAATTAAGTGTAAGTGTGAATCCTATACAGTAGGTGGCAGTGGTGCTCTCACTGTGTTCCTTATGGTGTAGGGAAAAAGCACCAAGCAAACGATGTTAAGTGCAGTAAACACTATTTATAGTCATGTACGGGGTGCTGGTAGGGGGCGTTTCTTCCTATAGGGGGCATCACAGAAAATAATTGATAAGTACTGCACAAGACGTTCTGGTAGCGTGGAAGAATGCACGTGGAACAATACAAGGCTAATCGACCCGGAAAAGCCATTTCCCCAACAGAGCTTGTAAATCAAAATTTTGCTCGTTGGATGGGTTACATTTTTGGTGGGATCGAAGCTCCTATCAGAGAGGCTAGATTGAGATGGTTTGGACATGTACAGAGGAGGGATAGTGAGTATATTGGTAGTAGGATGCTGAGGTTGGAACTAGTACCAGGCAGAAGGCCTAGAGGAAGACCAAAGAGAAGATTCATGGATGTGGTGAAGGAGAACATGAAGGTAGATGGAGTAAGAGTAGAAGATGCAGAGGATAGGGTGAGATAGAGGCAGATGATTCGCTGTGGCGAACCCTGAAGGGAAAAGCTGAAAGGAAAAGAAGAAAAAGAAGATATTTATATATATATATATAATTTTTCGGGGATGAAATATTTTGTAATATGTTAGCATCCAGGAATCTGAAGTGTATTTAGAAAAGGCAACGGCGCTACCATAGTGCCAGCTCTCCCATATGTAGTTCCTTCCCATAAATTTGAGTAATACCATCCAACAACACTCCATCTTCTTAACAACAGCATATTAAATTTGTTCAATTTGCATGTGTTGCATCACAATAACCGGAACGGGTACATCTGTGTTTTTTGTGCTCTGGATGTTTAAGTGCACCGTGCACATAATGCTAGTTCTCTTGGGTTTCTTACATATGTTAATGTGGCATTGTGCATCAGTGGCTTGAATTTTCATTCTGCAGTTTGTGATATATGGCGGTTCTGGTCCGAAGTTAGTAATTTCCAGTGCAGTCATGGCAAGGCAGCTGGAGAGGTGCATGTCAGGTTTGGGTGGACATGGTGCATTTCATCAGCGGCTTGAATCACGATGGGGAAATAGAGATGGAGAGGATATCAGCTTGTGGGAAAACCGTGAATCAAACAAGAGTGAGAGAGAGAGAGAGAGAGAGAGAGAGAGAGAGAGAGAGTGTGTGTGTGTGTGTGTGTGTGTGTGTGGGTGTGTGTGTGTGTGTGTGTGTTTGTCCAGTTGACATCAAATCTCTCCATTATGCTGGAGGAACATAAATATATTCATACTGTAGGTGCATGCTGGTTTCCATGAAATTAGAATTTACTGATACAACATTTTATAATAAGTCTGATTTTTTGTTTTTGTTTTTGTTATATTGTGTTTTTTGTTTGTTTGTTAGTTAGTTAGTTTGTTTTTGTAGAACAAAGTGACAGTTTGCATAGAAAACCACAATTGTCTTTTTTAAATAATGATACTACAACAGGTAGCAATATTTAGTGTCCATTCATGATGTCTTATATATCACTACACCAGGGGTTCATCGCTTGCGAGAAGACATCTGATACACACACACACACACACACACACACACACACACACACACACACACTCACTTGACTCGGAAACAGTAAACCATTATGAGATTATAATTAGCTCGGTGTCTACTGAAACAGTGCATTTGTTATTCATAGGGGCCTGAGATTTTTAATGGAAGCATTGTCATCAAATAAATCCTCATTAGCGGTTTTTTCCCTCACTTACTGCAGAATGAAAATAGGATTTTAATGTTGGAATATTTATTGTGTCGAACGTCAGCGGAGTTAAGTGAGCCTCCTATCAACCAATGGATGGTGAAAATCGAAATTTGCTTAATCTTACTAGGGTCACAGGAAGGCTTGAGCCTATCTCATTTGACTCTGGGTGAAAGTGAGGTACAACCTGAACAGCTCGCCAGTCCATCACAGGGCTAACACACACACACACACACACACACACACACACACACACACACACACACACACACACACACACACACACACAAAACAACTCACACCTAGGAGTGGCTTGAAACAGTCAGTCAGCCTATTGTGGATGTGTGTGTGTGTGTGTGTGTGTGTGTGTGTGTGTGTGTGTGTGTGTGTGTGTGTGTGTGTGTGTGTGTATGTTGTATACCCCCCACACACACACCAAGAACTAGAAGAGGAAAGAGATAGAGCCTATATGCAGGTATTGGTTGAAAACACATTACCAGGAGGTCACAGGAAAAGATAAGAGTGAGCGAGATCAGGGGAGTCCCAGAGACAGATGTCATCCTCCCTGCAGATTGATGACTTGTGACTGGATTCCACACTTGGAAATGACCCCTGTGTCCTCTGGAGTAATTTATAGATGACGTTTTTAAAGATTTAAGCACAATTCTGTGACCATTGTGGCCTCGGCTTCAGAATGACCTTCTGGTGCAGCAGGAGGAGGAGCAGACCTTGGCAAAATGAGTCATGAGACACTGGACAGTGCTGGACATCTGAGGATGGAAGTGTTTTATTTAAAGTCCGTGATTTGTTTACGTCAATGCTTTGGTAAAAATGGTACTTCTTTTTTTTTTTTTAGAATGATGAAGCACATCATGAAATATGAGCTAGACTACAAGATTGGCAATAAAAACTAAAAAACAACAAAACAAAAAAAAAAAACAGTTCTCAATATTGGTACAGAATTTTTTTTTGGCTTTCTCTCGGATTCATAACTGCAATAAATCAAGTAATCTGTATACACAATTGCCTGCTGGCGATCCACCATGCTTGCCAACCTGTCTGAGGTTGTTAACTCACCAACAATAAATCATTTTTTAAAAACAGCACAGAAGTAACAGGCAGTTCGAGCATCTAATCCAGCTTCCAGATTGACTGTGCATGTAGCACGATGCATGTTTTTAATGACCAATTTTATTTCGGTTCTGCCAAGCAGCAAAAGTAGTTTGGTGACTGTTTGACGGTGTAAACTCAGCCAGTGTGACTGGAGCTTGGAATTTCAGGAGCTTAAATATATGGAAAGAAAGCAGGAAGTAGTTGGCACAAGATAGTTTGACCACCATTGGTGAACGGTATAAATTTATAGTAATGAACAGAAGGAGAGTTAACTGAGTATTTCAGGTGTTTTCTCGGGTATACAGAGAAATCACTGATCTAAAAAGAAAAAGAGTGACTCATGAGGGCTTCAATTCTGAAACCACAAGGCAGGCAATTTGGTGAAACTTCTCTCTTTTTTTTTTGAAGACCTCAATATCGTGTAATATGGTTGGAAGCTGACACAGCTTGAAATCCCAGAGAATTTTATTGCTGAAGGTTAGAATGTCTTAAATTCATAAATTTCTACCAATAATTTTACTTTTTTTTTTTTTTTCAAATGTAAGACAGTACACGGTATAACTATATAGACAGAGTAAGCCATATAGACAGTATGACAGTAAAACAGTATTAACAGTCTAGACCATACAGACTGCATAGCAGAAAAGACAGTAAAGACATCTCACCTATATGGCACTGATGCAGCTTCAATTTTTGTCTCATGAAATTACTAAGAGGTGTAAACCAGTCTTTCTTTGAGCTCATTGGGAGCAGCAAATATTGGAAGCTAACAAGCCAATCAATTAATTTCAAATCATTTCAAATCCAGAATTACTTTATATAATTTATTTGATTTCTCTGCAGATTTTGGATTATTTTCCATTTTCCATTCTTCAGGGCTCCAATTTTATGACAGGATGTTCCAGGCTCATAACTACCACTTACGTGTGTGTGTGTGTGTGTGTGTGTGTGTGTGTGTGTGTGTGTGTGTGTGTGTGTGTGTGTGTGTGTGTGTGTGTGTGTGTGTGTGTGTGGTTTAGAAACAGTGGCCCTGAGGAAAAGACAGCAGGCAGGGCTGGAGGTAGCAGAGATGAAAATGTTGAGGTTCTCTTTGGGAGTAACGAGGATGGATAGGATCAGGGATGAGCACATCAGAGGGACAGCACATGTTAGAGGTTTTGGAGACAAAGTTAGAGAAGCTAGATTGAGATGGTTTGGACATGTACAGAGGAGGGATAGTGAGTATATTAGTAGTAGGATGCTGAGGTTAGAACTACGAGGCAGAAGGCCTAGAGGAAGACCAAAGAGAAGATTTATGGATGTGGTGAAGGAGGACATGAAGGTAGTTGGAGTAAGAGAAGAAGATGCAGAGGATAGGGTGAGATAGAGGCAGATGATTCGCTGTGGCGACCCCTGAAGGGAACAGCCGAAAGAAGAAGAAGAAGAAGAAGAAGTGTGTGTGTGTGTGTGTGTGTGTGTGTGTGTGTGTGTGTGTGTGTGTATATATATATATATATATATATATATATATATATATATATATACATATATATATATATATATATGTATATATACAGTCGGCCCCCAACTTATGAAATTAATCCGTTCCAGAGCCATTTTCGTAATGCGGGGATTTCGTAAGTAGGGGTCGCATTTTACATGTTAAACGCCTAATTCGTTCCAAAGGCTCCAGTCTTTGGACTGGATAAACCCTTTAAAATTGATAAAAGTACACCAATTTTGGATGAAATATGTGTTAAAAGTAAAAGAAAATTATTTATTATACAATTTAAACATTTTATTAACATATTAAACCATTTTATTAACATATTTATTAATTAAACCATTATGAAACATTTTTATTAACACACACACACACACACACCCCTCTCTCTCTCTCTCTCTCTCGCTCTCTCTCTCTCTCTCTCTCTCTCTCTATCGCTCTATCTCTCTCACCCGTGCTGCGGGACACGCCCACAAGACGTGGAATTCAAAGCGCATTCCCTGCTTGACAAACTCAACTTTAATTTGATTCCTTGAGGGATCGGAATTCCAGATGAGCTTAAATCCCCCCACATTTATTAAACATTTACTGAATTAAAACAACTTAAAAAACTAAACTAAAAACTAAAGAGTGAAGCTTCCTTCTGTCTCTATCTGGGAGGTCAGCGGGGCGGGATGTTGAGAGACAGCCAATGAGAGAGCAACTCGCGCGTGGTATGAAATTTTGATTGGTGCGTTTGAATTTCCTTTCGTAAGAGGGGGTTGTGTCGTATCTCGGAGACGGAAACTCAGGAAAATGGTTTTCGTAACCCGGGGATTTCGTACACAGGGCTCTTTGTAAGTTGGGGGCCGACTGGACACTAGTACATCCATACATGAAGTCCTTGTGTTTGAATCACCTGGGCAAAATCTAAAAGGAAATTTCTCCTGCACATTTTCACTCGCTTGCAATTTCAAGGCCTGAGAGATCCCAGCCTAACTGCTAACTCCAATAACTTGTCCCATGCATGCCAGAGACACTTAGAACAGTTTTTTAATCACAGTACTGGTTCTCATACCATCATCTCCAACAACAGCTTTGTCCAATCCTACCCCACCCTGCTGACTGCTTAGCCAAGTCAGGTGAGAGGGAGGCGTGCAGATGGTCTGTCCTCATTGGGGCTTAATGATGAACAGTGGTCTCCTATCCTCCATGAAGAACATAGATGCCTGAACATGAGATGGCCAGAGGTAGCAAGTGATACAGCACACTCTGGTCTTCCGAATTGAGGTGTAATGGTGCAGTACTGACGTCCCTTGCTGTGACCATTGAATTAATACGTGTAAGCAGTGATGGAAAGAATGGGAGGGCTAAAAAGATTTTACTGTCTATCACTGATCATGTCTTCCTGTTAGTAAACCATTAGGGTTGATCCTTGTATTAAGGAGTGTGTAATGATAGGCATAAACTATGTTCATTAAAAGTGGAACGATATATATATTTTTTTACTTTTAAGCCAGTCTGCAATAATGCCATGTCACTTCTGAAGAGCAAGCACTCCCCACAAAGCTTTCTCCAATGTTACGTCACCAAAGGCGACGCTGCAAACACAGATTTAATGCAAGAATGTTGCTGCAATGTAATCTTCAAAATATTAAGTCAATGTTACATTGTCAACTTGCAACAGTGATCTTTCAGGTATCGTAACGTTATTGCAAGCTGACCCGTGTAACACTGCCTTCATTTTTCATCATTGGGTATTAAACTTTTTTGAATCTGTTGCTAAACCCAAAGTTTCTTAAAAAAAAAAAAATCATCCCCAGCAACAAGACATTGGCATCCATTTTTTTCCTGATCAATATTGTGCGAAAAAACCTGCTGTTGTAATTTGACCATGACAGTAAAACTGGCTTTATACAATGCGGCTTTCTACATGGCGAAATATGTAAACATGTGAATGTTTTTAGCGGAGCTCAAGAGCTCATGCAAGTGCTGTATAACCATGAGCTTAAATATGCCGTTGTCCGTGCTCACGTGGCCAAACAGGTGTGTGAGCTACACTGTTGGCGCTGCGTGCACTTACACTTTGCAGCTTATTCTCTATTATGTATGCATGTTTCAATAAACTTACACAGGCAAACATTTTTCTGCTCCTCTTTCAAGCAGTGCCTAAATATTTATATTAAATAAATCTAAGGTCTGAGCTTGAAAGAAAACTGCCCCAGCCTCCAATTCATACTATTTTGTTTGTATTGTTGTAGTGCGGGGCAGTGGCGGCCTGGTGGTAGAGGTGCTGGATCACTGATCCCAAGGTTGGAGGTTCAAGCCCCACTCACCACAGGTTGTCACTGCCCCCCCCCCCCCCCCAGTGCAGTTAACTGGATTATCAAAAGCCGGCCATGTCTCTCACTGTCTATGGTGTGACGCTGTAAAAGAACCATTGTTGACGTTCATAAAGAGTAGCTGCATACCCGTCAGCATGTTTGTGCCCTGTGATGGCCTGGCAAGCTGTCCTCGGTGTACTTTGCCCTTGCCGGGAGTCGGATGGAATGGGCGCCAGCCTCCCTGTGACCCTAATTAGGATTAAGCCATTACAGGAAATGAATGAATGTTGTAGTTTGTTTGTTTGTTTGTTTGTTTGTTTGTTGGGTATCATGGCTGATCAGCTGGGAGACTTTTAATGTTTCTTCTTCCTTTTTACCCAACCTGATCATTTCCCAATTTCCCAGCAACATCTTTGCCAGTCATCATTATACATTAAGATTACACATATTAACCTTTCAAATATCCATAATGTTCAAGGATTTGCTTTATTTCTCTTTTTTAATGATAGTGTTGGTCTTTTTTCCTGAAAAGTAAATAAAGAAATGTAAAACATATAAAAAAGAACATTTGTAAAAGCTACTCCACTTATACTGGCCAGTTCTGCATCTAACTTTGAATGGTTAACGTTCCAATGATGGATGTTTGCCCACCCGCAGACGCAAGTCACGCAAATTGGTTTCTGATCAGAGCTTGAGTGCTGTTGCTGCTCTAACTCCAAATCAACTTGATGATCTGTTTGAAACTGAGATTTATAATAAAAAATTAAATTGTGCTTTCCTTAGAGCGAGGGAGAGAATGTGTGTGTGTGTGTGTGTGTGTGTGTGTGTGTGTGTGTGTGTGTGTGTGTGTGAGAGAGAGAGAGAGAGAGAGCGAGAGAGAGAGAGCAGATGGTCTGCCACAGGCATAAATATTAATAATTATAAAGATAGTAGAAATACTTTGCAAGCAGGAGACAGATCAGCCATACAGGTTTAGCCATGCTTTCCATTTATGACAAAAAATATGGGTATCAGCATGCAGCAGCCTAAAGGTGTGTGTGTGTGTGTGTGTGTGTGTGTGTGTGTGTGTGTGTGTGTGTGTATCTCCAGTAAAAAGCAGCTGACATTCTCTCAGGCATGCATTGATCTCTTTAGCATTAGCGGCACACTCGTCAGAGAGGTTTTGCGAGTGCACGTTTGATAAAGAGTCGGCTGTTTACAAATCCTATTATGTCTGTTTCGTGTGTCCTTAGAGTTGATTGCTGGTCCATGTTAGCTTTAGCAAATGTCTTAATTGCGTTAAATGGGGGGGAAAGCTGACAGCTTAGAAGCAATTAATGAGTGTTTTTGCGAGCGATCGTATTCCTGGGATGCTTTTGTTTGTTTAGCACAGTAGACAAGAGACAAGGGTAGAGAGCAAGAGAGAGAGAGAGAGAGAGAGAGAGAGAGAGAGAGAGAGAGAGAGAGAGAGAGAGAATGTGCTGGCATCACCTTGAAACTCTAAAGCATAGGAGAAACAGGTCATTGTATCTTGGCTGAAAAGAGGCTCACTCCATCTCCTTATTCAATCCCTTTTCTGGCCTCAGCCACTTTCTCTCCTTCTGCTCACTTGTTCCTCCTTTTTTTCTTTTTTTTCTTTCTCAGGCTTGTCTTTTCCTTCATGTTTCGCTCTCCTGTAAGACACAAAAAGCCACTCAGGGAGGGTTTGGAGGACTGTGTATAAATATCTTGGGATGAATTATTAAGGTACCCTTGCTTGCTAATAATCCCACAGGACCCCATTCTACTGTGACACAAAAGATGGAGGGAAAACAATTAGCTGGGGGGTGGGGGTGGCGTCTGTCTTGATAATGAATATATGTGATGAAGAAAGCTGGAGACATCAACACACTCTCCATCTTACCTAATAACACCAATTAAGGCAGAGGAATCGATGAGTCGAGAAGCACAAGCTAAACGATTCAGTTCTTTGCGCCAAATGTCCACCCGAAGAGAAGGACACAAGGACGGCGAGGGGACAGTAGCAAGGAGAGGAAGGCGGCTGAATATTAAGGAGCTGTTTGTGTCTGCGGCTGTGGAAGGACGAAGCAGCAGGGGCAGATCACCCCGTCTCGGACTCAATTAGCTCCACCATGCTGGTGTTTCCCTTTCGTCCTGCCCTCCAAGAAACCTTACAACAACCAATTCGCATATCTCATCTCTCTGGGAGTGAGGACACAGGGATTTATTGAACTTTTCCATTAATTTTGTCTGTTAATCAAACGGTGGTCAGTTGCATTCCAATTATAACTTCGAGGGTAATTGACCTATCATGTCCATTAACATTTAAGTTCAGATGTACACACACACACACACACACACACACACACACACACACACACACACACACACACACACACACACACACACACACACACACACACACACACAGAGTCTTTATTCACTCCAACAGTGCTGTGGGAATATTTGGTGCACTCAAGACATTTCTTGGCATCTATTATTGTAACCTTCAGTTCTTGTATTTCAGCACTTGGCAGACTCCTTTAACCTCAATACTTATGGGCAGTTTGCATTTCACCCTACACGGCTGGCTGCTAATTCAGTGTCTCCTGGAGTATACTTCGGTTGAACTACTATCCAATCTGTCTGGAAGGTGACATTATGTATCTTTCATTTTCATTCATTTTCTGAACCGTTTAATCCCAATTAGGATCACGGAGAGGCTGGCGCCCATCTCAGCCAACTCTGGGAGAGGATAGACTACATTCTGGACAGCTCACCAGGCCGTCACAGTCTTTCATTTTGAAGAACACCTTTTTTTTGGTAATATTCAGCGAAATTCTCTTTTTAAATTGAACGACTTTTACATCAAGAGGTAGAGGTGTACGACGATTAGGTGACATAGTGCTTAGCATGTCTACCTCACAGCAAGCGGGTCCTGGGTTCGAGTCCCAGGTGCTTTTGTGTGGAGTTTGTATATTGTTCCTGTGCTGGTGTGGGTTCCTCTGGTTTCCTACCACAGCCCATAGATGTGCACATTATGCAAATTGGCTGTTCCAAATTACCCCTGAGTGTGAATGGTTGTGTCTGTGTTGGACTCTCGATGAAGTGGTGAGCTGTTTAAGGTGTACCTCACTTTTGCCAAGTTCTGGCTCAGATAGGCTTTCACCTCCTCACCACATTACTAGATTTAAGAAGTTCGACAAATGAGTGAGAGTGAGTGGGATAGACGTGAAAATGAATTTCAGTTTTTGAACTGCTTTATTCTTTGTACGGCTCATGGCGATGTGAAGCCAATCCAAGCCGACTCCAGGTTACATCCTGAAGCGCTCACCAGACCCTCACTGGGACGCATGCACAACCATTAGCTTAATGTGGTTGCCTTTGGACTGTGGGAGGAAACCAGAGTACCCAGATGACACCCTCACAAAATGCAAACCCGACACAGAATAAGGGAGAACGCTCCAGGAACTCGGACCTTGACTCATACCTGAAGTGGATGTGCTAACCACTATGTCGTCAAGCTGCCTTCCAACTTAAAATTGAAGAAACACATCCTCCATTGGTAATATTTAACATTTTTGTGCCTGGTTTGATTTTAGCACTGTTGTTCTGGGTTTGAACTTCTAAATTCCAATTTGAGGACAACCTGTGTGGAGTTTGGATGCTCTTCCAGTGTCTTGGTAGTACAGTCCAAAACCATGCACATTAGGTCAACTGGCTACTCTAAATGCTCTGAGAGTGTGAACGGTTTTATATCTATATTATATCTACATTCGCCCTCCTTTTGTCTAAAGTCACTTGGGATTGACTCCATCCTCACAGTGACTGCTCAGTGACTTTAAGTACAATAGATAATGGATGGATGGGTGGAGCGCTTTACTATGCTGAAGTGACTCAAATCAGTTTTTTTAGAAACGGTGGTGCAGTGGTTATCATGTTCACCTCACAGCAAGAAGGTCTTGGGTTCGATTCCTAGGTTTAGGCTTTTTTGTGTGGAGTTTGCATGTTTTCCCAATGCTTGTGTGGGTTTCCTCTGGATACTCTGATTTCTTCTCACAGTCCAAAAATATGCACAAGAGGCTAATTTACTCTTCCAAATGGTTGTGTGCATGTCGGACCTGCGATGGCCTGCCAAGCTGTCCAGGGTGTACTTGCCCTCGCTGTAGTGGTTGGCACAATTATGTCACAGCAGGAAGGTCCTAGGTTACCAGACTTGGCGAGGACGTTTGCGTGTTTTCACTGTACTTGCCTGGGCTTTCACAGGTTACTGCAGTTTCCTCCTACAGTCTAAAGATACGCACATTAGGCTAGTTGGCTGTTTCAAGTTGCCCCAGATATGGAGGTGTGTGTGTGTGTGTGTGTGTGTGTGTGTGTGTGTGTGTGTGTGTGTGTGTGTGTGTGTCTGTGTGTGTGTGTGTCTGTGTGTGTGTGTGTCTGTGTGTGTGTCTGTGTGTGTGTCTGTGTGTGTGTGTGTGTGTGTGTGTGTGTGTGTGTGTGTGTGTGTGTGTGTGTGCGCATGCGCTGGCCCTTTGATGAAGTATTGTGTTGTCCAGGGTGTGGCTTGCCTTTGCCCAGAACCGGATGGGATGGTCTCCAGCCTCCTTGTGACCCTAGAAAGGATTAAGTAGTCCGGCAAATGAATGAAAAAACGGACCATGATAAGAGCAAATAACGGTCAATTTTTAGAGTCTTCCATTGGCAGCTCTTCTAAAAGTGTGTGTATTATCAAATTTGTGTTTGTGTGTGTGTTTGTGTGTGTGTGTGTGTGTGTGTGTGTGTGTGTGTGTGTGTGTGTGTGTGTGTGTGTGTGTGTGTATTCCTGCTTAGTTTTCTTGGAGTGGTGCATGAAGGGACAGTGTTGTAATGATGCATTTTCTGCTCCATTGATTCCGCAGTTCAACCCCACACTAAATCCTTCACATGCAACACATTAGAGCTGGGCTTTTTTCCCTCTGCCAATCGATTAAGCGCGACTTACAGTCCACACAGCCATGCTCCTCTGGAGGCCTTGCAGATGGCACACGCTATCTGGAAGCAGGAGGCGGAGTTGGGCCACAGCCGAATGCCATTTCAAGGTTCCTCTTCATTGACTGCAGGGAGGCAGGCCTGGTATTATACTCCATT
This sequence comes from Plotosus lineatus, assembly GCA_024760905.1. Taxonomy (NCBI): domain Eukaryota; kingdom Metazoa; phylum Chordata; class Actinopteri; order Siluriformes; family Plotosidae; genus Plotosus; species Plotosus lineatus. The sequence goes on from CM045735.1 coordinate 37,027,236, forward strand.
AGAAATGGATGCATCTCCAATCTTTTTTTTCCCTTCCTTCTAATATAGAGCCTCACTTCTTTTACATTCCACTGGAATATTATCACTCAAGACAAGGACTCATTACTCTCCAGAACCAGCTCCTGAATATTTAAGGTCTATTGGGTTCAAAAAAAAAAAAAAAATCAGAAGAAGAGGAAGAAAGAATGGCCTGGCATGGTCTCAGAGTAGTAAATGAAAATTTCTTTGCAGCCCCCAACTGTCTTTTACCTCCTGCCTCCACTGGTTTCTCTGCCTCTATTTGCTCAAATTATTCTCAGAGCTCATATTGCGGTTTGGAAAGTGCAGTTTATTTAATCAGGGCTTTACTGCTTCCAATTAAACATTTGTGGGGAGAGGTGCAATGGAGGGGCATGCTGGAGTATTTCCAATTCTGACCTTGAATAGGCAGACCTTAGAGGATGGCGTATTTAAATGATCAGCAACTTATGGGGCAGCCAGACAGGGGGATAAGGAAGCTTTGCTTTCAGTCTCCATTAGAAAGCAGAAGACTGACAGAACAGCAGCACGCCAGTCATTCACACTCAGGTCTGTAAGCGTCTGATGAGCAACTATTGATTTAATGCAGGATAATGTAAAGCAGGCTGAGCAAGTCAGTGTCGTAGCTCGGCTGTTGCTCAGCTACGTGTTGCAGTAAATGTTATTCCTTGCAAATGAATGCTTATACATACTGTCTTGGAGACATTGGGAAATTGTGTGTGTAAATGTGTAAATGTGTGTAAATGTGTGTGCATATATGTGTGTGTGTGTGTGTGTGTGTGTGTGTGTGTGTGTGTGTGTGTGTGTCTGTCTGTCTATCTGTGTATATGTGTGTATGTGTGTGTGTGTGGGGGGGGGGTCTAATCACGAAACTGGCACTCAAATATGCGACATTGACCGTTTATATTTTCTACAGATTTAGAAAAAAATAGTTTTTCCCATTTTTCATGTATGAGGTCAATATACATTAAATCCTGGTAGATGCAGAATAATATTTGTTGGAGAAGCAGCATCATCAAATTATCAGTAGCACGACTCAAAGTCAGAATGAACAGCCTTCTATTCACTAATAATAACTTTAGATGATAACACTGTGCTGATTGATGATATTTGACATGTTCAACTTTTCTTTATCTAAAGTCAATAAATGCCAGTCCGTCAGTGATCGGTGGGAAACAAGATACACCGTGTAACATGGACAGGAAAAGTTACGTATATCATCGATCCTGTTTAAAGTCTGGTACTTATTTACCAATTTTGCCACAAACTGCAGATTCCATGGTTCATGCTGCTCTGTTTCATGTGGTTATTGGACCTGTGGAGACTTTAGCAGAGGTTCAGTTTGAGGTGAAAATAATGAGGTCTTTCTCTTGTCACAAAATTGAGCATGAAAATGGTGTGAACTAGGAAGTGCAGTGATACCTCAGCTCACGAACATAATTGGTTCCCAGAAAGTGTGTGTAAGGCGAAAAGTTCGTCTTCCGAACATTTATTTCCCATAAGAAACCATTAAAATGAGAATAATCCGTTCCCAGGTCCTTATAAAACATAATTTTCTACTAAATAAGCCTTAAAACTACACAAAAATATACCTTATTTTATGTATAATAAATGTGCTATTGTATTGTAATTAAAGAAATAAACTGTACTGTATAATAAAGTGGTTTTATTTACCTTTGTGATGGTAGTTGATGGCTTGATGGAATGGAGTGGGAGGAGGAGGGAGGGAGGGACTTACTGTTTGGAAGGAGAGTCACCTTCCATCAGGACTGTAGGTAACTCAACCTGTGGTGGGGTCTTTTTCGGTCCCATAATAGCAAAAGTACACTCAATATGGTCCAAAATGTCTATCAAACACAAACCACGTCCGCACTCAAAGAAAGGGGGTGACGAACTGGGACGCCGTGAGCGTGCGTCAGCTTCTCGTGGCCGCCACCGTGGTGCTGTTCGACCGCGTGGTTTGGTTCGTCCGCCGAAAGCTAGTTCGTCAGCAGAGACTATATGCTCGTGAATTTAATGTTCTTGAGGCGAAAAGTTCATGAACTTAAGCGTCCGTCAGCGGAGATTTTACTGTATTTGAATTATTTCAAAAACTGTGTTCACTATATGTATACATATTTTGATATGATTTTATCTCCCAGACATGCACTAAAGATTCTGATGCATTGATTCACAAATACAATTGAACATGGAAATATTTATTCAAGTTTGGAGTTGGGCAGTTGGAAAATGTACCAGTTTTATGATCAGGCCTCTCTCTATATATATACTAGTATATATATATATATATATATATATATATATATATATATATATATATATGAGACGATTCAACCAAAGAGACGATTCATGGACGTGGTGAAAGAGGACATGAACGCAGTTGGTGTAAGAGAAGAAGATGCAGAGGATAGGGTGAGATGGAGGCAGATGATTCGCTGTGGCGACCCCTGAAGGAAAAAGCTGAAAGGAAAAGAAGAAGAAGAAGATATGTGTATGTGTGTGTAGCTATTCCTCTATTCCTTATCCGCTAAAGTCATGCAAGTTAAGCTAATTGGCTCTTCCAAATTTCCCAGATGTATAATTTGCCCAATGTATAATAATTGCCCAGATGTGTTTGCCCTAAGATGGGCTGGCAAGATATTTATGGCGCAATCCACCTTCACCCAGAGTTGGCTGAGGTAGGCTCTAACCTCTCTGTGCCCCAGAAGGATAAAGCGGTTCAGCAAATGAATAAACTATTAATTGAATTGTTATTAAATCCCTGTGATTCCCCTGTAGGAATCTTTGTGGTCTTTGAGAACAGGTCCAAAGATAAGTTTAAAAGATGTAACTGGAGTATTAGAAATCTGAGCCGCCTGCATGAAGCAGCATGAATTTTAGGTTTAGTTCAAGAAAATACGCTTTTGCATTTACAACATTTAAACATCAGAAGACAGGCCGCGCGAGCGGGCTTCATTTGAATGAATCTCTTTCAGCTGAGTGGAAAAGGTGCTCCGCGTCTTGGGAATACACTTCAGGCTGCTTTCTGAGCTCTGACTGAAATGTAAAAAATTTCATCAGGGTAAAAAGAAGTTGCTCTCGGTTCCAAGGTGTCAGAACTTAAATGCAAGTTCTTGCACTTTAATGTTTTATTTGAGGAAATGAAACAGTAGAATTTCCACTTTAGCTCAGAGTTCATGAATTGGGACTCTGTGCTGTTGTTTCTTTATGTTGCCGAAGATTATGGCTGTTATGGTTGATGCAAAGTTTCTTTTTATTAATAATTATTCCACATAACTGAGAGAAATATTAATATTTCCAGGGATTTTGTGGTGTTTCCAGGTACAGTCCATCTATATATTGTCTTTATATTAAAGAATAATGGATGGTCACGTGATAGCTACAGTAAGTCATTAGCTTTTATCATTAGCTTGTAGCTCAGCTCCATGTGCAACAATTTCCTAGTAACTGTTTTGTTTTGTTTTTTCCACACAAATTAGTTTTGTAGAAAAATTCCAAATAACATTTGAACTTAGTGAAAAAAAAGAAACTAAGGGACTTCTGAATGGCACAAAAGTAAAATATCATCTGGCAAGCCTGAGCCACGGGTATTTCACACAGCCGTCCGTGGCCAGGAACCCATTTGTTCATTTGCTGAAATGTTTAATCCTCTCGGGTCACGGAAAGGCTAGAACCTATCTCAGCCCACTTTGGGTGAAGGCAAGGTATAATCTAAATATCTCACCAGTCCATTGCAAGGCCACCACACACATAACCCATGGGTAATTTTGAACAGCCAGTTAGCTCAATGTGCATGTCTTTGGACTGTGGGAGGAAAACAGAGCTCCCTGAGAAACCCCCTGCAAACACAGAAAGAACATGGCAAATCTGCACAGCCCAGGACTCAAACCCAGGATGTTCTTGCGTACTAACTACTGTCACTGTATCACTCAGTACAAAACATGCCACTGTGAATTGTCATTTATACAGCCATAGAGCCGAGTGAACTTCCAGGTTAAGGTGAATCTCACTGTTCTTGTCATTTAAGTTGCTTATCTAGACGTTGTTCAGCAATGAATTTTATGTAGCCAAGCTGGATCAAAGTTCATTGAATACTTGAAGTAAAAATAAATTATTGTGTTGTGATGTTTTCATTTCCTCTGTTAAGAGAAATTATAGCATACAGTAGAGCTACAGTACATTGTCCTTTTCCTTACTGTCTCTTTATTTATTTATTCAGTTCTATGTGTTTTTGTATGTATGTGTGTGTGTGTGTGTGTGTGTGTGTGTGTGTGTGTGTGTGTGTGTGTGTGTGTGTCCCTGAGGGGTGTCTGCAGTCGATGAGATAAGAAATGAGTGTAGAATACTAGGGGATAGTGTTCACAGAAGCCAGAAGATCTTATCCCCTCTCTCTCTCTCTCTCTCTCTCTCTTGCTCTCTCTCTCTCACTCTCGCTCTCTCTCGCTCTCGCTCTCTCTCGCTCTCTCTCACACACACACACACACACACACACACACACACACACACACACACACCCTAGCTGGCTCTTTCAGCACATGTCCCTTACTCTAAGCATCACATACTCCTCCCCACCAAAGTCTTTCTTCATTCCTCCGTTGTCCTTTTCCACAAACCATTTACTTTTGCACTCTCTCTGGCATCCTCCACCCCTCCTTCACTGGCTCCCTCCCTTGTTTCTATGCAATCTCTGCCTCTCTTGTCTTATCCGTCCTGTTTGTTTGGTGGCACACAGTCCTGATAAAGCGAACGACTGACCTGAGAAGAGAAGACTAAAATTGCTTTTAGGGAAAGAACAAAAATAGGCATCCCACTGTTTCAGTTCATCCGGTGTGTGTGTGTGTGTGTGTGTGTGTGTGTGTGTGTGTGTGTGTGTGTGTGTGTGTGTGTGTGTGTGTGTGTGTGTGTGTGTGGTCTGCAAAGTGGTCCCTTGATGATGAGAAAACATGACAATGTTCACATTGCTGGGACATTTAGGTGAGTGCTATAAAAATGTGTGTGGGGCTTTCTACCTAAATACTTTTTTTTTTTTTTTTACATAAGATATCACTGCGATAGCCTGACGACCTGTGTAGGGTGTACTCTGCCCTCACCCAGAGTTAGCTAAGATCCACAAACCCACAACAGCCTCTCCACAACCCCAACTAGGATTAAACAGTTTGAATGATTGAATGTCTGTCTGTCTTTGATAACCCAGTTAGCTGCACTGGGGGAGTTTGAATGATTGAATGAATGAATGAATTATTTTTGGTGAGGATGTTGGGATCAATGTTGGCTTTAGCTGTAGCTATTGTATTCGTGAACCATAAACTATGTAGGCTAAGTGGGAAGTGGTGGCCTGGTGGGAAAGCGAACTGGATTGCTGATCCTAAGGTTGGGGGTTCGAGTCCCACTCTCCACAAGGTTGTCACTGTCCTCCCAGTGCAGCTAACTGGGTTATCAAAGGATGACCATGTCTCTCACTGTCTATGGTGTGAGGTGTAAAAGAACCATTGCTGACTTTCGTAAAGAGTAGCTGCAAAGCCATCAGCATGTTTCTGTCCCTTGCTAAAGGGTTGTGTCAGAAATGGCATCCGACGTAAAAACCTCTGCCAAATCAAACATGCGAATCATATGATTCCCTGTGGCAACCCCTGATTAAGGGAAAAGCCGAAAGGAAAAGAAGAACAAGAAGAAACTATGTAGGCTGACAGCATGGTGAACTTTTATGAAATAAAACCAAGCCTTTTGGATGTAATGTTCATCTGTTAGTACTGAATATTTATGGAATAACATTGTTGAGCGACTCTTCGCAAATAGTAACAAATAGCTCACATGGCAGTGTATTGCTAGTATCACGTTAGAATATAATCGTTATATTGTTAAACGTTTCACATTATTACAATAATATCAATGATATCAATATTATATGTATTACTTTATAATGTGAAATGTTTTAGTTCATGACAATTTTTTTTGTTATTCTGACATCTAGAATTATCACATTATTACAATTAACATATCATTTTATAACAGTCTAATAATTAGGATGTTGGGACAATGCTATTCTGACAAATTTTGTCATGTAAATAACAATATACTGCATGTAATAGATCAAAATAACATGACACCTTGAACATTTTCTCATTAGAAATGTTATACATGACAAATATTGTATTCTTCATTTTGATAATTCTGTCCGTCAGAATAGCATGAAAATATACAGTAATGTAAAACATTTGACAATAAACAACAACAAAACGGGATACTGATCTTTCACTATATAGGAAGCAATATACAGTACTGGCAAAGTAGCAGCTAGCCAATCTTTATCTAATTATTTTTAAGTGATAATTATTCAGATTTTAGTGATATTTTAATATTTGATAAAAGTACCAATATGTTGCCAACATAACACAGCTAATAAATAATAGCAAGCTTGTTAGCTAGCAAAGTGCATTAATCACAACAAAGGTAAATACTTTTGGTTTATATAATGTACATGATTATAAATACATTTTTAGTACAGTTTATAGAAAAGGTTTCAGTATTAACAAGGTGTTTGTGCGTGTAAAAGAATTTAGGTCTGGTTAGCAAGTTTTCACATTCCTACATCTTCTGAAGCTAGATTATTAGTTAATATTGCATTTGTTGTTAGATTACAAACTATATTAGAAATTACTTAATTTTTTTCTGTATTATTGACTAGTTTATTCACTACTCTAGCTAGCAAAGCAGGTATTGTGGCTATGAAATTTAAAATTTTCTCATTGTGTTTTAAAATCTGGTGCAGTATGTACTGTGTACGATACATTACTTCCCTCTGTAGTATACAGTAGAATGCAGGTATAAAAACTCCCATATAAAAAACCCTCAGTAATATTAGTGTTGTAAAAACTTAGACACATTGGGGCTATTTCTATTCGTGTACTATACTATATACTATTTCTATAAGATGGCAGGTTATACTATATACAGGCTATTACTACCACAATTAGCTCGTGACTTCGTTAATGTATTTTATAACTACCTTCTAGCTTAGCGAGCAGTCCTGCTACTAAGATAAGTTAGCAAGATACTTAGCTAGCATTCACTTGGTTTATTTGTTGTGCTTAACAAAAGGAAACGTATGACAATATGGTATAATATGCAACTAATTAACTTTGGATATACAGTGGTACCTTGATTTATGAAATTAATCTGTTCCAAGGGCAAGCTCGTAATTCAAAATGTTTGTTAGATAAAGTAAAAATTCGCATAGGAAACAGTAGAAAACCAATTAATCTGTTCCAACCCCCTTCCAACCTCATATAACCTGAACACAAACACATATATTTGACCTAATGTATTTAAGATAAACATGTAAAAACAATAGATATTTCAAAATAATAATAATAATAATAATAATAATAATAATAATAATAATAATAATAATAATAATAATAACAATAATAATACATGTACATTAACATTAATCATTTTCTGTAACCACTTAATCCTAATTAGGGTCATGGGGAGGGTGGCGCCCATCCCAGCCGACTCTGAGCGAGGGCAGAGTACACCCTGGACATCTTGCCAGGCCATTGCAGGGCAGAAACACGCTGACAGCTTTGTAGCCTACTCTTGTCGAAAGTCAGCAATGGTTCTTTGACATGAACCTCTCACCATAGACTGTGAGAGATATGGCCGGCCTTTGATAACCCAGTTAGCAGCATTGGGGGCACAGTGACAACCTTGTGGAAGATGGGACTCGAACCCCCAACCTTAGATGGATCAGTGATCCCGGGCCCTGTACCACTAGGCCACCATTACCCATTAACATTAATAATAATTAATGCTAAATAATAATAAAACAAGAATACAAAATAAGTCAACTAACCCTTCTGATCATCGACTACAGCAAAAATGTCACGTGGGTGCAAAGATGTCACGTGGGTAGGCATGAGGTGGTGCGTAACAGAGAAGTAGGCAGATGACAAGAATTTCGTGCATGTGCATGCTACGAATGCCAATGAGGAAAGGCTCGTGGTGAGTTCCCACAAGGCCAGTGCTTCTCAAATAGTGGGGCACGCCCCCCAAGGGGGCACGGTGTGATACCAGTGGGGGTGCATATGACCCTGGGGAACATGCTTTTTTGCCATACTGTACTAGAATTAAGTGTACACCATACGGAACACAGTGAGAGAGCGCCACTACCACCTACTGTAGAGGATGCGCAATTACACTAAGTGGCAGTGGCCTATGGTGTAGGGAAAAAGCACCGAGCAAACAATATGAAGTGCAGTAAACACTATTTATAGCCATGCACGGAGTGCTGGGGGGGTGCATTTTTTTTTCCCTCTATAGAGGGTATCACAGAAAATAATTGAGAAGCACTGCACAAGGCGTTCTGGGAGCACAGAAGAATACGAGGCTAATCGGCCCGGAAAAGCCATCTCCCCAGCAGAGCTCGTAAATCAAAATTTTGTTCATTCCATGGGGCAGATTTTGGGTGGGATCGAAGCTAGTGTCGTGGAAAATTTGTTATAAAAGACACTTGTAAGTCAAGGTACCACTTTATTATTTATTTTAGATTTACATTCAGAATGAAACCCATGTTTATTGTCTGCTACATTTTCTGAAAATTTTTAGAAGATGGAAATTGATGTGTTGCATCATGGGATGTAGTAACAGACAAGGTGTGCTTTGGTTTCTAACTGTAAGTTTCCACCACAGCAATATGCCATCTGGGAAACTGAAGTTTATCCAAAGTTCTCTTACTTCCATCAATATATGAAGGCTGGCTGAAAAGTTCATCTGCTGACCAAAGAGCAATTATGCCAGAACAGTGAAACGTTAGACCTTCTGAACTAACTGGATCCAAGTGTTTCAGCACTCATAGAAGAAGTATGAAGTCTGCAGGGGAGGCTGTGTCAAATTCAACCATTACATCATGGTCAGTCTATGAACCTTTCAGCCCGTCCTCATACAATCTGTATTTAGCATTGAATTCTGGAACACAGCCTCTGTTTGTTGGACCCATTTTAACCAGATTTGAATCCACTTCCTGCTTTACTCTAAATACTTAAACAGTAGTAAGATTTCCTTTCAGAGATTAAAGTTAAATTTGGTATTAGGTTAGTACATAAACAATACAAATGAATGATGGTTGAATACCTTCAAAGATATGAATACATGTCTAAGTTTGTGTGTGTGAGTGTGTGTGAGTGTGTGTGTGAGTGTGTATGAGTGTGTGTGAGTGTGTGTGTGTGTGTGGTGTGTGTGTGTGTGTGTGTGTGTGTGTGTGTGGTGTGTGTGTGTGTGTGTGTGTGTGTTGAAGCGTGGATACATGTCCCGTGAGAGCGCTAGCATGTTTTGTAACATGGCAGAATGACAGACCCTCAGAGGAGTGAGCCAGGCTGTCGCACTGAGTGTTCCCCATTGCTAATGAGTCAGAGTTAATTAAAAAACCCAGGCAGGACTGCAGGACGCCAACACACCCCCAGTGACGACGGCGCAATCAGGGTTAAACACATGCAATGGACAGCGGGGAACATTAATGCTGACTCATGCTCAAGCCTCAGGGAGTGCATGTGTGTGTGTGTGTGTGTCTGTGTGTGTGTGTGTGTGTGTGTGTGTGTGTGTGCGCACGTGTTTGTGCATGTGTATGATGTGTGTGTGTGTGTGTGCGCCCATGGCGTCCTTGTAGTATTGCTGAATGGATTGTATTTATTCTTCCTCATCTCTTACACTAAACTTAAAACGATCTAAATATTTTTATCCAGACCCAGAAAACCAATTTAAAGAACATTTACATTGTACAGGAATAATATTGAGCTAAGTTTCACTGAGGTGAAATAAGAGAATGTAAGGATATGAGATAAAAATGATTTAATTGCTTGTCATATTCTTTATACACACACACACACACACACACACGCGCGCGCGCGCACGCGCGCGCACACAAGTTGTGCAACACTTTCCACTATCATCCATCCATTTCTGGTCATCTTCGATTAAAAAATAAAGATGCGTTTTAACTGTTTTATCTTCTGGCCCTGATCTCCTTCCAAAGAAATTGGACGCTCATTCATTTCAGTCATTTAATCCACAAGCCCGATTTTCTCACTTCATAGCTAGAAATTTATTCGCTTTTCTACGACAGTACAAATAATGACCTCATAAACCTGCAGCGTAATGAAAAAGCAGCTCTCTCATATACGTACACCGAAACAGCCAGGAGTGTTATTCATCATCCATGCTAGATATTACAGCCTGTTATTGTAGGAATTGTAACAAATAATTTCATATATCAAAGGTCCAAACTGACTTGATGAATTGGTTTTCTGTTCTTTTCAATGCTTGCATCCAGAAAAATGTAAGTGTCAGTGTTTCAGGGTGTATTTTGAGCTACTGTATGCTGTCATGTACTGGTTTCCTCCAAAAAGTTGCATTTTTTTTCATAACAGCAGGTCACAACATACAAATGTTGTATTTCCGTTATACCACAGCTGTTTGTCAGAGCTAGCCATTTGAATTTGTTATAGAATGAGATGCTATACATTAATACGTTTGATCTGTTTGTTTGTAGTTTATCTTGAGAAAAGACTGTTAAACTTCATGACTACTACTTATACAACTTTATGTCTGACAATGGCGCTGTAGACTCTGACCAGGAATGATAAATAAACGATTAAATCTCCTTGCTGAAAACCTCATCATGTCAGCGAATGGTCATTTGGCTATCTGGGGATAGCTAGAAGTTTTGCACCAAAGGCGAGATGGATGTTGCTGTATAGTGCCTGTGACGAAATGTCAATAAAATGTTACAATTCAGCATCATCCACCAGGCATAAGGCGAATAACTGTTTTAGCATAGACTCAAGCAAAAAAAAAAAAAAAAAAAAAAAAAAAAAAAAATATATATAAATAAATAAATATATATATATATATATATATATATATATATATATATATATATATATGTGTGTGTGGTGAAGGAGGACATGAAGGTCGTTGGTGTAAGAGAAGACGATGCAAAGGATAGGGTGAGATGGAGGCAGATGATTCGCTGTGGCGACCCCTGAAGGGAAAAGCCGAAAGGAAAAGAAGAAGATATATATATATATATATATATATATATATATATATATATATATATATATATATACACAGTGGTCTGAAAAAGTATCTGAACCTTTTGGAATTTCTCACATTTCTGCATAAAATCACCATCAAATTTGATCTGATCTTTGTCAAAATCACACAGATGAAAAAAAACAGTGTCTGCTTTAACTAAAACCACCCAAACATGTATAGGTTTTCATATTTTAATGAAGATAGCATGCAAGCAATGACAGAAGGGGGAGGAATAAGTAACTGAACCATCACATGTAATATTTAATATTTTGTGCCCCCCCTCCCCCCTTTGGCAGCAATAACTTCAACCAGACGCTTCCTGTGGCTGCAGATCAGTCTGACACATCGATCAGAACTAATTTTGGCCCATTCTTCTTTACAAAACTGTTGTAGTTCAGTCAGATTCCTGGGATGTCTGGCATGAATCGCTGTCTTGAGGTCATGCCACACCATCTTAATGGGGTTCAAGTCTGGACTTTGACTTGGCCACTCCAGAACGTGTATTTTGTTCTTTTGAAACCATTATGAAGTTGATTTACTTCTGTGTTTTGGATCATTGTCTTGTTGCAGCATCCATCCTCTTTTTAGCTTCAACTGTCTGACAGACGGCCTCAGGTTTTCCTGCAAAACATCCTGATAAACTTTTGAATTCATTTTTCCATTAATGATTGCAAGTTGTCCAGGCCCCGAGGCAGCAAAACAGCCCCAAACCATGATGCACCCTCCACCATGCTTCACGGTGGGGATGAGGTGTTGATGTTGGCGAGCTGTTCCATTTTTCCTCCACACATGACGTTGTGTGTTCCTGCCAAACAATTCAACTTTGGTTTCATCAGTCCACAAAATATTTTGCCAAAACTTCTGTGGAGTGTCCAAGTGCCTTTTCGCGAACATTAAACAAGCAACAATGTTTTCTTTAGACAACAGTGGCTTCCTCCTTGGAGTCCTCCCATGAATACCATTCTTGGACATTGTTTTACATATAGTTGGTGTGCACAGAGATATTGGACTGTGCCAGTGAGTTCTGTAAGTCTTTAGCAGACACTCTAGGGTTTTTTTTTTTTTTTACCTCGCTGAGTATTCTGAGCTGAACTCTTGGCGTCATCATTGGTGGACGGCCACTCCTTGGGAGAGAAGCAACAGTGCCAAACTCTCTCCATTTGTAGACAACTTCTCTGACTGTCGATTGATGAACATCCAGACTTTTAGAGATGGTTTTGTATCCTTTCCCAGCTTTATACAAATCAACAATTCTTGATCGCAGGTCTTCAGACAGCTCTTTTGAGCGAGCCATGGTGCACATCAGACAATGCTTCTCATCAAGACAATTCTTACCAGGTGTGTGTTTTATAGTGGGCAGGGCAGCTTTAAGCCACTCATCAGTAATTGGGCACACACCTGACTTAAATTGCTCTTTAAGTCTCTTTCGGCAGACTCAGGTGGTTCAGGCATCTGGTTAGAATTTCTCCCGAACGCTTCCCTGTTGTGGTGTTTCGGGTGGGAAGAGACACTGGGGTCGACCTAGAACATGCTGGAGGGACTATATGTCTCTTGGCTTGTCTGGGAATGCCTCAGTGTCACCCCAGAAGAGCTGGAGGAAGTGGCTGGAGTGAGAGACATCTGGACCTCATTACTTTGTCTGTTGCGCTTGTAACCCAACCCCAGATTAAACAGAAGAAGATGAGATGAGATGAGATTTTTATTGTTTTTGAAACAATGACAGGCACATGAGCTCAGGACACATGTGCAAGCAGGTGATTAAAAGCTGAATAATGGTGTTTCTTTACATCTTTTTTTAAAGAGTTTTAATATATATAGGTCTTGAGACCCTGCTGTTGTCATATTTCCCTTAACTATGCAGTATGTATTTCATTGTAAGTTTCTCTTATAAATGTATTAACGTTTTGCCAAATTTCTTTCTCATTAAGGATATTGATCAAGTTCAATATCGATCAGGTGGTAAGGAACATATGAGGTGTGAACAAATGCCAAGACTCACATTATTATAGTTTGAGTTTCAGGGAGTAAAAACCAAGATTTTTAGTTTAAATTTATTCTTACATGTGTTACCTATGACCGAGGCAGATCAGGTGATCTCTGCATGCTCCAAACAGAGGTAACTGCTGTGCAGCTAACAATGACTGTTCAGCGTAACTATTGAGTGCATAGTATATGGAAATATAGTGTGTTTCAAACTATTTTTAAGCTTTTAGTATTTACTACATGGTAATACAGTAAAAAAAAAAAAACATAAACAAATGGTGGTATATTTTTCACTTTTAAAGCATGAAAATAATGACACCTCACGATCCAAGATTGTTGTTTTTTTTTAATCCCATGATAGTAGAGTTCCTTTGTAGAGATAATAAAGTGTACAAATACTAATGCTGTCATTGATTCTGAAATTATAAAAATTCATAAAATGCTGGCTCTCATCGTTATCAAGATAAAAAAATTATAAAAAGAAACTTAAAATGTGTTTGAAAAGTTGACACCAGGAAGCATTAGGATTGAATAGGTGCCTATTGCCCCACTTGTAAGATAAACAAGGCAAACAAACTAGACAAATGGAAAATAAATATTGACAAATAAACATTAAAATCTAATTTAAATTTGCTTTTCTTATCTTTCTCTGTAGTGTATACTCTATCCACCATGATTTCAAAAAATAATTGGTAATTATAAATCTTTATAATCTGTTGCTATAGTAACAAATGTGGATTGCGTTTTATGAGGCAATGCCAGAAACAAAGTAAAACTAGATAAATACCTAGAGTGTACAAATATTAAAATCTTTAAACACCTTTGATGAAGGTTAGATATATTGTGCACATTAATGTACACATTAATTATAAATGTGTATTATAAACCTGTAGTTATTTAAAATCTGAACAGATGGTATGAGTCTCAGTGACATCCATTACTAGTTAATAAATAGAACATGAAGGTAAACCATTTCAGCAAGATCATATTATTTTTATATGCACTTTCCAGAATTAATCTACTGTAGGTTTAGCATTAAAACGGAATTAGCATAAACATTAGCATTTCTAAATAATAGCAATTAAAACGGAATTCGCATAGTCATATTCACCCACTTCATTTACAAATGGAAGGCTAATTGTTCTACATTTTTCCCCTCCTGCTCATTTTCTGCTCCCTTAAGGGGAGCTTTTTTTCCTTTTTTTCCTTCCATTTCTTTTTTTTTCGTTTGGTTTTGTACTACAGCAAGGACAAACATGTTTTTTTGGATACTAACCAAGCATATGTGAGGAAAATTAACATTTTTGGTAGCAAAGTGCGTGCATTTCATAAGCAAAACACACACACACACACACACACACACACACACACACACACACACACACACACAGTGCAGGTGTAAAGTGAGGATTAGGAGAAGCTGAACATATGGACACTCCTGAATTGTCACAGGAAATGTATGACGGCGGTTCTCTGTCACTCACCCCTCTTTCTGTTTTGCCATCATCACTTTTCTAACCCATGCAGCACATGCATCCTCATGTTCGTTCACAAAAGCGCACGCACGCACATACACGCGCACATACACACATACACGTGCACATACACACGCACACACACACACACACACACACACACACACACACACACACACACACACACACACACGCACACAGACATGTCAAAACAAAATTGTGATTCAGGCAGCAGATATCTGACGTCTTGTTGACTGCACGTTTGCACCCTTGTCTCAATCGTCAGGTTTACGAGAGAACCAACCAACTCGCATGCTTATTTTTTGCTGTTGTTTTGATCGATGGTGTGCTCTGGAACACATTCTGACTTTTTTTTTAGCTGTTCTTTCATTCTTAGTGCTTATTCCTGTACATATAATGAATATTCCCCTCCCGCTCTCTTTCTCTTGCAGGTTGTGCCTTTCTCACATACTGTGCCAGAGAGTCAGCATTGAAAGCCCAGACGGCCCTGCATGAACAGAAGACATTGCCAGGGGTAGGTCATCCTATTTCTCGAGCCAATGCATAGAGACAGTTCTTGTTGCAGCAGCAAAACTCCAGGGGATAGAGCTGGACCTGATCCAACTTCACCTATAACCCTAAGTCCTAACTCCTAATCTGTAAGACAGCGTACAACATGGTATAGAGCACCCGTGCACACACACACACACACACACACACACACACACACACACACACACACAGTTTCTGTTGTGGATTGCTTTTTAGTAGTTTAGTGGTTTCAGTAGTTGAGTAGTTTTACCAGTGTATTGGTTTTAGGAGTGTAATGCTTTCAGGAGTGTAGAGGTTTTAGTAGTTTTAGCAATGTATCGGTTTCAGTCGTGCTGTACTTTCAGTAATGTAGGAGCCTCAGCAGTGTCATGCTTTCAGTTGGGTACTGCTTTCTGGAATGTGATGGATTCAGTACTGTCATGCTCTGAATATGGTACTGTTTTCTGTATTGTAGTGCTTTCAGTAGTTTTGCAGTTTTAGTACTGTAGGGCTTTTGCTACTGTCTATCGTATTGTCACGATCATAAGGCGCATGTAAAAGCCTTCGATCTTCACAAAAGCTGGTGGTGCGCCTTATAAACCGGTGCGCCTTATGTGTGGATGCGGCCTTGGCTCTATCTCACTGACACCGTCAAAACCCAAGTGAAGCAAACTAATTCAGTGCTTACCATCATTCCGGTGGATTAACCAAATAACTCCCACCGCTAGATATTGGTGTCAACAGGACACAAGTTAGAGGGATCCGGGCTTTATATCCAAATACCAGGATAAAGCACTGCTACAGGTGTCCACCTGTGACCACGGATTAACCTTCTTGAATTTAAAGTTATACTGATACAGAACCTTAAGAGTAATGCTCTCCATTCTCTAATGAACACAATACTAATGCGCTGTCTCTTTAAGGGGGCGTCGCTGAGAGAAGGTCACGCCCAGGAAGACTTCTAATCTTTGTCTCTATTGCTTTAACTCCATGTAAGAAAATATAATAATAAAAAATAATAGAGGGATCCGGGCTTTATGTCCAACTCGCACAACTGTTAAACTCAGACACTGAAGATGAAGCATTTGATGGATTTATGGAAGAGAAATTAACTGAAAAAGTGAGTTTATTGTTATATATTGTTACAGCTTAACAATGTTAAGTTATTGTGAATGAGTTGAATCAAGTTTGACTTATCTGACTTCTGTTTCGCTCAATGCGCTTTATAATCTGATGCGCCTTGTGTGTGCGTGGGGGGGGGTCCAAGCGGCGTTCATTGGCATTGTGCCTTATAATCCGATACGCCTTGTGGTCGTCAAAATGCGATAGTTTTGCTAGCAGTTTCTGTAATTTCATAATCTGAGGAGGGTATTGCTTTCAGCAATGGGGATAATTTAAGTAGTTTGGTGGTTTTAGTAATGTTATGGATTCAGTAGTGTTGTGAATTCAGTAACGGTGCTCCTTTTAATAATGTGGAGGTTTCAAATGCGTCATGCTTTTAGAGGTAAAGTGTTTTCAGTAGTATTGTTTTTTAGTAGTGTACTACTTTCAGTAATTCTGTGGCTTGAGTAATATACAGTTTTCGGTAGTGTAGTATTTTCTGTAGAGTCGTGATTTTTGGTAGTGTAGTTGCTTCAGTCGTCAGGGGTTTTAGCAGTAATATTGGTTTCATTAATGCAGTACTTTGAGTAGTGTCGGACATTTCAGTAGTCTAATAATTAATTGGAACACGGTATATTTGAAATCTAACACATGGCAGCCTTAAACAATAGAGTTGTCTTCAGGTCCTGAACCTTTTGGTCCAACTTTACCTCCTGGACCTTTGCGTTAGCACTAAACAGGTACTGTACTTGAATATATTCTCTGAACTCAAAAATACTGTATGCTTATACTCATGAAGATGCCAACCACACACACACACACACACACACACACACACACTCAAACCAAACGTCTACTCCAGTTCAGAAAGCACCCCATCTTGTTTATAGTGTGTGTGTGTGTGTGTGTGTGTGTGTGTGTGTGTGTGTAGGAAAGCACAGTGTGAACAGCTGGACACATTTCTGATGGCAATAAAAGTCACAAAAGAAACCTCTCTTCACATGTTGTTGTTGCATGCATGTGAGTGTGTATGTGTGTTTTGATGTGTCTCAGTCAGCTCTTGCTTGATTCGGTTCAGTTTGGTGTGCTCTGTTTTAATGAAGCCTCCAGGGAGGTCGACAGTCGCCGTATCGAGCTGTACATTTCTGATGCAAGTGATTATGACGTAGATGCAAAACAGAGCTGGAGAGCGAGACAGAAGAAGGGAAGTGACTCCGCTCTGGGCAACCACTTCCTTTCTCTCTCTCTCTCTCTCTCTCTCTCTCTCTCTCTCTCTCCTCACTCACTCATACACACACACACACACACGCGCTCCATAGATACCATTCTATTCTGGATTAACAGCTACAGTAGCTACATCTTTTGCATCTCTCAGATCTCTTTGTTCAGCTGTGTTCGATACAGCAGATTTCCCACTGCACATGTAAGAGCTAGCGTCATTAACCAGGGTTGCCAGATTTCAGCTGAACAACAGCTCAAATATACAAAAAACCTAAAACTACCATACAAAAAAATATTGTATTTCACACTGTTCAAATTGAAAATAACCTCACTGTAGTGTACACACATTTCTGATATTATCCACTCCAAAATAATTTACAGTGGTTTCAGTACAATAGTGGTTTCTTTCGTATAGTATGGACAATACTGCAGTGCATTGAGTTGTGCAGTCAGTTCAGTGGTGTAGTGGTTTCAGTACTTTAGTGGTTTTCGTAGTGCAGTCATTTTAATAGGTATTTGGTATTCTCAGTTGTGTAGTGCTTTTGGAAGCTCATTGCTTTTATATAGTGCTTTTAGAAGTCACTTCAGTAATGTAGTGCTTTCAGTAGTTTAGTACTTTCAGTGGTGTATTGGTTTTGGTAGTTTTTCATTTTAGTACTATAGTACTTTCAGTAGTTTAGTACTTTCTGTAGTTTATTGGTTTTGGGAGTTTCTCATTTTAGTTCTGTACTTTCAATATCAAAGTACTTTGTATAGTGTCGTGGTTTTGGTAGATATCATTTCAGTACTGTAGTGCTTTTGGTAGAGTAGTGGCTTTGGTAGTCTCTTGGCTTCAGTAGTGTAATATTTTCAGTACTGTAGGGCTTTTAGTAGTGCTATGCTTTTAGTAGTGTAGTTGTTTCAGTAGTGTAGGATATTCAGTAAAATAATGATTCCTTTATTATTTTTAGCAATTCAAATTTTTATTAGGTGGAATAATACCTGTGGAGCTAAACAGGACAGTAAGATCTGCGCGAGCATGAAATATATAAATTAGATGATTTCGATGTGATAATCCTTTATCAAGCATGGAGCTGTGTGACTCCTGCTTCACCGGCCTCCTTTCAATGCTCCAAAAGTTGGAAGTTTATTGATCCACTTTACTGGATTTTGTTCAATCATGGGCCAATCAAATTAAAAAGATTTTATATATGTCAATATTACAAGCGGACACCAAGTGAATGAGCGTAACAGGACTAGTCTGTGTTTTAATGTTTTGGCTGTTTGGCTCATGCTAATGGAAACTCACATCTCATTACGAGGACACAGATGCATGGAATTGTAAAGTCAGCCGCGGCAAACAACTTTAATTGAAGTCAGTACTCTTGGCTATCATTTAAAAGGAACACTAATTAGCAATAAGAGGTGGAAAGCAGGAGGCAGCAGCTCAGTTTTGTGAGCACTAAGTGAAAAAAAAAAAGCAACTTTGTGAGACCAGTATTACTGTTAAACAAACCTTGACGATGGATTGATTGATTACGTTTTGATTAATCTTGTATCACAGCATGACTCAGGCTCGAGTTGCAACTGCTCAGTTTACATTAATGCTCTCATTTTAATAATTTCACTAATACCAGCCTTTCAAAATATTAAAATGCAACTATAAAGGGTTGTTTAAAAAAATATTGTCACCACACACACACACACACACACACACACACACACACACACACACACACACACACGCAATCCTTATATGTATCTTTTTACTGTAATGGGATTCTTCTCACGGGTCTGTTTTACTGTTGTGTCTTCATATGTGTCTCTCTCACTAGTGCATGACTTTCTCACTGCTGTGTCTCTCTCCCTGTATGTCTCTCTTATAATGTAGTGCCCTTATCAATGCTTTCAGACTCCCTGTGTGTCTTTCTCACTGTTGTGTGAGTCTCCCTGTGTTGGTGCAACTTTTCTTGTTTGTATCCCTCCCCCCCTCTCTTTCTCTGTGTCTATGTGTCTATGAACTGCCAAGTGTCTGTCTCACTACTAAGTGTCTTTCTTACAGATGTATGTGTCTCTCACTGCCATGTGGCACTAACTGTATGTCTCTCCCACTGTTGTGTGTCTCCCCGTGTGTTTTTCCCACTTCTATGTGACTCTCCTCATGTTTCTTTCACTGATATAATCTTTTTCACTGCTGTCTCTCTCCTCATGAGTCTTTCCCACTGCCGCATGACTCTCTTCATGTGTATCTCTCCCACTGTTGTGACTCTCCCCATGTGTCTTTGTCAATATTGTGTGAGTCTCTCTCACAGATGAGTGTCAGTGCCTGTGTGTCTCTATTCTTCAGTGTCTATCATTTAAGTTCAATTTCTGAACATGAGGCACAATGACTGTTTCTTTCCCTGAATTATACAGACACTAATGTGCTGAATGGATGCATGCAGGGTAATGGGTAAGACGTACGTACATCTCTATGTTACGTGTTGTAGGAACCGATCGAAGTAAACAGGAAAACATTTGATATGTAGCCTGACATCATAAAGTAATAAAAACATCAGGCTAAACAATAATGTAAATAAATAAACAAAAATCAAATGGAATCTCTCTCTCT
>CM045735.1:37049748-37052248 GCA_024760905.1 Plotosus lineatus
CTAACTGGACACTGAATGTTTCTATGTTTGTCACTTCCTTGTCGATATAGTTTGAATTTAAGTTCTGTCTGATACACTGAGAGCCATAGATATATTTGTTAATTGATGATTTCTTATGAACCCAATTCTTTATTAGCATTATTATCGCAAAGTATTATAATATTATTATAATAGAAACTGATAAATTTACAATAAACCCTAATTTTGTTCTTAAATGGGCTGAAACACCACAAATAAATTGTTTTCAATAATCAGAATCTTCATTGTACACAGAATTGCACACACAGCTTCAGACTGTAATCTGCAAGCAATTATATCCAAAAGTTTATGATTATCCTTCTATTTAATGGATCATTAAATGGAATGAATTGGTCTCATTTGATTTCTTCTTCTCTTCTTGGTTTCTCCTTGGGAACTTCAGTTTCCTCCCACAGTCCAAAAACAAGCATAGTAGGTTGATTAGTGACCTTAACTTGGATTAAGCGGCTTAGAAAATGAATAAAATATATGGTGTATGGAGTTGAACAGCTGATAAACATGATGGGCCTCTGCCCCGATGTCCCCTGGTCAGGTGTAACACGAGGTGCATCCGGATCGAGCTCAGCTCCGCAGACTCTATTGATTTTGGCACAGGATCTCGTCCCACAGATTTCCCTGTCTGTCTGGGTTTACCAATGCATACGTGTGTATGAATATTCATAAGAAAGCGGTCACGGTTGAGTCACATGCATGCTGTTTGCCAGTCATGTAAATATCTAGGACATGAACACACATGTGCATATGCAGAGAAGCCAAAACACACAGGACTCTGGCTCTCTCATACAGATGTTTTTATACTGAAATCTTCGGAAGATTGACGTGTGATTGCTGACCTTGTCTAGAAATACATTACCTCATGTCACGTGTTGCATACATGTGCAGAGCGAGTGAAAATAATGGACAGAGGATAAAAGAGGACAGAACATAAGAGTCGTGATATTTCTTCTCTCTCTCTCTCTCTCTCTCTTTCTCCCCATCTCCCTCTCCCACTCCCTTACCATTGGCCAATTGTGTGAGATAATACTCTGACCCAGAAATCTATGCCATTGATTGACTGTACAACCCACTTTTATGGCGGCTCTTTCAATAAGTCACCACTGTGGTCAATATGAACTCATTCTCCGAGCAGAAAGAGGGAGAACAGAAAGGACTGGAAGATGAACTCCACCCCAAACTTACAGCCAAGTATTTTTCCATTTTACTCTTTGTGACATGCTGCATTTCTTAAGACTGTCACCTCAACGTAGTTACAGTGAGTTCGAATGGCTTTCTGTCTGGAGTTCTGCCTGTGTTTGTGCGAGTTTCCTCAGGGTACAATGTTTTGTTCCATACAGTCCAAAGACATTAGGTCAGATGACTTTGTATTTATATTAGCCACAGATTATATAGGACAGGCTATCTATTCAGGAGGTACTTAATAAACTCGGTTATATCTCCCCCTCTATAAATTGTTCGTTGTTCTGAGGTGATATTCTGCCTCCAGAGTGAAAAAAGCTCCTGTCAGCACGGTGGTCGAGGGATAAGCAAACTTTACACAATGCAATTGTGATCCTGGTTTAGGTTCTAAGCACCGTGTGCTCTTCGGAGTAACTGAGACAACAGGCAGATGATATAACTGCTAATAATGGCGGCGCTGCTCAGACGGCAGTTGAGCTCTGTGATTTGTTGACGGTTAATATTGCACCACTGTGGTCTGGCCTTCTGTGGGAGACATATTCTACTGGAATAATAAACTCGGCAGCAGCGGGCATCCGTCCGCTATGATTGGTTTTATTGAAAGACATATTTTCACAAATCTTATTCCAGGCCTGGCGGCGCAACAGCTTGGTAGCCGAGGCGACACACGTGCAGATAACAACAAGGGAATAAAAGCGGGACAGCAAGCCGCGACTCGGCCGCCTTTTAATTATTGATGGCCACTTCTGCCCTGGATTGGGCTGTAATTGCATTACAGGTCACTTCTCAATAGCAATTTGTGAAAGTTGTGGTGATGTGTGCTGGGAAGCGATCAATAGGTGCTGTCCATGGTACTGGATTCAGAATCTCTCTCTCTCTCTCTCTCTCTCTCTCTCTCTCTCTCCCTCTCTCTCTCTCTCTCTGTGTGTGTGTGTGTGTGTGTGTGTGTGTGTCACATTTTTTCTCGTTATTCTGTCTGTTTCTGTCTGTTAATTCTTTTTACCACTCCCTCTGTCTTTCTAGCTTTCTTCATCTGTCTCTTTCTGTCTTTCTCATTCTCGCTCTTTTTTCTGCTGCTCTCTATTGTACTTATCTCTTTATTTATCTATCTTTGTCTGTTTGTGTTTCTGCATGTCTGTGACTGTCATAATTTGTCTCTTTCTCTGTCTGTATTGTTTCTCTCTTTCTCTCTATTTCTTTACTTTTTGTTTCTCTATCTGTTGCTCTGTCTGCCTGTTTATCTCTCTCTCTCTCTCTCTCTCTCTCTCTCTCTCTCTCTCTTACT
>CM045735.1:37057248-37099748 GCA_024760905.1 Plotosus lineatus
TACAACAATCACTCTGGCAGAATTCTCTCTCTCTCTCCCCCTCTCTCTCTCTTCTCTAATATCTCTCTCTACACTTTTTTCTTTACCCAGAGGGACTCATTTCAGTCCTGGAAGTTCCTCTATGTCTTTTTACCAATTTCTTTCATCCACTCTTATTATGCTTATCTATCTGTCTATCAGAACAAAATCAGGTAACTAATCACTTTCTTAAGAACAACATGTATTTGAAGGAGCTGTTCAGGGTGTACCCCACCGTCGTCCAGTGTAGGCTGAGATAGGCTCCAGCATCCCTGGGACCATAATAGGATTAAGTGATTTAGCAAATCAGTGATGAGTGAGTGTTTTCTATTAATAGCACGTCATCTTGGCAGTACTGTATTTAAGGTTGCTTGACACTTGGAAGGTCACCAAGTTATTTGTGATTTATCAACACTTTCTTGTGACTGTTTAAATAAAAATAATATCCTTTTGATTGCTCATTGCAACAATACCCCTTCTTGTTTTCCTTTCAGCTTTTTTCCCTATTTGAGGGGTTGACACTGCGAATCATCTGATTCGCACGTTTGATTTGGCATAGGCTTTTTTTTTTTTAACGTTGGCTGCCCTTCCTGACGCAACCCTTTAGCAAGGGGCAGAAACACGCTGATGGCTTTGCAGCTACTCTTTACCAAAGTCAGAAATGGTTCTTTTACATGAACCTCTCACCATAGACAGTGAAAGACATGGCCTGCCTTTGATAACCCAGTTAGCTGCACTGGGGGGACAGTGACAACCTTGTGGAGAGTGGGACTTGAACCCCAACCTTAGGATCAGTGATCCAGCACCCTTTACCACCAGGCCAGCATTGCCCCCAAAAACTCGGTGACAATACGAAAATAATTATTTAATGTTTATTTGTGCAAGTTAACCAAGTAAAACCAACCCCCTCAACACTTTTACATTTTTATTTAGATAGTGCCGCAGTGGTGTAGCGGTTAGCATGTGGTTAGCACAGCAGCCTCACGGCAAGAAGGTTTTGATTTCCTGTCAAATGCTGTAAATGTAAATATATCTTGTTTTTTGAAATGAAGCATTTTCGTTTTGAAGCCATTATGTAGCCGTGGACAGTTTAGTTGTTCCAGCCGATCTAAGTGCATTTATTATCCCATGTGGTTTTTCTTTTTTGAGCTTTTTCACTACTCGGCAGTTTGTTTCTGGTCTAACAGCTTGGCAAGTTTTGTTTTTGTCATCCCCCACGCACGCACGCACCAAAAAAAAAAAAAAAAAAAAAAAAAAAAAGTCAGGAGTCGAGGTACATTTATCACACATTAAATTGGTCTGAAAAACTACTTGCAAGCCTCCTGTTCAGTGGAGAGTCTTTGCTGCATTTGTAACATTGCAGAGCTCTTTCTTTCACAGTCAAATTCTCTGACCATCCAGACAGGAAGACACAGCGCTAAAACCTGACTTGTCGGTATTGTAACAGCTGAAGCAGCTCCCTTTAACAAATATAGATATGCTTGGTGATGTACCATTGCTGTCATGCATTGCAAGTTGGCTGCAATTTTTCTGCTGCTTCTGATAAAGTTGCCTTTTGATTGTTTCGTGTGTCTCAAACTCACAGATGCAGTTTCATCCCCCCAATGGCCTGTACAGCACAAAAAAACCTGCATCGACATCATTAGGCTTTAGTAGATGCACGCCATAATTAGGCTCTGAAGGTATGCTTAGTTGGCAAAACTTAATTAAAACACGGCAAATATGGATTTATGAAAGCGGCGTATCAGTAATTGTGTTTTATCAAGCTATGATGTAGCCTAATGTCAATTAGCCTTGTGAGAATGTCCATTCAGCACACAAGGAAACTTGTTAAACAACCGGGATGTGGTGTTGTCAGCACAGACGAGCTATTGTGCTTTATTTCATTCTTCACTTCCCAGTTGTGCTGCAGACAAATTGCTTGCATAAAGGCACACAGACGCTAACATCTGCAACTTTTCTCATGTCAAGCCTGGTTAAGGTCTGGTCTATTTGAACAGTCATGGAATTTTACCTGGAAAGAATACGTAAAGCTGTTTTTAAGTTGGGATGTCTATAAAAAAACGAATAATGTCAAATCCAGCCTCAAGTCTGCAAAATAAATACAATAAATAAGGAACTGAGAGTGGGCTCAGTGGTAAGGTGCTAGATTACTGATCCCAAGGTCAGGGGTTCACGCCCCACCGTCAACGGTTGTCACTGCCCCCCCAGTGCAGTTAACTGGGTTATCAAAGACCGGCCATGTCTCTCGCTATCTATGGTGGGAGATTCATGTAAAAGAACCATTGCTGACTTTCGTCAAGAGTAGCCGCATAGCCATCAGTGTGTTCCTGCCCTGCGATGGCCTGGTGGGCCGTCCAGGCTGCTCTCTGCCCTCACTCAGAGTCAACTGAGATGGGCGCCTGTCTCCCTGCGACCATAATTAGGAACAAGTCATTCAGAAAATGAAGGAATGAATAAATAAGGAACTGAATGAGAATCCCAAAGTTGACTCCTTGACAAATACAGTTCTCTGGAATCTGTTTGTCCCTGGTGTGAAACGTGCAATGGAATAACTTTATGTAAATCTGCTTGTCATTAGATTGTATCGTGTTCTGGCGCTACAAGTGAGATTTGACAGCATTTTTGTATCGTCTTCCTCCTTTAGATTCAAATGATCTGAGTCTCAGAGATTGTTGATTAAACAGAGTCAGTGTCCATTAGTGTGATGAGATGTTAGGGTTCAGAGCGCCTATGCTTAATGTCTTGTCTGTTGACTAGGATGTGGCAGTGACAGGTACAGTACTGCTCTTAATACAGCAAAGATCCTGGATGCCCTTGAGATTCTACTAATAGCTTAACATAGCATCGTGCTGAAGGATGGGTTCTAATTAAGGGGTGGAAAATATTTCAGTACTGCATTACTATGTTTAAATATTATCTTGGTGAGTTAAAAATTTTACTTAAGAGGTATTATTGTGGGTGGTGTAGTGCTTAGCATGTCTGTCTCACACCAAGTAGGTCTTGGGTTTGAGTTCTGGGGTTGGCGAGGGTGTTTTTGTGTGGAGTTTGCATGTTCTCCCTGAGCTTGAGTGTGCTTCTTCTGGGTGCACTGGTTTCCTCCCACAGTCTGAAGATATGCATATTAAGCCAGTTGGCTGTTCCAAAGTTCCCAAGTTCCCCTAGTTTTGAGTGGGAATAATTGTGTGTTGGCCATGCAATGGCCTTTACCTCGGTGTACCTCACTTTGTATCTGTATATCGCTTGGTGGACCTCCCATGCATACTTTCTTCATATTTTTTTGAAGCCCTGATTGTCTTGATGTGTGAGGCCTCAGGCTACAGCCTGCTAAAGGGGGTTTATGCAACCTTACAGCCCTGAGCCAGACTCCGTGATTAGACTTGTACGTCTGCATGGTCTTGTGACCTTCTTCAGACACATCAACCCCAGTAAGATGGCACTTCATCAGCTGAGAAGGTCAAGGTGATGGTAATCCGGACCCAGATCCTTAACCTGGTGACCCTATAACATGACACATCCTCCCTGCTGAGCTGTTAAAGCTAAATGCTATTGGCTTAGCAAGTGCAGAGATCGAAGTCCCTATAATACAGAAACACAGACACACACACATAACCATGCACCCGATGACACTCCCAAACTCTGGCATCTGCCGAGGCATACTTTATGAATCAATGTCACACCCAGTGAGAGGAAAATGATTACGTTGCAAAGGAGAAGAGGGCTGGTGTTAGTGGGGGAAGGGGGGGAAATCACTTTGATGGATTGGGTCCCTCATGGGACAACCTTGGAATGTTTTTGGACAGGAACCAAACTTGCCAAGGCCCACTCTGAGCCTTGCTTGTTGTCCCCCCATTATCACTACCAAGCTGCAGGAGCATCAACTGATGATTCTGCACTGACAGCTAATTAGGTGAAATGTGCCAAACAAAAACGAGACCCAGCCTACCCCCAGCCCAACCCCCACAGGCCAAGTACTTGCAGATGTTAAATAGGCTGACAATACATAGATGGTTGTCAGATTTCCTATGGCCTGCAGGGGGAATGTAGCATGTAGCATGTAGTGTGGAGTGATGAAGTGCGTCAAGCCGGCACTTTCAGACTGATGACTCACTGACAAGCTTTGCGCCACTGGAGTTCTGACACACAGATGGTGCAGCCTGTAGATCGTTATAGTTGTGCGGCCCATTCTTAGGGGTTTGGGCTACATTAAACACACTAATGACCTCCCAGTGGTCCCACACAGAGAACTGGCATTTCAAATTGGCTGAGAGAGGGTTAGTACATTAGTATACAAACACAAAGGTGGGAAGTTTTGGTGAAGATAGTGAGGTCCACAGCAATGTTAAGTATGGGTGTGTGCCCTTTGCACTCGTTAGTCCATTTCCCAAGTCTAAATTAGAACAGGTTTGTTTTCCAGTTCCAAAAATCCATCCATATTTACCAATTATCCATCAGACTGGATCTTGAGGAAAGCTCGAACCGATCCCAGTTGACTTTATGCAAGTTCTGGGTACATCCAGAATGGTTTACCAAGTCCATTCGAGGGCTGCCTTACTCAAATTCACACCTATGGGCAATTAGGAGCAACCAGATCCAGGTAATAAATCCAGATTCAAAAATAAGAACAAACTTGCTCTATTTCTCAACTCCAAATCAGCAATAGTCTATTTCCCAACTCAGATCAGAATTAGTAAATTTTCCAATTTCAAACCAGAACTGGTGACCTGATTACATGGCACAGACCCTGATGAGTTATGAAAGCTGAACATTATTGGCTGAGCAAGTGCATTTTCCCTCCCACCTTAGTAGGATTAAGCAGTTTGACAAATTAATGAATAAATGCATAAAAATCAAAAATAGTTTTCTGTCTCGTTCCTTAGTAAGAAATGTGGTCACAGAAATTTGGAGAGCATTGTCCGAACATCCAGAACCCACCACATTTCTGCAGTTGTGCATTTATAAATCTACAGCAAAGAAAAACATATTTAGCCACAATGCTACATGTCATGTTTTGGTTCTGTTCCTATAGTTGGAAGAGATTTGATTCAAAGAATAAATCAGTATATCGCTTCAGTCTCACAATGCAGAAGTTCAAATGGAAATAGAACGTGATCAGCTGCCTCTATGGTGTGTCTGGTGTTTCCATTCTGGTGCACTTCTTAGGGCAGGTGAAAATACAGTAATCAGGTCCTTGGGTGTGCTCCAAAATAAGTGCTCAGAGACCATCTGAGTCACAGTTTGATTCACAGTTGAACTCTTGTACAGTTCATCTGCAATGAGAAAATGATTCAACTGTGAATCATTCAAAATGAAACAAATACATATTTTTGGTATTTATTTGGGTTGTGGACAACTTTTGGCTACTAACTCAAGCCACACACACACAAAAAAAGATTTTTTTTCACATATGGAGTAATTCTGTAGCTGTATGTGCAGTGTGAGAACAAAAACTAAAAAAGCAAGTAGAAAAATACCTGAAAGTACACAGTACCCCCTGCTGGACTGGCTATAATACCACATTTCCAAAAAAATTGTACAATTTCTGAATTTAGAAATTGCTCGGGATCATCTTTGAAAATCAAATGGAGTGTTATATAGACTGTACCTATTTCCTTAAAAAAATGTATTAACAAACAGATTGACCGAAAAAAAAAAAAGAAAGAAATGCTTATTAAAACATAATGGCATTGGTGTAGAAACAAAAACCAAAAGATTCTTCTTGATACTCTGTCTGAATTTATGCTACAGCATCCACAGACCGTATAGTGAGAGCTCCACAGTGTCTTTGCTCCATTTTACACTCTTGGTACTGGTATTGTATCAGTGTCACCCCAGTGTGAAAATAAAACAAGAAACTGGAATTCAGACACATTTATTTATTTGTACACTGTCGTCTTTTTTTTTTTTTTTTGACTTTGCTCATTTGCTCGAACACGTACACACGGCCGAGGAAGGCATGGGTTTAGTTCGAGCAGCAGGAGAGCTAATTCTGCTGACACATTGAACCTGCATCACTGACTGCACCAGCATGAGCCAATAAACATGGGCAAAGTGTGTGTGTGTGTGTGTGTGTGTGTGTGTGTGTGTCTGAGATCATGTTGGTGTGTTTGTGTGTATGGCAAAACAGAGCCCAAAGTAATGACAGAGAAGGATTGTTTTGTTGAAGTCTCTACAAGTTCTCTACCTCACACCTCCATCCCCCAACCAACCTCCTCCCTCTATTTTATATTTTCTCCCCTATTCATTTTGCTACTTCAGGACTTTAGGGCCATTTCATTAAAGTTTAAAGCTACAACTCTTTATGAAGCCAGTTTTGATGAATTAAACAAGTACTTCTATACTACACACACTTTCCCGGCCTTTGACACTCGCACCCCTCTTGTGTTCTCTCTCTCTCTCTCTCTCTCTCTCTCTCTCTCTCTGTGTGTGTGTGTGTGTGTGTGTGTGTGTGTGTGCGCTTGCATTTCTCCTTAATTTGTTCAGGCAGGACGCTAGAAAGCTGAGAGAAATTGCTCTCGTATAAAACAGCAGGCGACCAGTGGGAGGCTCATAGGAGCCCAGATGTTTATGATGGTGACTGAAGACAATTTGTAATGACAATTTATTTCTTTGATTAAACTTTTGAAGGACTTTCCTGGCTCGTTTGATTAAAAACAGAATTGCAGCTTTAATGAACCAGGTCCTTATTACAGGGAAGAAAATGATCTTCAATTGTTGTTTGGGTGGTTCGACAGCATTCAGAATATTTTGTTAAAGTGTCCAGAAATCTAAACATCATCTTAGGAATAGAAATTCCGTTTTTTCATTACGATATAAGAGAGCTGAGCCCTGGACTATGATCTATCCAAGATTTTTGTTTTGCAGATGATTTGTTTTTCCTGATTTGAAGCAAACTAGCTTTAAATTGGGTGTCATCCTTCATTCACCCTGTGATATGTAGCTGGATTTTCCCAATCGTTTGATCACTAGGTCCGAGCTTTAACATTAGCTCTAACATGACAGGAGGCAAAAATGTGGAACAGGTGAGGACCTGAAGCATGTTACAAATTATACTGCAAACCTGTGCACAGAAACTCAAGCACGAACATACTGAGGTTAAAGGCAGTCAAAACAAGAGCGCAAAACCTAAAAAAATTACTCATGAACCAAAATGGCAAAAATCGTCCACAAATTCATATAATTTCCTGAATCTAATGGAGTCTTATTTGTCCAAAGCGCCACCTCTGGTAAAAATAATCATGAGTTTCATCACGCAAGATCAGCACTTTTTTACAAATAAAACCAAGTACATAGCACCCTCTGCTGGGTCTGCTATAATATGACACTTCCAAAAAAATTCTATCTCACAAAGTCGAAGAATCCTTTAAAAAATTTTTTTTTTAAATTCCTATATCCAGAATGTGACCAGGATTATCACCAAAATCTAATGTAGTCTTTCAAAGCTCCACCTCTGGTTAAAATAAATAAATAAATAAATAAATAAATCATAAAAATCCATACCTTTTTTGTGTAATCCTGCTATCAATCCACATACAAACAGTGGGTAAGGAATATTCTGATTGGTGAAGGAAGTGAAGGAATAAATATGTAACTGGCAACACCATTTTGTTCTTGATGAGAGCTGCAGTATGTGAAAGGAAGATAAAAGAAGACAGTGAAAGTATCAGGCTGAGAAGGCATCCCATAAAAACAACCTTTACAAAACAATCAGTATAATTTCTCCTTGCTATTCTTTCTCAGACTCTGTGAGGTCCCTGAGAGTTCAGTTTAATTAAACGTGCTTGTGCGTCGTGGGGGAGGTTAACTAAGCAGCGTCCCTCGCTACACTTGCTGACTCCCTCAGCCTGGGCTATCGGTAATTACCCTGCTCATTAGCACCATGAGACAGGAGACAGGTCTTGTCACACCTCACCTGTCACATCCACACAGTGGACCCTGAGACCCTTGGGAAGGCATGTAAATGCCTTTCTGGAAAAAGGAGATGAGTAGGGATTTATGCGTAATGGAAAAAGAACCGGGGAAGATAACAGGTCCACCAGCTCGAGCTCCCTTTCATATCAGATTTTTTTCCCTCGATCATCCATCTATGTGTGTGTGTGTGTGTGTGTGTGTGTGTGTGTGTGTGTGTGTATGTGTGTGTGTAGTGAACCCTGCATCTGGCTGAGCTTTTCCAGGCGAGCTACAGGCTTCCGACAGGCCCCCGCCTCTTGCCTCCATCTCTCCCTGCTGATTTGATTAGGCCACTGGCTCGCTGTGTCTGTAATTGCATTTGCCTGTTGCTGTGTGTTTAAGAATAGCCTCGATCCCAGTAGCCCTCTCCTCCTGATTTCCCAGCTGCCTTAGGGAGTTTTGAGGATAACAAGTTGTCATGACAACCGTACTCGGATCGACTCACTGACTTTGCACTTTTTTTCATAGTGCTGGGGGTTTCTTTTTTCCCCCCCTCACTTTCATTGCAGTGATTATTTTTGTCAGCAGTTCAATACAGCCTACCTGTGGCTACCGCAGTGCACACGGCGAGAACTAAGTGGACACGATTTCATTTGAAAGAGAAGGCTGAGATGAATTGGTATTGGACAGTCCTGTCTCAGACGCTGCATCTGCATGTGCATTTAGGACCCACCTCTTACAAGTGCTATTTGACCATGACAGCCAAATCATATGTGAGGCGCTCCACCGAAAGTAGACACTTGTCGCACGGACCACTTTTGAGATAAAGACCAGAAAAGTAAAAATGGTCCATTTTTATCGAAATTCGGATTTTTGCATCAACTATTAAAACAAGTATTCAACTATCACTTGCTCACGTGAAATCGACTAAAACTCACTAAAAATGTCTTTTTTCCATTTTTCTGATGAGTACCCTCATAAAACTAGATAAAAACAGGAGCAAACTTACCGGTTTTCATTGCAATTATTCACTGAGTTCGGTACAGGACACACTATAATCCATACAGCAGAAGAACGGCTGTGGAGTAGTCTCTCCATTTTGGATACTGTTTTGATATTAAAATGCCGTTTCAGCGAATAAAACAAAGGTTATGAAGATGATATGCTCGTAAACAATGCAGGCTAGTTGCTAAGGAAGATCTGAAACGAGAACACTGATTGGTCAGCTCGGGCTTGCACATGCGCAGTGCCCGTCACACATTAACTTCCGGTTTACTTCCTGACTCTAGTCATGCGAAACTTATCTCTGACTTTCTCTTCAATAACAGTCTCCTCTTCTTCTTTTCCTTTTGGCTTTTCCCTTCAGGGGTCGCCACAGCGAATCATCTGCCTCCATCTCACCTTATCCTCTGCATCTTCTACTCTTACTCCAACTACCTTCATGTTCTCCTTCACCACATCCATAAATCTTCTCTTTGGTCTTCCTCTAGGCCTTCTGCCTCGTAGTTCCAACCTTAGCATCCTACTACCAATATACTCACTATCCCTCCTCTGTACATGTCCAAACCATCTCAATCTAGCCTCTCTGACTTTGTCTCCAAAACGTCTTACATGTGCTGTCCCTCTGATGTGCTCATTCCTGATCCTATCCATCCTCGTTACTCCCAAAGAGAACCTCAACATTTTCATCTCTGCTACCTCCAGCTCTGCCTTCTGTCTTTTCCTCAGTGCCACTGTTTCTAAACCATACAACATCGCTGGCCTCACCACCGTCTTGTACACTTTTCCTTTCATTCTTGCCGATACTCTCCTATCACACATCACACTGGATACTTTTCTCCAACCATTCCAACCTGCCTGCACACGCTTCTTCACCTCTTTTCAATAACAATCCTTAAGTTTATTTATAAGATTGTGAATACACATAATTTCTGGAAAAGGAGAGTGAAATGTCATCTGTGATGTTTAGCAGCATTAGTATAGAAATTCGACACGAAAATTGGGCTTTGAAGATGCCGGAATGCTTGGCGTTCTTGAAGATTATTTTGCCAGTGAGTATTTTTCTCTGCATGCAAAATTTGATGATTGATTTTTTTTTTTTTTGATTATTTGATTTGTGTGTAATCTTGTCTGGACTAGACATGCTGGATTGTGAGTTGTTCAGTTTTGTATGAAAATTGGTCAAGACCTGAAAAATACTTAAATGTTTCATTCCTTTTATAGATGAACAAACTGATGATGATGATGATGATGCCAGCTGTGTTGATGACGATTTTGATTTTGATGTTGATGAAGAAGAGGCATCTGTTAATAAAAGTGTGCATGAGTTGTGTTTGTGGTGAGGATATAGATTAAGATGATAAATATTGAGGGCATAGTTGATGAAGCCAGCTGTTGAGCAGAGTTGATAATGCCAGCTGTGTTGATGAAGATTTTGATGTTGATGAAGAAGAGGCATCTGTGAATAAAAGTGTGCATGAGTCAGTTTTGTTGTGTTTGGGATGAGATGTGATCCTTTCGGCTGAGCAGGATATAGATTAAGATGATAATGATGAGGGCAGAGTTGATGAAGCTTACTTGTATAGATAGATCAGAGAGTTTTGTTATATGGTTATCTTTTATATATATATATATATATATATAGTTTTCTTAATTTCAATCTGATTGTTTGAGCCTGACAGTGTTTTTTTAATCGGTATCATTTGAAGGCATTTGAACCTTTATATAATGGTCGAAAAGATACATACTGATCTTATTGAAATAAACAGAAATTAAAAAAAAATAGTTGTTTTTTTGTTCATTTTTGGGGGGTTAACACGGTGCCCGATGGGTTTAAAAAGGGCGTGTCAGATTAAAATGAGGATGATTTCTCTTATCATTTCTTCCTAAAACTCTTCCTAGACATGTTTTCTGAAAGTTTATATGGCTGAGGTGCATAAAAATGTTTGGTTGCTAAGGATAGCTCGCTCAGTTTTCAAGTTATTGACAAACTTTTTGCTGCATTTTGCAGCTTTGAGCCTCCTCTATCTGACTGTGTTAAAAGCTTATTTGTCATTTTTGGACACAAGAGCCTACTTTCGGTGGAGTGGCACACATATTATGTTGTTCAGTCTTAATGGTTGGTGCATTTTTTAATTATCTAGCTCAGGAGGTTGATATTAAAGGTGAATGTGTCCACTGCAGTCTGGCTGGACTTGTCATCTTCCTCAAGATAAAGTGGCGGATATGTTGAGGTCCTTTTCAACTTACCATGATTGGAAAAAGTTATTTGACTCATTTAAGCTATCTAAGTACCCACAGACTTCATGTCCATTTAAAACAATCAAGCGAGTTTACTCTTTTTGAAAGTCTTCAATGTCCTTTTACTGCTGCTCACTGTAGACAGTGAGAAACATGGCTGGCCTTTGATAACCCAGTTAGCTGCACTACCCAGGACATTAGTGACAACCCGGAGACAATGGTGCTTGAAACCTTGACATTGGGATCAGTAATCCAGCACCGTACCGCCGGACCACCTTTGCTTTTTTGACTGCCATTGCTTTAATTTTATTTAATCAGTCCTGTTTATTCCAAGGGCAGTAAAGTGGCTAGCACGACTGCCACACTGTGCTGTGTGGCGTTTCCATGTTTTGCCTGCTTGTATGGATTTCCTTTGGGTAGTTTGATTTCCTACCATATTCCAAAGGTATTAGGCTGATTGACTGTTTCAAATTGACACTAGGTGTGTGTGTGTGTGTGTGTGTGTGTGTGTTGCCCTGTGATGGTGGAGCTCTTTAAGGTGTACCCGGCCTTCGCCCAGTGACAGGTGAGACACCTGTGCCCCGTGGCACTTGTACAATTAAGCAGTTTACCAAATGAGAAAGAGTATCCATTCCAAGCACAAATACTGCTACATCAATAAGCCTGATTGAGTTCAATGGTCACAAATATTTTGGCATCCCTGGTCTAGCTAAAAGAATTAACACTACATGTTATGATGATAAACTGATGCTGGATTACAAGCAATGCTTTATGCTTCATGGGGTAAATCATAAAAAAATGAACTGTCCTCCTTAAATTACCCCAAGAAGGTGGGTTTGCACCAGGGCACCAGCCAAAAGGGCCAAAAAGCCCACAAGCTCCTGGAAGGAACTTATAAATTGTACTGAGCAGATAGGTCAAGATTTTGATTTTGGTCGTGACCCAAGCTAATAAATCTGAATGATATAAGTATCAGGACGGCTGACTCGCAGCTTGTTCTCAGCCTTCCAGTCCGTGCAGTCTCTCCAGCCCGGTGAGCGGAGGCAGGGAAAGAAGGAAGGAGAGTGGGTAAAAAAAGAGAAAGAAACAGACAATCAATAAATCAATATGTTTTGCACCACTAAGCCAGGGCGAGCACACTCACACTCGTACACACACACCTACACCTACACACAGATGCGGACACACACTGTGACACTGAATGGAGCTGCATTTGCCAAAAGACATTTTATTGTTTTAGAGAGACTGAATTTTTTTTTTACCCTTTCTATTACTGGTTTTGGATCATTAAGCCATTGATTTTTGTTTGGCTGTGTAAATGGTGGGCCATGTCTCCGGAGAGAGCTAGACAGGACATTCTCTGTTTGTAATGGACAATCCAATCTCCCGAGACAAAGTGCAGTTTTCTTATGTCCTTAAAAGAGAGAGAGAGTTCAGTTTTCTGTTTGGAATAAAAACTTGCAAAGTCATTACACACCTTATACTGCGCCAAGGAAGTAATGTTTTACTTTCCGCCTGCTTGTTCGTTATCAGGATTATGGAAAATGTTGTGAGGCTTTGACAAGAATATATATTCCATTTTTGATGATGATTCTGATCAAATTCGGGACTAAGGAATTTTTCAATGGATTCTTTACCATGATGAGATTATTTTTTTTGGAAAACAGGAGGCCCAGCAGGGAATGCTATGAACTTGTCTTTTCTTTTTTTCTGCTTGTCTGAGGTTTTGCGCTCTCCAAGTAAAGACATTCAGGATACCATGGGATGAGGCATCATGGTGTTGTGGTGAAGTGGTTGGCATGTTTGCTTCACAGCAAGAAGGTCCTGGGTTTGAGTCTCTCACATGAGTTCTGTGTGGAGTTTGCATGTTCCCTCTGTGTTTGTTGTTGATTTTCTCCAGGCACTTCCTTCACCAATCCAAAGACATGCACATTAGGCTAACCGACTGTTCCCAATTGCCCCTTGATATGAGTATGATTGCTGATTTGTATCGGTCCTACGATGGGCAACTGAATAAATGAATATTATGGGGGATACTGTCCCATAGCAGTTCCTAGCTCACCAGTTCAGTCTTGAACTTGGGTTTTTGCTAATGTGGAGGCTCACACATACTTCTAATATGGGGAAATCTTCCAGAGTCTCTGGTTTCATCCCAAAGTGGATGGGCTATGATTGGTTGACTTGAAATTACCCTGTGTGTATATATGAATATATATGGATTCCTGCTTCACGCACAGCATTCCCAGGGATTGGGTCATGATCCACTATATGTTCACAAATCTGCTTTTGACTTTGATTCTCCTCAAGAAATTGCCCCATTCACCTGTTCCTAAAATCATACAGGATACATATTTATTCCAGCTGACTAACCTGTGATCAGACGTTTGCTCCAGTCATAAATGCCTGCACTCCTCCTAAATGTTTGCTCAGACCTCTTTAACTTCATGCAGGGAGCTCGCTGTTCACGGCCAGCTCTTGATTGCACATTCAGCCGGCACATTTTGGGTCTAACTCCTGGACATTAATAATGAAAATGATACCCTTCAGTGTACGCGAGCTCAAGCTGGCCGGCTTGGCTGCCCTCCCCGACTTCACAATAGAAGGTGTCTGCAAAGGAGAGGAAGCAAATTAAAGGAGAGGGACAGAGCTTTGGTTCTCTGCACAGCCGCCATAGAGAAGGACACTGTTTCACTTCTCTTCCCAAGGTCAAATATATTAGTGTTGCCTTTCAGCTCAATGCCCCCCCCCCATTCTCTCACACCATCTCCACAGCCTTACCCACTTGATTTCTCTCTTTTTTGAGTAAGGTGTTTTAAATTATTTAAGATTTTAATCATTTCCATGATGATGCAAACCTCCTTTTTCACACAGCTTTTGGTGAGGCAGTGTGTAGAGTATAGATGAATGGAGAACTCGTTTGAAAGCACGAGGGAGATAAGTGCATCCCAGAAACTGATTTCACTGACTCATGCTCTTTGTTATGCATTTTTTGAAGTTGAAGCACTGTTTTGTCCAAATTTCATTCTTTGTTTTGTGTGAGAAAAAAAAAAAACATTTTTGTGAAACATCTGAAAACAGTGGTCAGAAATTCCAAAAAAAAAAAAAAAAAAAGAAAGACAGAAAAAATAATTAAATATTAGAAAGAAAAGAACATACAAGTCAAAGAAAAGAAAGCAAGCACTAAGTGTTGATAATTTATACATTTTCAGTATTCTGGCGAACACCGGATATGAGGGGGAATCCATACTGGATGGGACAACAAACTTTGCAAGGCAATATACCCACACGCAAACACACAATCCTGTACTTCTAACATTGTGGGGACATTCACTGACTGTGTATTCCTTAAACCCTTCCCCTAAACTTACCTATCACAAACAAATGCCTCACTTTAAACCTCACCCTGACTCTAACCTAAACATAAATTTAACCTAAAGTGTAAACCAAGTCTTAACCTTTAAACAGCCGTTTGAAAAGGAAGGAAGGACCAGGCAAAATGTCCTCACTTCACAATAATGTCCTCAATTTGTTGGTTAAAAATATCTGGATCTTAATACACGCACGCATGCACGCACACACACACACACACACACACACACACACACACACACACACACACACACACACACACACACACACACACAACAAGGGAACCTTACATTTCCTAAAGACCATAATCGTAACCACTACCTGCTTATGGCTAAAAATCAAAATATTTCAATACATTTATATCAATTTCTTTAGCTACTTGATATGCAACAAGGAAAAACTGGGTGAACATACTGATGTATTTCTGTCATTCTACCGAATTACTCAAATATCTGAAATGAGATGTTAGCTGAATAATATATCTGGTATATATGAAGCATATATAAAAATGGACATGACTGACGCTACGGACGCTACAGCCATTTATTTACTTCATTAAATTTTACAACTTTTAAAATTATTGTTGCTGTTATATCTTAAATGTATACATATGTTTAAACATTAAATGTAAAACGTAAACATTTTGCTAAATATAAGTTTTACTTAACACCCCAGATCAGTGTATTTTCTTTCTACTTGCAACATCTACCCTTTGCGAAGCCTTTAAACCTAATCTTTAATCATGTCTTCAACCATAAATTTAACAATTTACATGATGGAGACCTGTGCCTTTGTCCCCCCATAAGGAATACATTTCTCCATAAAGTGACTGTGTCTGTGTCTGTGATTTAGGTCTTCAAAACATGATAAATACACAGATCCCTCCAGATGCGCACGCACACTTGTAGCTAATCCAGGTACAGAGAACCTAAAGGAAACCCACATGCAAAACACAAAGAAAGCATCAGAATATTTGAACTGAATTAACTTGACTGGGTTCATCATAGTCTAGAGCTTCAAAGTCCTTAAAAGTTTTTTAATAATACTTCAAAAAAATAATATTCACTAGACACATGCAGAAGGTAGTAGTTTATAAGAACTCATAGTTTTGCGAGTGAAACCTAAGTGCCTTGAGGCATTTTTTATTTATTTATTTATTTATTTTTTGCGGTAGTCAGAAGCACGTTGTGTGTAGTGCTGGCAGTAATATAGCCATAAATTCATTTCAGAGGGTTGAGTAAATATACAGAATGAAATGCTGACTGTTTTCCTGACTTGTCCAATTAAATTGATGAATGTGATGCACTCTTGTATTTCAGGTAGAGGAGCGGTGATGGCATGAATTTATGATTTAATCATTAAAGGGTCAATCAAACAATTTATAATCTTCAAATATGAGAAATATCAATCATGTTAAGACCGTGAAAAGATTTGTTGTCATTCTAAAGTAATTATATACAAATATATACTTTTAATTGGGTTAATAAAATAAAACAAGGGCAGCATGGTGGCGTAGTGGTTAACATTTCCGACTTACAGCAGGTAGGTCGTGAGTTTGAGTCTCAGGCTATGCGAAAGCATTTCTGTACGCATGTTGGTGCGCTTGTGTGAGTTTTCTCTGGGTTCTCTGGTTATTTCCTATAATGTAAAGACATGCACCTCAGGGAATAGTCTGGCGAGCTGTTCAAGGTGTACCCAACCTTTGCTTTGCTCAGATTTGGCTAAAATAGGCCCCGGCCCTCTGCAATTCTAGAAGATTAGGCAGTTTGGCAAATAGATGAAAACGAATCAAGATTCTTCAGTGTTTTCTGTCAGTGTGAAGAAGCACGAAGTTGTCGGATGTGAGTCAGAGTATTTTCCTGCTTTACTAAAATAAAAAAGGAGGCTTTTATTTGATATAGACCCAGTCTTCCATCAAAAGGAAAAATCAGTTTGAAGGTCTTGTGAGCTGAAGCAATTCAATAATCTCACTATTGAGGCTAGACACTGAGGGACTTCATCTCAGTCTTTATCCTTGTTAGAATTGCCTTGTAATTTATCAGAATAATTCATCTGTGACATACTTTAAAATACTATAAAAAAATAAAATTCTTGGAAGTGGACGATGGATTTTTACATCACTTTTTTTTTTTGCAGTGTAAACCTATCCAAAGTCCCACAACAAAGTCGAACAATCTCATATCTTCTTCTTTTCTTTTCGGCTGTTTCCTTTTTTCCAGGGGTCACCACAGCAAATGATTCGCATATTCGATTTGGCATAGGTTTTTACTTTACATCGGATGCGCTTCCTGACACAACCCTTTATCAAGGGGCAGAAACACGCTGATGGCTTTGCAGCAAAGGCTAACAAGCTCATATATGTAGCAAAAATGTTAAATCATCCTCTCTCACGATGTTGAAGAATCCTTTAAAAAACTTCTTAATTCTGTAATTTTATCTTGATCATGTCCCAATTCTAATGGAGTTTTTTTTTGTCCAAAGCTCTGAAAATCTGCACATAATCTTACAAACATACAAATCGCTGCCAAAAGAAAAATAAACAACCTCCTTGCCAAAGGTAATGAATGTTCTTGAAAGTATGTAATGAAATGAATGAATGTAAATATCTTGTTTGCCATTAAGTTTAACCGGTCACCAGCAGGATGGCTTGCTCAGTAATTTCACTCATCCTATAGACCTTTTATTCGCCACAGACCAGCGGACTAGTGTTAATTTGCGCCCCTGCCCTGTGCTTGAAAAGTTCATCCAATTTCATGTATTCTTTAGGTTTAATGACATGTGTCTAAAAATCTGGTATTTTTCTTGTCTTTCTAATTGCTTTGACCTTGTTAACATTTTCAGTCTAGAAAAGGCGGAGGTATGACGTGTCATTTTTGAAGGAACATTGTTGAAACAAGAGGCTTAGCTGTGAACCGATTGTTTAACCTGATGGTCAATAGTAGTATCTGGGAAAACTAAGCAAAAGATGGGGATGCACCTCAAATAAGTGACAAGGGCACTTTTCACGTGTATCCATGGGGGCATTCATGATTGGTGAGAATTCTTTTTAAAAAAAATACATAAATAAATAAATAAACATGGATTGCTACTCCAACTCCCATAACACCAATATAACACAATGAAATTAGTGTGTATACATGCCTGCAATCATAATTTTTGGAGAATCTGTGCAAAAGTGTGTGTACGTGTGTGAAGGTTATTGTTGGCTCATTGGAATGCATTTGCATTTAAGTCTTTTATGAGCACAGATTCAAGGGCTTCTCACAGGTGTGCTATTGTCTGAATGTGACAGCAGCTGCTCATGCTAGACAGTTCTTCTTCTCAGGGCATCTTTACAAGGTTTTGTAACCATATCGTACTCTGAAGAGATTACTCCCATTCCTGGAGCAATATGACTGCAGCAGTTAAAAACATGGTTGAGGTTTGATGTTAATTTACGCCCTTGTGACAACCAGATGTCATTTAGTTTCACAGAGAATTCCGGTTCAGTGTCATAGTTTGCGGTGGATGAAGATTTGAGGAACATTAGCTGATTTTTTTTTTTTCAACCATTCTCCTGTCATCTGGAGAACTCTAGTATGTTTAAGTGAGTATGAGAGACTTGCCAGGTTATTTCTGATCAACATTCACCAAAGTATGGGTTAAGTTTATATTTTAACTTCATAAAATGATGAGGCAAAACCCAGTAAGTGCAAAAAAAAAGACTAAATTTGACTGACTAGTTTTTTTATATCGGGGGAACATTGACTGGATATAACATCCCTCGCTTGGAATCACAATACTAAAGGTTTCATTTACAATAAACTAATAACTAAAGTAAAGTAACCGTAAATTTAACTTACGAAGTTTTTCATATCAGGGAAACATTGATGAGATATACAAGGATCCTTCACTTTCCGCGGTTAATTGGGACCAAGACCCACCCGCGACCGCCGAATTCCACGAAGTAGGATTAACCCCCGTTGACTGACGCATACATACATGTATATGTGTATATAATAGCAATAAATACATATTCAACGCTATACTGTAAATGTTTATAATAACAATTAAACATTCTAAAATAATGCATAAGATGTAAATAACATATAAATATACACACATACAGATAACTTTTGAGAAGAGTAGGCTGCAAAGCCATCAGCGTGTTTCCACCCTGCGATGGCCTGGCGAGCTGTCCAGGGTGTACTCTGCCCTCGCCTGGAGTTGGCTGGGATGGGCGGCAGTCTCCCCACGACCCGAGTTAGGATTAAGCGGTTACAGAAAATGAACTGAATTGAACACATACAGATATGCACGCACACACAGATGCGCATGCACTCATAAAAATGTAAGTAGTTTTGATGAGGGGTTTTGGGTTGGTTTTTTTTGTTTGTTTGTTTTGTTTTTGCTTGTTTGGGGGGTTTTTTTATGCATAACTGGCCATGTTTTGTGGTATTTTCCTTAACTTTTCCCGTATTCTTCCTTAATTTCCTTATTTTTTAATTCGATGAATATTTTTTAAAAAACACGATGCACTGAAGCCGCATGAATTGAAGCGTGAAGTAGCGAGGGATCCCTGCAACCCATTAGTCAATTAAATGAAATAATCTAAAACCCACCTTACTATGCTATCAAACAAAATTTAAAATACACTTATAATGCCATCTTTTGTATGGTAACGTTTCATTCACAGGGCCTTATACTATATCTGGTCAACCATTTAAATAAATACATTTTAAAAAGTGCTTTGTACCAAAGAACTTGTTATTATTATAAAAACCCTCATGTTTCCGGTTTATAAATTCAAAAAAGAAGAAAAAACAGAATCTGGTGTTTGCAAAAGATGATTAAATCAATTTAACACATATAATTAGTCAATAATGAACTTCAGTGTAATAGTACACTTATTGACAGCGTGATTGGGACTTAGCTGCGCAACAGAGGGATCAACTCTAGAAGGGTTTAATTTTTAATATCGATCAATTCGCTGTATTTTATCCTGCTTTTTCCATGGCTACTTACGAAAGAAGTCATCTTCATACAATAGTGGGACACCTCTTCTGCTTCTTCTTTTCCTTTCGCCTTTTCCCTTCAGGGGTCGCCACAGCGAATCATCTGCCTCCATCTCACCCTCTCCTCTGCATCTTCTTCTCTTACACCAACTGCCTTCATGTCTTCCTTCACCACGTCCATGAATCGTTTCTTTGGTCTTCCTCTAGGCCTTCTGCCTGGTAGTTCCAAACTCAGCATCCTACTACCAATATTATCACTATCCCTCCTTTGTACATATCCAAACGATCTCAATCTAGCCTCTCTGACTTTGTCTCCAAAATGTCTTACATGTGCTGTCCCTCTGATGTGCTCATTTTTGAACCTATCCATCCTCGTTACTCCCAAAGCGAACCTCAACATTTTCATCTCTGCTACTTCCAGCTCTGCTTCCTGTCTTTTCCCCAGGGCCACTGTTTCTAAACCATACAACATCGCTCGCCTCAACACCGTATTTTCTTGCCGATACCTTCCTATCATACATCACACCGGACACTTTTCTCCAACCATTCCAACCTGCCTGCACATGCTTCTTCACCTCTTTTCCACACTCTCCATTGCTCTGGATTGTTGAGCCTAAGTACTTAAAATCCTCCAACTTCTTGATCTCTGCTCCCTGTAACCTCACCGTTCCTCTTGGGTCCTTGTCATTCATACACATGTATTCTGTCTTACTGAGGCTAACCTTCATTCCCCTCCTTTCCAGGGCATATCTCCACTTCTCTAGATTTTCCTGCACTTGTTCTCTGCTCTCACTGCAGAGCACAATGTCATCTGCGAACATTATAGTCCATGGGGAATTTTGTCTCATCTCATCTGTCAGCCTGTCCATCACCATAGCAAAACAAGAAGGGGCTCAGAGCTGACCCTTGATGTAGTCCTACCTCCACCTTGAACTCTTCTGTCACACCGACAGCACAGCTCACCACTCTCTTACATCTCTCATACATGTCCTGCACCACTCTAACATACTTCTCTGCCACTCCAGACTTCCTCATGCAATACCACAGTTCCTCTCTCGACACCCTGTCATATTCTTTCTCCAGATCCACAAAGGCACAATGCAGCTCCTTCTGACCTTCTCTGTACTTCTCTATTAACATCCTCAAGGCAAACACTGCATCTGTGGTGCACTTTCTTGGTATGAAACCAAACTGTTGTTCACAAATGCTGACCTCTGCCCTTAGTCTAGCTTCCACTATTCTTTCCCATAACTTTAATGTGTGGCTCATCAACTTTGTCCCTCTGTAGTTGCCACAACTCTGCACGTCTCCCTTGTTCTTAAAAATGGGCACCATCACACTTCTCCTCCATTCCTCTGGCATCCTCTCACTCTCTAAGATCTTGTTGAATGTTCTTGTCAGGAAATGTATCACTACCTCTCCTAGACACTTCCATACGTCCACCGGTATGTCATCAGGACCAACTACCTTTCCATTCTTCATCCTCTTTAATGCCCTCCTCACTTCACCCTTACTAATCTTTGCTACTTCCTGTTCCTCAACAGTCACCTCTTCTACTCTTTTTTCTCTCTCATTTTCCTCATTCATGAGCTTTTCAAAGTACTTGTTCCATCTTCCCAGCACACTTCTGTCATCAGTCAATACATTTCCCTCTCTGTCCTTTATCACTCTAACTTGCTGCACGTCCTTCCCATCTCTATTTCTCTGCTGTGCCAACCTGTATAAATCGTTTTCTCCCTCTTTACATTCCAACCGAGCATACAAGTCATCATACGCCCTCTGTTTGGCCTTTGACACCGCTACCTTCACCTTATGCTGTGTCTCCCTGTACTCCTGTTTACTCTCTTCAGTCCTCTCTCTATCCCACTTCTTAGCTAACCTCTTCCTTTGTACACACTCCTGCACTTCCTTATTCAACCACCTCATTCCACAAGTCTCCTTATCTCCTCTCCTTCCAGATGACACACCAAGGACTCTCCTACCTGTCTCCCTGATCACATTAGCTGTAGTTGAACAGCCATCTGGAAGCACTTCCTGACCACCCAAAGTCATTTTCAACTCCTCCTTGAAGACACTCTTCCTTTTTTTAAGTTCCATCACTTTGTCTTCTGCTCTGCTTTTGCCTTCTTCACCTTCCTCATCATCAGCATAGTCCTCCTGCACATCACCATCCTATGCTGTCTGGCAACACTCTCACCCACTACTACTTTGCAGTCACTGACTTACTTCAAATAACATCGTCGACACAAGATGTAGTCTACCCCTGTGCTCCTACCTCCGCTTTTATAAGTCACCCTATGCTCCTCTCTCTTCTGGAAGAAAGTATTCACCACAGCCATTTCCATCATTTTTGCAAAATCGACCAACATCTGTCCTTCTGCGTTCCTGTCCTGGATACCAAACCTGCCCATCACTTTCTCGTCCCCTCTGTTTCCTGCACCAACATGTCCATTGAAGTCTGCACCAATGACCACTCTTTCACCTCTGGGGGTACTCTGCATCAC
The DNA here is from genome assembly GCA_024760905.1 of Plotosus lineatus. NCBI lineage: Eukaryota > Metazoa > Chordata > Actinopteri > Siluriformes > Plotosidae > Plotosus > Plotosus lineatus. The sequence goes on from CM045735.1 coordinate 37,079,264, forward strand.
TTCATCTAACTCACTCCAGAATATCTCCTTCTCTTCTCGCTTACATCCTGCCTGTGGGGCATAAGCACTAACAACATTGAACATCACTCCTTCAATTTCTAACTTGAGACTCATCACTCTGTCTGACACTCTTTTCACTTCTAGAACATTCTTGCCAAACTCCTCCTTCAAGATGACTCCTACTCCATTTCTCTTCCCATCCACACCATGAAAAAATAGCTTAAACCCTGCTCCTAAGCTAGCCTTGCTACCTTTCCACCTGGTCTCCTGAACACACAGTATGTCCACCTTCCTCCTCTGCATCATGTCAGCCAGCTCTCTACCTTTTCCTGTCATAGTTCCAACATTCAAAGTCCCTACTTTCAGTCCTAGACTCCTGCCTTTCCTCTTCTCTCTCTGCCTACGGACACGCCTCCCACCTTTCCTTCTTCGACATCTTCGACCAACAGTAGTCCATTTTCCAATAGCACCCTGTTGGTTAACAGCAGTGATGGTGGTCGTTGTTAACCCGGGCCTCGACCGATCCGGTATGAAATTTTTTGTTGTGACTCGCATATTTAATTTGGCATTTGTTTTATGCCAGATGCCCTTCCTGATGCAACCCTCTGCATTTATCCAGGCTTGGGACCGGCGTGAGGGAGAGAAACTGGCTTGTGCCCCTCCCTCACGGTTGCAGTTGGAGGCCATGATTGATTATTTAGAATGAAGTATTCAAATGAAGGGGGCAGGGTGACATAGTGTCACATGTCTATCTCACAGCAAAAAGGTCCTGGGCTCGACATGAGTGTTTGACTGTGCTTTGCATGTTCCTCATTTGCTTACATAGGCTTCCTCTGGGTAATCCCATCACCCTAATTAAGGGTTAAGCAGTTCAGTAAAGAGTGTGAGTGAATATTCATACGAGCCATTTATTGCCTATTTTGATAGCACTACATTGGGCTTTTTAGTCAAATGCAAGACATATAAAGAGCTAAGCTCCCAATAAAAATATCTTTCTTATTGTTATTTGTGATTCTAACTAATTTGCAAAATGGCTTTTGAATGTCCTGCTTCGTTTTCTTCCAAAAGCTGTAAGAGTTCTGGCAAACTTAGCAATTTAGCATTTTGGTTACAGCGTACTGTAAATATACTGTATGTAATGTCATTTACATTTGCATTTGTTTTTGCATAATTCACGAGGCCACAAATCGAAACCGATAATGTGACTAGAAGCATAGATCATCACTACTGCTTATCATTCGGTCATGACTTCAAAAATTGCCCTGTCACTGAGATTGCCATCTTACTAATTATACATATAAGTCACTGTGTCCTCTGCAAACTGTCATTTGGCTAAAAGCGCATTTTGTCATCCTTCGTTGAATGATGCAGCGATTCTGAAAATTCTCATCAATCATTTTGTGTGTGTGTGTGTGTGTGTGTGTGTGTGTGTGTGTGTGTGTGTGTGTGTGTGTGTGTGTGTGTGTGTGTGTGTGTGTGTGTGTGCGCGTGTGTGCGGGTGTGTGTTGTCACGGACTAATCACTGCAGCACAAATAGAATCTATTTTTATTTTTTTCCCCATCAGGTAGCAATTTCTTGAAATGTTCACTATAATCTATGACTGCTTGGGAGCCACTGGTGGAGAAAGAATGATAGGCAGGTAGCTGTTGTGAACCGTGAGCAAGGTAACACGCCTTAGCAAGTTGACAACAATGCAAGCTCAAAGATCGATCGTTGTGAGCATGCAAGGTTTGTGTTCACAAAAAACCACTCACCAAATTAGCTTCGATTCTCCATAGTTCAGCCTCAGTGGGAGCAGGAGGAGGCTCTTACTGGTATCAGCTGACCCCCCCCAGTGTCGCTGTCTGCATGTGTGTATTTGTTCTATATTTAATCAGGCAGGCTGCTGATGGCTGATGATGGGATAAAGGAAGAAAGCTGGCAGGAGAGCATGATGATGTGTAGGCATTACATGGTGTGTATGTGAATCGTGTGTGATTGTAAAGCATGCTAGTTATGCATTTTGACAGTAAATGATATTAATTTATATCAAAAGTCAAATTTAGACTGAAAGTTCTTAAATGTCTTCAATAAGCAATGATTCTACTGCAATTAAATACTGACACATACCTTGAATTAGGCTTATGCTGGAAATGTTGAGAGATACAGAAGACTCCACCTACTATATACCAGTCAGAGGGAGGGGGGAAGGAGGTATCGCTTGTGATTGTAAAGGATGATGAAGAATCTACCAAAGCCTGACCAATAGAATCTCTGAAAACACATGCTGAGCTAGCCAAACTGGTAGACCATTTTTGCCAACTGTTTCCTTTCTACCAACACCTAGCAGCTGGCAACCAGTATGATCAGCCTGTGTTCTGGCAGCTGGTAGGCAGTTAGTCCAAGGATAGTTGGTGTGCATTTTTTTTCTTTTTTTTTTTTTGTGCAGTAACCTGCATTATGATCAAGTCTTGGTGACACAGTGAAGTAGTGTTTTGCTCTTCTGGCTCACAATATGAAGGTCCTTGGTTCAAGGCTTATGCCCTGCCCTGGTGTTTCTGGATGGAGTTTGCGTGCACTCACGATGCTTGCATGGGTTTCCTCCAGGTGCTCCAGTTTGATCCATAATCCAAAGACATTTGTATAAAGCCAATTGAATATTCTCGATTGCTCCTTGGTACGTATATGAGTATGAATATTTGTGTGTTTGTGCTGGCCATTGTGCGATGTTCAGACTGTGCTGCTCCTTTGCCTGTAATCAGCTTGGATCGGCTTCAACCTCCCTGTAAACCGAATAAAATGTAAAATGATTTTGGACATGAAATAAAATGATGAATTCATGGACCATTCAGTGTGAATCTAAGGAAGGCCAGTTTTTTTGGCATTCTTACTGTACGTACCCCTAAATGCACCTGCGCAGCACTTCATAATAGGCTATGGCGAGGGTATGTGATAGAGAAGCAAAGCTTGACATGTGGGAATTAGATACGACTAAAATTAATGGGGAAAATGGAGGGAATAAACCAAAAATAGAGGATTTTAAAAAAATTAAATAGAGGAGATACTAGTTGCCAGGTTGTTATGAATATGAGTTACTGATCGGAAGGTCAGGAGTTAAAACCCCTTTAACAACCAAGGACCGGGCAAAGCCATTAAACATCAACAGCTCATTTGTATAATTGAGATAAAAACATAAGTCATCCCCTGAAAAAGCAAGTCTGTCAAATGTTGTAAATATCATGTGGTCAGCAACTCAAATTTGCATGAATAAGTTCAACAGCTAATGAACATAAAGAACACTGATGAACGATGGTCCTTAATGGAAGACAAATTAATTGAGTTGCGGTTAAGAGCCCTGGTACCAATCTTGTCAGGTAAAACATCCATATTTGTTTTTGCTGTCTTTCAGGACCACGTGTGGTTGTTTGATGTGTTAATTTCCTTTTACTAACACACTTGTGTGATCTTTTGTCAAGTTCTTTAGTTCCAATCAAATATCAAACAAAAAGTGTGTAGTCCCTTCATAATCTCTTAGTATCTTGAAAGTCACCTCATACTCGTTTACCCTGGTGGTGTACAATATGTGCAGCCTAATGTATGTCTAAGAATATCCACATCTCTCTCACGTTCTCCTCAGCTCTCCCTTAGGAGGAAAGAGATACGCTTCTGTCTCCCTCCACCGCTCACTCGTTCACCTTTTGTGACTCTGAGAAGAGCAGCACAAGGTCAGGTTCATGCACCCAAATCAAAAGCAGAATGCTGCTCAAGCCCTGATCGCCCCTCCAGTCATGCGTAAAGAGGGGCATCAAATGAAAGCACCACTGTAAAACTCATAAATAATCTCCCACCAATTACACAAGTGCACTCAGAGCCACCACTTTTGTGTCAGGGTATGGTGGGGTGGATCAGCAAGGCAGGGAGGAGACTTTGCTGTTTGATAAGTTTTGGGCTTGTTTTTCATTTTTTATTCATTAGATAAGTAAAAGCAAATACAGTGAACGTAGGTCCATGGTACAGTGTGATTTATGCCTACTTCTTGGTGAGAAGGAAGGATTTATGGCTGAACAAGAACACACTGCAAAATAAGCTGACAAACAGAACAAAATAGAGTGAAGGAATAAAGTAGGAGGTAAAGAAGGAAGGATATGAACAAATTGGTGTTGCTTTCACTGGTTGGTAGTTGAGAAGGATGGATGGAAGGAACTTGGGATCACCTTAAAGGGAAAAAGGAATGAAGGGTGTCACATAATTAGGGCATGGGGTAGTTTTTCTTTGGTTAAGTAGGTCTGTCGGATTAAAGGAAGGTAGGAAGGATGAAAGGAAATTGGAATTAATTGTATAGGAAAATTGAAGAAAGGGTATAACCCAACTGGGATTTATTTTATTGATTTGTAGGGATGAAGGAATGGAGGGGAGGAAGAAAAGGAAGAAAACTGGGAATACTTTCATAGAAAAAGGAAGAACGTAACAAAATTTGTGTTGCTTTGATTGATTAGTAGGCTGGAAGGAAGGTAACTGATATTACTTTCATGGAGAAAATGACGAATATAACTGAAATGGGGACGCTTTCATTGAAAGCATGGAAGGAAGGAACAAAGGAAACTGGGATTACTACCATGGAAAAAAGAAGTATATAACAACATTTAGGTTGCTTTCATTGATTGTTAGATAGGTAAGGAAGGAAGGAAGGAAAGAAACTGGAATGACTTCAATATAAAGATGAAATAAAGGATGTAACCAAATTTGCATTGGAATATGGGCCAATTTTGTTGGAGTTTTCATGAAGGCATTTATAGAAATTAAGGATGGAAGCTAGAACTGTGGTATTCGTATTTGTATACGCAGCAAATCAGAGTGTGAGAAGATGATTGGCTAAAATCTCTTCTGTTTCTCTATAATTCATAATTCTAGTGGATGCTCACTCATAAAGCAGCTGTGGGATTTGGGGTAGAGAAAACTGGGACATTGTCTGGCCATAAAGGACAACAGATTACAGGTGGAACAGATATGTTTGATCAGTATGTGTTAGAATCTGAGAGTAAGACAGGAAGTGAAAGTAAGATAAACAGGACGGAAGAAAGCAAGGAAGTCAGTTTTTGTCAATTTGAGGATATTCAGTTGGATGTTCATCTTCAATGATGTTTGGTTGGAAGGAGATTTGGATCAAAATGAGTAACTCAGTTACCAAAAGTACAGACTGAAGGAAGTAAAGGGGGGGTTCTTTTGGACAGTTGGGTTTTTAGCGGAAGATAGAAATGTATATTGAGTTGTAGGAAGTAGGGATGGATGATATATCATAATGCACCGTATCCAGTGGTGTAACGGTCACTGCCTCACAGCGAGAAGGTCCTGGGTTCGAGTCCTTCACTTGGCAATTGGGTTTCAGTGTGGAACTTGCATGTTTACACTGTCCTTGTAAGGTTTTCTCCAGGTCCTCCGGGTTCCAATGACAGTCCAAAGACATGCACATAAGGCTCATTGGCTGTTCCAAATTGTGCCTAGACATGAGTCTGAACCCTGCCTTTGTTCAGCCTCCTGAAGGGAAAATGAAGGAATGTTTGGACCAAGATATGACTATTTATACCATCAGATAATTGAGTACGGTGAGTACTGGCAATCAACAGAAATATCAGCTCAACTTTAGAAATGAGCAGCATTTTACCTGCAGAATCTCCATTTGCAAAGAGCAAAAATGGGTACCTTTTGCATGAATGTCCAGGGACATGTAAGCATCACATCGCTTCGTCATCTGTATAGTTACAAACAAACTGCCTGTGCTGTCATGTATTTTTTATTATTTTATTTTATTTATATTCCTTACAAAATATGTACCGTGATTAATATTGTTATTGGGGAAAATTATTGTCAAAAAATATCGCAATATTCTTGTTGAGTCATATCGCTGAGCCCTGGGAATGAAATTGAATAATAAAAGAAAAGGAAACTAGAAATAATCGTATTACACATCATCACTGTCATCTCCATCACTCCAGTCTCTTTATTTGAGTTTCTCTTGTCAGATTAATGTTGTCTTTTTACTGCTCTTGTTGTAATCACCAGAGGCGGCTTATTGGAGCTGTTTATTGCTTTCATATGTGTAATCCTGTTGCGATTGACAGGAGATGCATAACCTGATTTCATAATAGATTAGTTCAGGTTTAATAAGTTAATCTCACAGGCTAATATGTTCATACTGTTTTGTTCTTGCCATGTATGTTATGCGGATGTGTGTTTTTGTGTTTTTGTACATAATGTTAAAAGTTATGAAGTATCGTTGGCGAGAGCATATCAATCAGGCTTGTGATCGGTAACTTGGGAGGATATAACTAAATGAAGTGTTGCATTCATGCATTTCCTTTTTTTCCAACCATTGTAGTTAAATCAGCAGCCAGAGTCAGAGTCGTGACTGAAAATTCATCTGCCAGTCAGTAATTCACTGTACTCGCTGTGCAGGATTTTTTTTTTATAGCTGTGATATTGTCATACCATTCTTGCTGAATAATGAGGCGGGTGTTTTAGATTGCAGCTGTTACCCCGAGGCTTTGCATAGGCAAACCAAGGTCACGTTCTCCGAAGCCCTGGGAGAAGTTCACTCATTTTCCGCACACTCTAGTAAAGTTGTCTCATTTTGCTTCGACACAATTTATGGGACAGCCTCCAAATGCTTGTAATATTTCACACTTCTTGATCCTTTAATTGAACCCTTTGGACTCTGTCAAGGTGCAGAATGAATTTGCTGGTGGGTGAAGATAGGCAGACTTTACAGTAGGCTGAGCTAGGAGACGTGGGGATTGTATGAGTTTCAGACAGCGTGCTACATGTCATTTGGTAAAGGTTACAATGAGCCACAGGATTCTGCCAGTTTAAACTTATCTTATGTGAAAAGGGAACGGGTGTTGAAATGGGACGAGGTTACGAGCATAGGAGTGATTTATTGTATTTATTTATTTATTTTAATTCAGCAGAATCCAGATTTAACTGACATTAGCTATGTGCGCAGGATGGAATTCAGGAGGAATCTGTACTTCCTGTACCACTGTTTATGAGATGATTACGTTGTCTACTTTATTAAGTCAAGCACAAAAGTATTTCGCTGTACCAGCCTTTACTTACCTCATTTATTACGTTTAGTACTTGGTCGTAATGATTGCTCCAGGAGTTTGTGTATGTGTTTGGAAAAGCAAACTAGAAAAGGAAAAACCAGCAAATTCATGGTTATTTTAATGTTTGTTTGTTTTTTAATTTAGTATTTATTTTTCCTTGCTGTGATATTCAGACCTGAAATGAATGCACAGGCAGATCCTTTCTCTGTTGTACACCTGATTGGTTTTCTCCCCAGTTTGAGAGTCCGGGGATCAAGAAACATAAATAAAATGTTTTTTCTTTCTTAGGTTGGATGAAAAATATGCAATAGGAGTTGCAGTTTAAAAAAAGATAGATACCAAATTAGCCAGGCAGGTATGAAATGTCTGTGCTCAGTGTTAGATTTATTTTAAGGAATAAATTGGAAGAAATTAAGGATGTGCAAATCTGCTGCTCAGATGATATCCCTTCCTTGATACATCATTAGCAATGCCATGTATGAATACTAAGAAAGCAGGCTCCGATAACTTACAGAAAAATGAAAGTCTTTCAAACACCCCGGTAACACTGAAAATACGCATATTTGTCATCAGATGGTTTTTACTCACATCTGCTAAAATCTGGTAAAATCCATTCGATAGTTTGTGTCCACTTCACTCTTGTGACTCTGCCAAATTGCAAGAATAGAATGTGGATGTTTCAGTTGATATAATCCAAGATCATGGCAATAATAACAGTATACATGTATTAAATATACAAATAAACATAAACTAATGAACTACTGAATCAAATAAAACTTGACACATCTACACATTATACCAGGTAACATATCCATACATCAGACAGGTGTTTGCTTGTTTCCATAAACAAATGGAATATACTTCAGTTCATTTATATGTAAATCACTTTCTTGTTTACAGTGAGTCATGTGCGATTTTTAGAGGAAACTGGCACCTCTCTACGTGAGGATTTATAACTCTTTTTTCTGATTCAAACAGTAGATTGTAATAAATTGAAAGAAATGTACAGTAATGTGATACCTAATTTAGTAGTCGAATACTGACTCATACAATATCTATCTATTCTTTGTCACTTTTCAGCATTTTCTTTATACAATGGTACATTTTTTGTGAGAGTGGTCAGAGGAGAAATTGCCCAACTGATTCAAAGTAACATAAAAGTTCACATAGTTTAAATACCAACTTTTTACAATAGTGATGAGCTGAAAAGCATTTCAGAACACATGGCACAGATGAGGCAGATGAACTCTAACAGCAGAAGGCTACTCATAATAGGTTCATGATGATGAATAAATAAATGAATATAGACAATGCCAAGCCAAAAACAAACAATGTTCTCTTTTAATTTGGTTGTTTAGCCTTGATTACATTACCTTGGCATTGTTTCAATGGCCTTAAGTAGCATCACAACATCTATTTTAAAAGGATAACTCATGTGAGGAAATCTAAATCCTTGTGGAACTTGAAGGCGTAAGCTGTTACACGTATAGGGGAAAGACTCATAGGCAGTGCTAGAACTGTCTAATTAGCGAGACACATAGGGATAATATTTTTAGTTTTTCTGATTACCTTGAGGCCACTGGAACAAAAATGCTAAAATACAGTCCAAATGACAAAGTGCACCACTACCACCCAAGGCTAAAATCTCAGCTGGGAGCCCATGAGAGCTACTTGGCCTGAGCTTTAAGGAAGGAAGGGATGGCATATGATCGCTTTCCTGTCACTCAAAAGCAACACTAGTCATTGTGAGCTCATGCAAATCAGTAAGCTTAGTCTGCCCATAATATGCCTGAGAAGTTCGAAAGAATGCAGTGGGCTGGCATTAAGTGACTTGGACTCCCTGCTTTGTACCTGTTGTGTGATGGGGAAGTACTCATTTATGGGTGAGAATCGGTGAGGAATAAATTATGGAGGGGGGGGAAAAAAAAAATATATATATATATATATATATATATATATATATTGACATACATATTGCCCTAATAAGGAATCCAGAGGTGATGGTGTCAGTGAGAACTCTGAGACTTTAGATATCATATGGAACACTGCAGTAGTTGCTCAGTGGTTAACGCACTGGTTACTGATTCAAAAGTTGGGGGTTTAAAGCCAAGCAGCACCAGCACTGTCAATGTTGGGCCCCCAGGCATGGCCCTTAACTCGAAATTGCTCGGTTGCATTAAAAAATTGATAAATGTAAGTTGCTTTGGATAAAGGTGTCTGCTAAATGTCATAAATGTAAATCAAGGGGAACTCATAGGGAACTAGATACCTCTGCTAGGCTCAAATGGATGATTATAACTTGTCAAAGTTATAATGAAATGAATGAATGAAATGTCTCACCTAAAAGGACTGTACAACAGCGATGTACAGAGACGAACGAAGAAGCAGGTTGAAACCTGCATGCAAAAAGTAAAACTAACCAAGTTTCAGTGGAAGAGGAGAGAGAAGAATTTTTAAAGGCAGCATGTTGCTCAGGCAGCTGATTGATCTGTGGCTTTGAAAGGCAGAAGAGAAAATAGAAAGTGTAACCTGTGTTCTTCTCCACCGTGTGCCTGTTTTCATAATCTATAAGCTCTATGGAGCCTCGCAGAGATCCTTAAGGCAAGGCAAGGCCTCCCTGTTGCTGGACAGAATGGAGTAATGCTGTGTGTGTGTGTGTGTGTGTGTGTGTGTGTGTGTGTGTGTGTGTGTGTGTGTGTGTGTGTGTGTGTGTGTGTGTGCGTGTGTGTGTGTGTGTGTGTGTGTGTGTGTGTGTGTGCGTCTGTGTGCGTGCGTGTGTGTGTGTGTGTGTGTGTGTGTGTGTGTGTGTGTGTGTGTGTGTGCGTGTGTGTGTGTGCGTGTGTGTGTTTGTGAGTGCGTGTGCGCGCGGAAATGCCTGCACTCTTGTGCATCATTCTGATATTTCCACATTACCTGTGGAATTACTAATCACTGTGTGTGTGTGTGTGTGTGTGTGTGTGTGTGTGTGTGTGTGTGTGTGTGTGTGTGTGTGTGTGTGTGAGTTTACACCCAAGTATTTGTGTGTAATCCTGTCTCCACTCATGTTTCCTGATGTTTCTTTGTGTAAAATCAAGCCACAGGAAGGATTTCTCTCTCTCTCTCTCTCTCTCTCTCTCTCTCTCTCTCTCTCTCTCTCTCTCTTGCTCAGAGAACAGTAAAATAGACTTGGTCGTTATGGAGTTGCTTGCTCAATGCTGCCATCTTGCTGTGAGAGTTTTAAATGAAACTCAGAAATCAGCCACTTACACCAGATTATCTCAAGGTGGGCAGTGGTGGTTGAGTGGATAGGGCACAGGATCGCTGATCCTAAGGTTGGAGGTTCGAGTCCCCACAAGGTTGTCACTGCCCCCTCCCCCCAGTTCGGCTAACTGGGTTATCAAAGGCGGGCCATGTCCCTCACTGTCTATGGTGAGGTTCATGTAAAAGAACCATTGCTGACATTCGTAAAGAGTAGCTGCAAAGCCGTCAGCGCGTTTCTGTCCCTTGCTAAAGGGTTGTGACAGGAAGGGCATCCGACGTAAAAAGCCTCTGCCAAATCAAAACGTGCGAATCAGATGATTCACTGTGGCGACTCCCGAGAAAGGGAAAAAGTCGAAAGGAAAGAAAGACACCAGATTATCTCACTAGTTTCTTCACTGATATAAGCAACTAGCGATGTAAAAACAAAAGTGGTATGTCTCATGTCAACCCCTAAATGTGCCACTTTAATTCCTTATATTACTTCCATTATGACCAGGGAGCATCTTCACAGCTTTACACCCTTAAACAAATCAAATGAGTTCTGATATCCACTGTGTAACAGCTCGCTGGCTAGTCAGGGTTTTTTTTCCCATCAGGTAAACAAGATAACATTTTCAGTATTAGGATACAGATTAGCTACTCTTGCAGTTTTATTTTTCTGGTTGATTTATGTCAGCAACTCGTTTAGCACTGCTAATCATAAATGGCATCTCAGTCTTTTTTTTTTTTTAGTTTCCACTCACAATATTAAATGCTGTTTAGCAATATTGTAATATATGCTAATATGCTTGCTGGCTACTTCAGTGTACAGGTTCTGTAGCTTCTGAACTGTCGGAGTCGAACAAAAATTATACTGTACTGTATTTGAACTGTGAACATTTTTAACAAGAATATGGATATGCACGCACGCGCACACACACACACACACACACACACACACACACACAGAATATATATAATATGACAGGCAGCTGAAAAAGGCTCCAGCCTCCCCTCGGCCCTAGCAGGAGTAAGCGGTTTGGCAAATGAGTGAGTGACAGGTGGCACAGTGGTTTGCATGTTCTCCTCACAGGATGAAGGTCCTGGATTCAAGTCCTGGGCTCGGCAAGGGCGTTTCTGTGTAGAGTTTGCATGTTCCCTCTGTGCTTGCATGGGTTTCATCCGGGCACTTCAGTTTCCTCCTGCAGTCCAAAGACATGACATTAGGCTTATTGGCTGAAATAGACTCCATCCTCTATAACCCTCATTGGATTAACTGACTTTATTTTGTGGGGAAAATGGGTCTGAATTTTGGGAACTCTTTGTCAGCCTCAGGTTTTTAGAGAAAACTCAGAATGTGGCAGCTTCTTACATAATAAAAGGGTCAAATGTTTAAAATGGGAATGTTAGCTTAGTTTATAGGTTCATAGGTTTAACTCCTTTGTGTGTGTGTGTGTGTGTGTGTGTGTGTGTGTGTGTGTGTGTGTGTGCGCGCGCGTGCCATCCTAATTTTACATTTATTTTTATATGCAGTGTGTGTGTGTGTGTGTGTGTGTGTGTGTGTGTGTGTGTGTATGTGTGTGTGTGTGTTTGTGTATTTGTGTGTGTGTGTGTGTGTGTGTGTGTGTGTGTGTGTGTGTGTGTGTGTGTGTGCCCATCGTAATTTCACATTTATTTTTATATGCTTGTGTGTGTGTGTGTGTGTGTGTGTGTGTGTGTGTGTGTGTGTGTGTGTGTGTGTATAATTAGCATCCAGCACAGTTCATTTGTAGCAGTCAGTGTAAGGCATTGCATTGTGAGGATGGACTTGCTGGGATAGTGTGGTGGATGGGGGGTGGGTTTGCAGTATATGGAGGGGTTGATGGAAATGAGGGTGGCTTTGGGCCAGATTGGGGGTAGTTTTGGGGGTTGGGACGGTGGTGAGCTGGCGGCAGCATTGGTGTGCACGACCTTGATCTGCTCTCCATTTTCTATCTCCATCAACCTTTCTTTAATCCTGTCTGTCTCTTCCCCTCTTTCTTTCACTCTGTCTCTTTCTGTTTCTCTCTTTACCCCTCCCTCTTTTCCTCCTGTGCTATCAGCAGGCACGGAAGAATAAATAATGCATCAAAATGCATTAAAATTGTTCGCCAGGCTTTAAGGGCAAAAATAGAGAGGGAGTTGAGGGAAGAGAAGGATAACAGACTGTGTGTGTGTGTGTGTGTGTGTGTGTGTGTGTGTGTGTGTGTGTGTGTGTGTATTTGATTATGACTAAAAACAAGTGAACTTTATGTAAGGCCATGGGTCTGTTTCTTAATTCAGCTCCTGTCTAGTGACGTTTTCATGTCTACTGGACTTAAGAGAAGCACCTCAGTGGCCTTGGTGCAGTATGGGTATATTACTGTATAAATAAATGGTATTTATTGCACTGTGGAATAATTATTTTCAATGTATATTTTATAACGCACTATGGATACCCAATTAATCACACTTACAACTGGATTCATTTGCTAAACCACATAATCCTACTAGCATCCTGAACGAGGCTGGAGTCGATCTCATCTGACTCTAGTAGAAAGCTGAATAACTTGCCAGTCCATTGCATGGCGAACACACACACACTATCATTTACACTCACCCCATGGGCAATTTGGAACAGCCAATAAGCCCAACATGCGTGTCTTTAGACAGTGGGATGAAACCAGAGTCCCCGGCGGACGCCCCTGCAAGAACAGGGCGAACATGCAAATTCCACAAAGAAATGCTCTCAGCCTTCCCCGAAGCGGATGTGCTGACCCACTACACCACCCTATTGTCCCTTGAAGGCCCCTTCCTATAATACACAAAACTCACATATCCGCCTTGTCTTCTTTTCATCATAAAGACCTGTTACACCACAGTTTCTTTCAGTTCTCAGTCCACTTCTGGCTTTCTTCATCAATACTTCTTTCATTCTTTTAGTGCGCTGCCAGGGTTCAGTGGCGGAGTCGAGTTCTCCCCCCTCCTGCCTCTCTTCCCCTCTCTCCGCCCCTCCCCTCTGGCAGTGTGGCGATTGGCATTATTAAAAATTGATTAGTGGCGACCGCTCAGCGGTGTGCATGTATTATTGAGGTGGAGTTGGTTGGGAACCTGCCACGAGTGACGGCAGAAAAATGAAACGCTTTTAAATGGCGCGAGGCTTTCACATGGCACTGCTCTCAGACTGAAAATTAAACCTGACACACACACACACACACACACACACACACACACACACACACACAAACCAAGCTGTCCGTTGACACTCAAGCACACATGCCTATGTGTACCTATTTGACATATGGTATACCCACACTCTGTCATTCTCTTTTATTTCTAACTCTCTAAATTCCCTCTCTCCCTCTCTCTTTCTCTCTCGCTCTCTCTCTCTCTCTCTCTCTCTCTCTCACTCCCCCTCCCCCCTGTCTCTTTCACACCCACACACACAGCTGAGGCATCGTCACTGAGACATATCTGAACTGTATAAAATGTGTATGAATGCTGCATCTGTCCCTTTATGTTCACTCAAATCTAACATCTGGCGCTTTCTCTCCTTTTTTCTCTCTTTCCCTCTCACTCTCTCCTCCTCACCCTTTTCTTCTTTTCTCTCCTTCCCTGTCCATCTCTCTTTCGATGCACAGATGAACAGGCCGATCCAGGTGAAACCTGCCGACAGCGAGAGCAGAGGAGGTAGCACTTTGCTTTTTTCTTCTCTCTTCTTTTCTCGTTTCTGTCCCCTTAACTCAGCATCACTATTACCAACAGACATCAGAATTATCCCTGATCGTGTCATATTTATTGGTGCACCTTGATCAGAGATGACAGGGCTACAGGACCCAGAGGAGGCTGAACTGTTCTGCACCTGAGTTACATTCGTGCACTTCATTTTTGTTAAAAGAAAACGACCATGATGATGATGATGAGGATGTCTGTGGTTCGGTTTACTTTTGTTAGAGCTGGAACGTTCGGTCTGTTGGATATTCTGCATTTCATTTCACATGATTTACTTATATGCATTATTCAGCAAAGTCAAATTTTAAATAACATTTAAAGGTATAAAATGAGAAACATGTTTCAATTATCCCCAAGGGGGACAATATTTTGCCGGTCAATTCGTGACTTATAGCACGTGGTATAAAATTCTTCTGATGTGGTCATACTTACTTATCTTTCTAATTATCAGCCATCCATAGCAGCTCCTTGATGCCTGATAATGACATATAATATCCCAGAAATATATTGGAGTTTTTTGCGAGGCAGCATGAAAAGTTTATTAGAGCAAGCGTGGAAAGTTTATGTTAAATATATGTTAAATGTTCGGAGATGGACAGCAAGTGACTGATTAACAAATAAAAGATAAAAATAGAGCATTCTGATTGGATACCTCCCTCCCTCCCGATTTGTAAGTTAACTAAATCCGAATGGGGTCAAGAAAATGCTGTCTCAGCCAGCACTGGCCAGGGCCAACGTATGCCCTGAACAACTCACCAGACCATCACAGGGCAAACACACACACCAGCATTTGCACCCAAACCTAGAAGAATTTTAAAAAGCCAGTTAGCCTAATGTGCATGTTTTTGGACTGTGGAAAGAAACCCAATCAAGCACAGGGAGAACCTGCAAACACCACACTAAAATGCCCTCGCCGAACCCGGGACTCAAACCCCAGACTGTGCCACCCCTGGATACCTGCCGGAAATTTTGTCTGACATATATACAGGGATCCCTCACTTTTCACAAGAACCAAGATCCCGACGCGACCATCGAAATCCGCGAAGTAGGATCACCCCCCAACACTGACATATACGTACATGTATACGTGTATATAATATCAATAAATACATATTAAATGCTATAAATGCTTATAATAACAATTAAACATTAAAAAAATATAAATACACACACATACAAATGGAGCTGCATGAAGAAATGCGCGTGCACACACAGATGCAACAATGTAAGTAGCTTTGATTGAAGATTTTGGGTTGTTTTTTGTTTTGTGTTGGTTTAGGGTTTTTTATTTTGCATAATTGGCCTTGTTTTTGTGGCATTTTCCTTAATTTTTTCCCATATTCTTCCTTAATTTCCTTATTTTTTAATTTGACGAATATTTATTTATTTGTTTATTTAAAAACCATGATGCACTGAAGCCGCATGAATTGAAACGCGAAGTAGCGAGGGATCCCTGTATTGCTAATATGGGAAGTTTATAAAAGACAAATGTCCAAAGGTATACAACCTGCATATGGAGCTGTTGCTCTATGGAAAGACTATTAGTGAGATTTTTAAAATCTATTTCCTGCTTTTGTTTTGATATCATTGCCTTGTTTTTACTTGTAGCGCATCCAGGTTGCATGACAGAAAGGTGTGGAAGGTAGACATAGTGCTTCTTAAGAGTGTTATAAATGTATATTTGATGAATGCCATTTTAAGAGTATTTAATCATTCATTTAACTGGCACATGGGCTTCACAAATAAGAAGCTGTATTGGCTTGAGACCTCGTAATCATTTTAATGCAAATGGACTAAGCATTCAATTGCCTGCTTCTAGAAGAAGTAGATCTTATAAGCACATCTCCCAGAAGGGAAGACTGCAAGTGGACACATCGGGCCTCATTTATCAGACTGGATACGAATGGATTTATCCGTAAAGTCATTTTAATGAGCATTTTCATAAGAAATATGGTATGTGGAAAACCCTACTAATGATCCCGAGCTTGTTAAATTACAGAGAAGAAAACTAACTAATATATACATTGAATTGTTTTGCTTGACATCATATTGTTGGCATGGACATTATTGCATTTTTATGCAAGGCGGATGCTCATATCCAGAAGAGCTATGGCGTCTCCATCAAAAACTTGTCCTGGTTCTTGTTCATCAGGTCAGTGACTGAGAATACCTTCGAGAATAAGATGTAAACCCCAGTCATTTTATATAATTGTAATAAATTAACAAAAACAAGCAAACACAAACCTGTAAGTTAAGTCCCATAAAAATAAATCATTTAGTTATGACAAAAGAAATGGCAGCGTGTAAATGGAGGCGGGGCCGGTCTGTCTACAAAGACGTGCAAGTCGTAAACAAATTCCTCAACTGATGGAGGATTTAGTGCTTGTTATTTATTAGTGGTGTGATATATTATGAATATTTTAGTTGGTGCAGAAAAGAAAGACGCTTCTCTCTTTAAATATTACTGATGAATTTTATTTGTGTTCTTTAATAGTTTTAATGTCTTCTTTATTATAAATAGAAAAATATCAAAATAAGAATCCTTAAAAAATTGAAATCAATGGATAGTGGATGGATGGATTAATGAGAAGTTGGATAGTTGGATGCATGGTTTATAAATAGATGGGTGTACAGATGGATGGATGGCTAGATAGAAATGAATGGATGGATGGGTATGTAAAATGATGGATAGACGGTTTGACAGATGAATGGATGGATGGATGGATGAATTGATGGATAAATAGATATATATATATATATATATATATATATATATATATATATATATATATATATATATATAAACATCCATTTTGCTGTAAATAAAGGTTAAGTGCATTCATTTATTTTCTAAACCACCTAATCCGAATTAGGGTCGTGGGGAGTCTGGCACGCATCTCATCTGACTCTAAGTGAGGGCAGGGTATATCTTGGACAGCTCGCCAGCCCATCAGAGGGCAAGCACTCACAAAACCAATTATAATTCACACCTAATGGTGATTTGGAACAGTCAGTTAACCTACCGTGCATGTTCTTGGACTGTGGGAGGAAACCGGACTACCTGGAGGAAACCCACGTAAGCACAGGAAGAACATGTAAACTCCACATGTAACACCTAAGCTAGGAATCAAACCTAGGCCTTCTTGCTGTGAGATGGACGTGCTAACCACTACACCACCGTGCCGCCAAAGTTAAGTACATTTAAAAGTAAAACAATACTAAAAAAAGGTGATTGTAGTGGAGGGATGATGCGGTGGTCAGTAGAATGCTTTCCACTAAACATTAAAATGAGTAAATAATAAATAATGTTGTGTAATTACAAGGTTAATCGGTGTGATGGGGGAGGGGGTGCAGTCTGATAGCAGTGGTTATGATTGTTCTCTTGTCCCACTCTTTGCTGTACCTATAACATTAGCAATGTCCTCTATCCAGAATTGGTGGTTAGGTCCTTCTCTCCCAGTGGAACACGGGCCATTGATAATTTCTGTCCTTGGAATTCATCACTGTTGCTGTAATCGAGTTTATCCATTACATAAGGGAGAGGCCTGCTTGCAGACATTACCCGTTTCCATCTCCTTGTTTGAATGTTGGAGACATCTTGAATTAGGATTGGATAAAAAGATCTCTCTTTTAGGACAGTTAGTGCGACATTTGTACAAATAAAGGAACAGATTCACAGAGAGTAGGAGTTAAGACGTAAATAGTAAATACATAAATATTTCTTATTCAGATGCAGTCAAATTTAACGCACCTATAATTTTATACTGCCACAGATGGAGGAAGCATTAGAGAAGTGCTACACTTACAATTACTTTTGGCTAATCAGCCATTTGGCTGATGCTGAGTTTCTCTTCAAATTTTAAACACTGTAAAGGAAAAAAGTGCAATGGTCTCCTCAGCACAGATCTGTTTTATGAACGTAATCCAACTATTCAAATATTCAGCTCATTTATTTAAAGGTATCATTTGTCTTTATTGGGGTTGGGTAAGGCTGATGGTTCTGTAATGGTCCACCAGCACAACACATTTTTATTAGTTATTTTTAGTTTTATACTAGTTAGTATTATTAGTTATTAGTATATTTTATTAGTTCATTATTAAAAGATGTTGGGTTCGAGTCCCGCGCACAGGGATGGCGATTCTGTGTGGAATTTGCATGTTCATTGTGCTTGTGTGGGTTTCCTTCAGCCATTTTTGTTTCCTCCTACAGTCCAAAGACATTAAGCTAATTGGCTGTTCCAGATTGCCGATAGGTGTGAGGGTGGGTGTCAGCCTTTCTGTGACCCTGG
Organism: Plotosus lineatus; assembly: GCA_024760905.1. NCBI lineage: Eukaryota > Metazoa > Chordata > Actinopteri > Siluriformes > Plotosidae > Plotosus > Plotosus lineatus. The sequence continues at coordinate 37,097,584 of CM045735.1, forward strand.
TAGGATTAAATGAAATGCATTTAAATCATTTGTAAATGTAATAAAGGTTAAAAAACACATCAAGTATAGCTTTAGTAATTAAGGTGTGTGACCTCATGTTATACTGCATATGTGTTCACGTATACAGTTCATATAATATATACACAGAGTCCCCCCATGCTATATTTCATTGAGCCAACTGGGAGAACCATAGGTCTCAAGGGACAGAGACAGAGTGATGAATCGGTGAGGGTGAGGGTGAGGGGTCTGTAAGTGGAAAGTCTCAAGGCTAATGTTTGTTCATGCAAGCGTTATAATGACAGGAAGTGAAGAGCCAAACTAAACTAAAACGCTGTGATGAAGGAAAGAAACGCTCTTATTCTTGCAAAACATCTCTAGGAAGGAACAGACTGCCAGACAGACAGACAGACAGACAGACAGACAGACAGATAGATAGCTAGATAGAACATGGAATTTATTGAAAAGGTTCCTTTATTATATGTAAGCGTCATGTGTAGCAACCCACCACTGTTTTTACTGCCCCTGTCTCTCTTCCCCCCCTCTCTCTATCTTTCTCTCGCTCTCTCTGTCTCCCCCCTCGCTCTCTCTTCCTCTCTCTCTCTCTCTCTCTTCCTCTCTCTCTCTCTCTCTCTCTCTCTCTCTCTCTCTCTCTCTCTCTCACGTGCTCTATGTCTCCCACTGAATTTCTTGCTCTGGTTACTGGTTGGTAGAAATCTATTTCCACAGCACTTGTGTTGCTGTCAGCTCCCTTAACAGCCAGATTCTTGGATTGTGTTCTGCCTCACTTGTAAGTCTCCTTGGATGAAAGCGTCTACCACAGATATAAATGTGAATGTAAATGTACTCAGAGCTACAAACACTCATGGGTGTGTGTGTGTGTGTGTTTGGGGGGTGTCGGAAAAAAATTGTTACAAACTCTCGTTACAAAGCAGTCGCTCAGACTGTGGGATGAAATAGGCATACTAAGTTAAAGTCATAAGCATTAACAACAAAGATGAATGATCACAATCATGCAGAAGTAACAGCAGGAGAAAAGATACTGTGTGAGTTTTGGTGGTTGGGAAAAAAACAAGCAAAGGAAGAAATTTAACAGAGAAAAAAGTTACTTGTAGAGTTGAATTGTGGAAAGAAATGAAAAAGAAATGGAAAGGAAGAAAGACAAGTTCTACTGACAGCAATACAGTAATAATAATAATAATAATAATAATAATAATAATAATAATAATAATAATAATAATAATAATTGCATTTCATTTTCCAAATTTGTTAATCCTTTATTTTATCTTATTATTTTTCAATTTTTAGTCCAATGAATTCCCGCCCATAAAGTGAGAGAGTATCACACACAACTGCCACCAAACGGAGGGGCATAAGCATGCACACACCTCCTTCGTGACATGCCATGCTGCCACCCACCTCTGAACAAACAGCTGTGCATGCTTCTCTAGAGTTGGCCACATGCACTCGGATTGAACGCGCCAGTCGCGTCTTTTATACGATTGAGCTCCCAGACGCTTATGGATTAGTTGATGATCACTGTGAGAAACAGAGGACCATATACCATCCCTCAATTCCATGAGAGCTCGGCCAATTAACTCCCGTGGACTCCAGGTTGCGAATGACTGCAGCAGCAACCAGGGTTCGAAGTTACGTTCTCTAGATTGATTGACGCGCACCTTGTCGATGCATCACTCGGGACTCCTGCTTCTTTATTAGTCGTACCATGCATACAATGTCTAAGAGGCGATTAAGAATATTTAGTTATCCTTATATGGTTAGTATGTCCGTCTCACAGCAAGAAGGTCCTGGGTTTGAGCCCTATGCATTTCCGTGTTGAGTTTGCATGCCATTACACTGTGAGAGGAAACCAACATTCCTAGAGGAAACTCATGCTAGGACAAGAAGCACATGCAAACTCAACACAGAAATGCATAGGACTCAAACCCAGGACCTTCTTGCTGTGAGACGGACATGCTAACCACTACATTGTATAGTATATAATAATAATAATAATAATAATAATAATAATAATAATAATAATTATTATTATTATTATTATTATTATTATATTCGAACCTCGGATTCAGGAGGAACAATGTGGTTTTCGTATTGGCCATAGCACTCTTGACCAACACTATACACTCCACAGGATCTTGGAGGGGGCG